>ONZH01009480.1:110000-489830 GCA_900303285.1 Rhinella marina
CAAAGCTACTTGAACACCAGACCCTTGTCTTGTGCTGCTCCCGTTTTACATACTGACAGATATAGTTTCGCAGCAGGACAACCTGCTGCCCTTTAGAATTCGGCAGTCGCTGTCAGGGTGTAACAGGTGTTCTCAGACATGGATAATGTACATAAGTGCAGTTATACCGAGGAGCCCAAATAATCCCTCCTTATACAACAGCGGATTGTTAGTGTTTGGTAATGTTATCTCTTCTTATATTTTATGCTGCTTTCAAACTACATGAATAGCCATTCTGTGCAATTGCTATTTACTTACATCATTTCTTCTCAGGTGTGTGGGCAGCTGTTTTTTTTTCAGACAGTACATCCTTTCCAGCACCCCTCCCCCCTTCCCCATTCGATAAAGTCCGTACTGCTATGTCTGAACTACTAGACAGTCCAAATAGTGCTGTATTCTTGAACCGTAACCTACAGTTGGCACTTCTTCCCTTGCTCATATGGAATAGTAAGACCAAATGGAAATCTGCATTGGACATCATGGGGGATCATGAGGGTAATATTTGGAACTGAACTCTGGTTTGGTCCCGAGGTACCAGCCGGAACCAGATCCGAGTTCAGTTCCCAGTTTTAAATTGGTTTTCCACTTTAAAAATCAAGTACCGAAGTTATTTAACGAAGTCTCTGAAGCGACTTCAGATGTAGCATCCGAAGCTCACTTTGCTCAACACTGATTATTATTATTGGGGTCTGTACCATACATTGAAACTGAGGGGACAGACTCCTTTTAAACTGATGACTGGGCTAAATTTATAGTCCTCTGAGCTATGAATACCCAGACCTGTTCTCCGACATTCGGGTAAATTCCATGTATTCACTTTCCATGGTTCTGCTACTTCCCCCTCTGCTTCACTGTTGCCTTTTTGTTCATCTACTTTGTGTTTAATGGTATACTTGCTACTCTCTTGTTAGCCTGTGTGAAGAGCAGAGGATGGGTTGGGAAAAAAAGAATCTGTGATCTATGATCCTACTTTTACCCTTTTCCCCCTGTATGGTTTCAGATGATCCCAGTGACGGAGTAACATTAAATCTGTTGATGCTATCATCCCTGTTATGAATCTGAAAGCATACTTGCTCTCTGTTGGTCAGAAAATTTGTGAAGGTACACTCACATGGTAATGTTTCCTTATGCAGTTTTGAAAGCCAAAGCCAGGTGGGAATTCAGAAAAGAGGAGAGGTTGTATATGTCTCTCTCTAATCACTCCTCTGCATCTAATTAACTGCTTTTTAATAATAATAAAATAAAAACGTATACTCACTGCTCCGAACACCGTCCGTTCCAGCTCTACTGCTCCTGCCCCCATCACCACATGGTTTTGTTTTCCTGACTGCAGTAGTGACATCATCACTGCAGCCAAAGACATGACTTTGTAGCTTCCGCAGGAGGGAGGATTGGAGTGGCGAAGCTGGAACAGAGGGGGTCCAGGAGGTGAGTCTACCGCTGAGGACTTTGTATCCTGTAGTGGTCACGTGTGGATGGTGATTGGTCACATGCTTTATCAAGGCTTGTCACCGCTGCTGCCTGTAAGGTGAACCAGACCAGAGCGATAGAGAGAGGGGTGAGTATAATACTTTTTTTTATTTTGTCATTTTAGGGCTTGTCCAACCTCTTTAATAAAACCCAATTCTTGCAGATGTTGCTGATACATAGAGGTGGAAATCCATTTAAAGCTTTAAAAAAAAAAGTAATTACTCACCTGCCAATTCCCCCGGCACTCAAGTCCTGACTGTCACGTGGTCCATCACCAGTGTATTCCTCACTGGTGACCATTGACCATGACAGTCAATCAAGGCTGCATCGCTCATATGGGTTGACATCTCATTGCTAGAGGTCCTAGAGGTTGGTGCACAGAGACTAGCAGGGGGCCAGGGAACTATTTCCATGGAAGAACCAGTGTAGGTGAGTAGACAGAGAAAAAGGAATCTGTACAATTTGGAATTTGGTGCATATTTGTCAGACTTGTCCCTGCAGCAAAGCTTCCAGAGGATGTGCTAATGTAACACTTCACTATGGTATGCCAAAACATAGGCTTCAGTTACCCTTTGAGATGTCTCCGTAATGAATAATCACAATTGAAACTGTGTCTTGAAAGAGGGTCTCTTCTGACACGTCTATTAACTTCTTGCATTCTCCATGTAATAAACATTCTGGAGCACTTTTCTTAGAACGGTATGTTGTGCCATTGCTCTATTATTCCTGCTAGAATAAATAAAGGTACAACTGAGTGCTACCAGTTTGAGTGTGTCCTTGTGCAATCTGCCACTGGCACCACTGATTGGACACTGTCGGAGTGTGCACGGACACGCCCCAACAGGTAACACCAAGTTGTGTGCCTTTATTTATAAACTTCTAGCAGGAATAATACAGGAAAGACACAACATAGAATCATAAGAACATATGACATCAGTGAGGATTTGCCCATGTCTCTGGGGTATTGGAGGTATGTGAATGTGACAAGTCATTTGATTTGGAATTGTCCCATAAGACGAGAGAGTGAAATAACCATTTTACTATAATATCTCAAAAAATGAACTCCTTTTGCTTAATTAAATGAAACTGAAACCCGCGCGTTTGACCTTAGGATTTTGTTATATGAGTGATTGTTCAGGTTTCCAATGTCCCTGAGAGCCCAGGTTATTGAAGTAATTATTCTCAATTGGTGGGTGGTCTTGTGAAAACCATTTAGAATTGATAGCTTCCTATGGAGAGCAGCATACCATTAGAAAGGCAATAGGTACAGACGTTTCACTTCCTGAAACTATTAAGCTTTACGATTCCGTCAGACATGGTTTCTTTAGTCTCAATCATTTGACTTGTAGCAGAGTTAAACTGTGTAAATTAGTTGTTTTGGCCTTTTTTTTGGTGCCTTTTCCCAATTCACTTGTGATATGTAGTCGCTGTCTATCTGATGTTATATTGCTGAAGGTTTGCTGCTGTATTTGTTTTTATTTTATTATACTGCAGCAGCCTGTATTGTTTAGCCGGAACAGAAGTAAGGCTGCAAATAATTGTACTCATTCAAGGTATTAATCACATTTCAATCCAATAATTAACATATTGGTTTCTAAGCCTTGTTTGGAGCACTTCGAGCACCTTGCCTCTGCAGTCAAAGCACAATTAATGTTCTGCTTGCGCGTATTGTAGTATAACTATTCTTTGCATTGCAGTAGTTGGAGAGGTTAGTTACAATAGATGATTTAAGCTATTTTAATTGACATTAGTAATGCCAGTCAGCGACTCCCTCTGGTGGTCGAAATGAGATATGACAAGTAGTCGTGCACACTCTGAAGGCTATTTATTCTTCAGTATTATGCTCATTTTATTGGCCTAGTTTTTAGTACATGTACAGTTCTTTGTATTTTTATTAATGAGGCTTTATGCTATTTAATTCTTATAAATTGTTTTATTTACCATAAGAAAGAGTCTGGAATAAACTTCCGATTTGCTGTAATCTGTATGGCTCATCTCATTGAGATAAAGTAAAGGCATAATGGAGGCCTTATTTCACAGAAAACCTTTAGTCTGTGGCTATGGTAATATAGAGGACCTGCCACCCTGTTTACACCTATAAAACAGATTTTGGACAGTGTATATGCCCTTTAGACCAGGGCTCCTCAACTTCAGTCCTCAGGGCCCACCTAACGGTCAGGTTTTCAGGATTTCCTTAGTTTTCAGCAGGTGATATAATTAGTTTCATTGCACCAGGACTTACCACAGGTATCCATTCTGTGGGATAGTCTCAAATCATGACCGGTAGGTGGGCCCTGAGGACTGGAGTTGGGGAACACTGCTTTAGACAGTACAAGGCTTTGACTTTTATTTAGAATTGTGGTATAGGAAACCCTGAAAACCTTTTAGGGTGCCTTAGGCCGTATTTAAACGACCGTGTGACAAATGTGTTGATTTTGCGTCCCACAAAATACTGGCATCGGCCAGACCCATTGACTTCCGTATTTTGCGGTATGCAAATCAGACACAGCCGTCACAGTCGTGGTGGAAAAATACACCAGAAAATACCCAGGTGCATATTTTTGCAACGTTGCGGATTTTAGCACAGATTTTTTGTGCAGACTACATCCCCCACGTGAATGGAGACATTCAGCTTCAGAAAAGCCGCAGCACATCATTATTTACGCTGAGGAGTGTTACTCTGCAGGAGAACGCAAGGCAGAGATAGACACTTGAACCCTATACGTTAACATGGGGGAAGTCTGTATGCTGCATGTTTTCTAGCCACTCTAAGGCTGCTTTCACACGTCATTGTTTGGTCAGTGATTTTCATCAGCCAAAACCAGGAGTAGAGGCTACACAGAGATGAGGTGTAAGGGAAAGATCTGCACTTATGTTATTGATCTGCACCTGGTTTTGGCTCACAATCATTGATGGAAATCACTGACGAGTGCACTGACTACTTCTGCAAATTGTACCTAAAAGAGTCACAAATAGAGGGGATTTCTAGTAAGCCAGATACCACATCACAAGGTATTCTTTTCTAGATGCATTTCTGGGGAATGAGTCTTTTTTATAATATGGTGCCATCATGCATAGGCAGCATTCAAAAGTGCCTATGACTCTGTAGTATAGAGCCAAAGGGATTCTGCATTCCATTGTACAGGGCTGTATTATATTTGGATAGGTCATCAGATAGAAAAACCCCTTTAACAGGCCATTTCACCCTTGATGCAAAGTTTACGGCGTCACAAGAACTGTTTATTTTTTGGATGTCCTTGTAGATAATCAAGAAATTACAAGGGTTGTGTGGCCTAGGAGCTGACTTAAGTCCGGTGAACAAAAAAAATGTATGTTATATATACACACACACACTCATATTTCCACAGTGCCATTGGTCCACCAGTGCCGGTGCTGCCTTGTCATGGTGGCTTGCAGCGCTTTAGTCCTGGGTTTGAATCCTACTAGTGCCAACATCAGCATGGAGTTTGTATGTTCTCCCTATGTTTCCTACAGGTACCCCGGTTTCCTCCCACACTGAAACATTACAGATAGGCAAATTGGCTTCTTATGGAATTAACCGTGGGCTTGAGCACCTATATGGCATCCGCCGATGTCTCAGGGAGTTGCCCCAGCCACACAACTATCCCTGCTCTTTGAGTCCCTGTGAGAAAAGTACTTTACAAATGTTTGTCATTGTTCAGGTTCCTAAGCTCAACCCTTTCATTTAAATGGGGAAATTCTTTTTGTTTTCTGGATTGGCGGAGGTTTCAGTGGTCAGATCCCCCAGTAATAAAACATGCAATGCCATGGCGTTCTGTGCTGGAAATACTGTAGCTATTCTCTATTATAACGGATGATCTTACTTTTATGCGTCAATGTTTTATTACTTTTGTAAAACATGTATATACTTCTGAAGTAACTGCTTGATCCTACAGTCGACCCAAACTTAGAGAATACTAGAAATGAGGAGTGTGCTGATGGTTCCAGTAAGAAGTCTTAAAAGATGATATAGCAGCAGAGGAGTAATGAACAGATTAGCAGTAAGGTTAGACGTAGACATGGATTAGACATGGTATTCCATGTGGCAGGTCTGATTGTAAGCTTGCGGTGCATGTCTTATTTGAGCTATTGTATATTTCTTGAAAGACGTGTCAGATGAAAGTTAAGAGAACTCCATGGGAAAATGGTATTATGAGATGGAACAGTGGGGGGTCTGTTTCTTATGTGAGCCATACACAGTGTTTCACCTTGTGCTAAATTAGCCCATTTGAGATCTCATAGACTTTGCAACTCTTGATTTTTTTGTTGTGCAAATGATCTCACAGTGCTACATTACTAAAGCTGATGCACTTCATTCCTGTAGTGCCAGAATTAATCCTTCATCGAAGCGAACGTGGCCCAGGGGCTTCCCACTACATTTGGTTCATTTAACCTGTTCCGCGCCACTGTGACCACAGCCCAGGAAACGGAATGGCATTGAATAGGTTAATGCGGGTACTGTATTCACACTTTATTGTTGAATAAACCTCTTTTTTTTTTTTCTTGTCCTAGCGTCATTAGCTTCTTAAAATTTGCTTTGTAAATGAAGAGAAGCTAAATGGAGTTGTGATTGCTGCCATTAGTGGCTTTTTAGATTATACACACAATTATTGTCTTCATTATCTTTTACTAAACTGTTGTGGTATATCAGACGTTATGTACAATTTTTCCCTTGGAGATTATCATTTCCAGCAGAGTATTTAATTTAGATTTTGAAACCAATTGAAAGCAATCAAATATTATGACATGTCAGAGTGCACTGGGAGTAAGCGGATGTCAAGCCAGAGCGGCCCCAGTTACTTCAACGGTTAAAGGAAATCTTATGAAAAGTATTGAAGATGAGGGGAAGGAAATAAGGTGGCGATAGGAATTTAAAGGGCATCTGTAAGCATTAGGCCCCATGCACACAACCGTATTTTTGGTCCACAGAATTCCACGTTTTTTTGCAGATCGGATGCAGACCCATTCGTTTCAGTGGGGCCACAAAAGATGCAGACAGCACACCGTATGCTGCTCGGAACTGTATGTCCGTTCTGCCATCCCATAAAAAAAAAAGATAGAACATGTCGGTTTTGCAGACAAGAACTGGCATTTTTAAAATATGGAG
This sequence comes from Rhinella marina, assembly GCA_900303285.1. NCBI lineage: Eukaryota > Metazoa > Chordata > Amphibia > Anura > Bufonidae > Rhinella > Rhinella marina. The sequence goes on from ONZH01009480.1 coordinate 116,638, forward strand.
GGATGGATAAAAGTGGGACACACACGGCCGGCATCCGTGGATCCTGCAAAAACGGATACGGTTGTTTGCATGAGGCCTTATATTCAGTGTTACTAATTTGTAATATATTCCCATATGCCAATCTGGACTCCTCTGCGCTGGAGTGAGATGTGCCTAATTAAGAGGCAGATGCCTCTTATTAAATTAAAGGGGTTGTCCGGGTTCAGAGAAGAACCCGGACATACCTGCAATTTCACCCAGGCAGCCCGCCTGAAGAGGGCATCGGAGCATCCTATGCTCCGATGCCCTCCTTTGCCCTGCGCTAATTAGCGCAGGGCAAAGGAATTTCGCCGGGTTCCGGTGACGTACCGGTCCCTGCCGGGCAGAGGCTTCCGCCCGGCAGTGAGTCGGTGACGTCATCGGCGCTGATGGACAGGCTTCAGCGCTGCCCTAGCCAGTAAAACGGCTAGGGCAGCGCTAAAGCCGGCCCATTAAGGCCGGTGACGTCACCGAACTCACTGCCGGGCGGAAGTACCCGCCCGGCAGCGAGTATTTTCAAAACAAGAGACCTTGCCCTGCGCGATCTAGCGCAGGGCAAGGGGGGGGCATCGGAGCATGAGATGCTCCGATGTCCTCTTCAGGCAGGCTGCCTGGGTGAAATTGCAGGTATGTCCGGGTTCTTCTCTGAACCCGGACAACCCCTTTAAGTTAAATTAAGAGCTGGTGTATACTTCAGCTATAACTTACGCCAGTTTCAGGCATAAATTGTAGTAAATCTGGCGGGCCGGCTAAGCCCTGCCTCGTCTGCTAAGCCCTGCCACTTATAAAGAGGCGAGAAGCTTAAAAAGTCACAAATTATGGCGCACAAATGGCGTGCACTCTAACTTGTGACTTTTTTTAAATGCCTTAGGGCTCATTCAGACGGCCGTATGTTGTCCGCAAAAATGCGGATCCGTTTTTTTGCGGATTACATACTGACCCATTCACTTCTATGGGCCCTTTTTTTTCCATTCCTTGGCTCCGCAAAACAAATGAAACATGTCCTATACTTGTCAGTGAAAATCAGGACATAGCCCCATTGAAGTCTATTGGTCCGCAAAAAAACGGATCCGTATTTTTGCAGACAACATACCGCCGTCTGAATGAGCCCTTAGTCAATTTCCCCCACTATGTTATTCATGTCCCTTTGAGAAAATTTGAGTTGGGTGATAGTGAGTCTAAGGTGTGTCTGTCTTTGAGTCTCGGTGAGTCGATGTGTTCAGGATGAGTTTTGACAAATCACATTCACTGTTGCTCAGGACAGTTAACGTTCAGTACTCTTAGGGCTCATGCACAAGGACCTGTCTGCTTCTGTGTCCGTTCAGTATTTTTTGCGGCCCGTATGTGGAACCATTCACTTCAGTGGGACCGAAAAAAACTGAAATTACTCATTCCGCAAAAAAATAGAACATGTCCTATTCTTGTCTGTTTTGCGGACAAGGACAGACATTGTTACAATGGATCCGCAAAAAACAGATGTAACACGGACGGCACACAGGAGTTATCCGTGTTTTGCGGACCGCTAAATACATACGGCTGCGTGCATGAGCCCTTAGGGTGTATTCACAGCGGAAAACTTTTCGTTATGGGAAAAATCATGACATTGGATTTAAATTGTGGTAAATAGAAGGGTTTGCGACATTGTTATTCATATGTTATCACAAATCTTAACTTTCTTGGCTATATTTTTTCTTTAAAGTGGTTGTCCACACGTTAATTCTTGACGACCTACCCCCAGGATAGGCCATAAATATCTGCTCGTCAGAAGTCTGACACCCTGCACTTCCATCAATAAACTATAACAATAAACAGTAACAGTAGCTCTGGCCTGTCACCTCTCCTGAAATATCTGTTTTAGTAACTACTTGCATTCCCCATGAAACAACAGTTCTGGAGCATATCTTCATATTATTGCATTTTATGTCTTTCCTCTAATATATTATTCCTCTATATACTGAGTGTTACCATTCTCAATTGTCCAAGGGGTGTGTCCTTGCAGCACTGAACAGTATGTGACTGTGTAGGGACACTTATTCATACATTTCTAGTAGGAGTAATGGAGGAATGGCAGAGTAATTAGAATAGGTGCTGCAGAATTAGCATTTCATGTGGAATACAGTTATTTGCTAAAACAGACACGTCAGGAGCAGTGACAAGTACTCTTAGAAGGCCAGAAGTCATACAAAACACTGCCATCTTGTTTTGTCCTTTTTGACATATGCTCCAAGGTCCACTGTTTTAAGAACGCACCCTTGAACTTCATCATCTGTCAATTTTTGGTTTCTTTTCATCCCGCCACACCTTTGTACCATAGTTACGTAGTCAATGTATTCAAGATGTTTAAAGGGGTTATCCTATGGATAATGTAAAAAATCAGACATGATATAGAAGATGACAATCTCTTTCTAACAAAGCTAGAACCAGCCCTGTACCTCACATGGATCCTGAGGTCTCCACATTCATTGCTCTGCTATATTTATATCAAGCTGACAGCTCAAGGGGAGTGTCTTTTCTGCTGCAGCTCAGGGGGCGTGTCTCAGTTCATCCTATCACAGCTCAGGAGGCAGCTGAAGGTGTAACTGAGCATGTGCGGCTATCTCATCAAGCAAGTCAAAGAAATAAGAAAAAAACAAACAGCAGGTGGCGCTATACAGATACATTTTATTGAATAACTCAGTGGCTATGCTAAATGTTTAATTACATTCAATTACAAAAGAAATCAGATCCAGGTGCTGGTTTGAAAACTGTAGAAATTTTTTTGTAGGAGAACCCCTTTAATCTAAAGGAGTAGTGTCAGATTCCGTCCTGGGATATTTTGTCACTTTAGCCTGTGTAAGTACTTTCACATCTGCTGGATCCGTCATTGATGACCAAAAATGCTTCCATTAGGATAATTCAACCGCCTGCATCCGTTATGAACGGATCCGTTTGTATTATCTCTAAAATGACCAAGACGGCACTAAAACCGTTGTAAGTCAATGGGCACCTGATCCGTTTTCTTTTGTGTCCAAGAAATCTGATCCGGATTGCTCCATATCCCATGACGCACTCAAAAACGTAGCTTGCAGCACTTTTGTGTGTGTCATGGGAATGGAACGGAATGCATTGTGGTGCACTCCTTTCTGTTCAGTTCAGTTTTTTCCCCATTGACAATGAATGGGGACAAAACTGAAGCGTTTTCCTCTGGTTTTGAGATGCTATGATGAATCTCAACACCAGAAAGGAAAACACAGTCTTAGGCCCCATTCACACATCCGTATAATGTGTCCGCATCCGTTTCCGCAATTGCGGACAATTATGCGGATTCATTCATTTCAATGGGTCCCGAAAAAATGCGGACAGTACACCGTGTGGTGTCCATATCCGTGTGTCCGTTCCGACTGTCTGCATAAAGAAATCCTCCTGTCCTACTTTTCCTCCAATTTTGCGGTCCGTAGCCCAATACAAGTCTATGGGACGTCCGTAAATGCGGAAAGCCATCCGCATGTTATCCGTATTTGCGGATTCTGTTCCAGGAGGGGTGAAAAAAAAAGATGTTATTCATCCTTCCGTTTTTTGCGGATCCGCAAAAAACGGATGACATATGGATACATCCTTTCCGTTTTTTACGGAAAGACGGAACGGATGTCCTGGAAAAACTGAGTTTTTTGCGGAACAACGGATCCGCAAAAAACTGACCGTTTTCCAGGATGTGCACACATACGGATGTGTGAATGAAACCCTAGGGTGTAAAAGCAGCCTTAGGCCTCATTCACACGTCCGTGAAATTCGTCCGCATCCGATCCGTAATTTGCGGACCATTTATGCGGATAGGATGCGGATCCATTCATTTCGATGGGTCCTGGAAAAATGCGGACAGTACACCGTGTGCTGTCCACATCCGTGTGTCCGTTCCGACTGTCCGCATAAAGAAATACTCCTGTCCTACTTCTATCCTGATTTTGCGGTCCGTTGCCCAATGCAAGTCAATGGATCCGCAAAAATGTGGATGACATGCGGAAAGGCATCCGCATGTCATCCGTTTTTTGCGGATTCCTTTCCAGGAGGGGTGAAAAAAAAAGATGTTATTCATCCTTTCGTTTTTTTGCAGATCCGCAAAAAACGGATGACATATGGATACATCCTTTCCGTTTTTTACGGAAAAACGGAACGGATGTCCTGGAAAAACGGAGTTTTTTGCGGAACAACGGATCCGCAAAAAACTGACCGTTTTCCAGGATGTGCACACATACGGACGTGTGAATGGGGCCTTAGGGTGGGTTCAACACGTTTTATGCCTCCGTTTGACTTATAAGTTAGGGAAAAAAAAGTATACATTTTTTTTTTTTTACACTGGAACTCTATGGTGAACGGATGCCACTGTATGGCATCAGTCTGAGGTATATGTATAACGTATACGTTTTGGTATACATTAAACGGATGGGAAAAACGTGATGTGAACCTAGCCTTACTGTTTCTTCTGCCTGCTGCATTGCCTGCAGTTGAACAGAATATATTGGTGAAAGGATTCGACAATCAGCATGACGGTTTGTTCTTTGACAGACAAGATATATACTTTATAATCGCAATGATTTGCTCAGGTAGTCTCAAAACAAAACCAAGACTGCATCCATCATGCCTTTCCTAATTTTGTGTCTCCTTGTAGTGCCTCTTCCATATCTGTAACCTTTTTCACAGTTTAAGGGTTGGTTAAGTTGTTATGAGTTATGAGGGTTTTGAGTTATCGGGCTCTGGGCTGTAAACATATTTTCACCCAGAACCCCTCTTTTTCCATCCTACGTAAATGGGGACTTTGCAGTCACTTGTGATTGTTCTTGTCTCCTCTGTCTTCCACTAGCGGGATGCAGACGAGAAGCGCGAGGTAGCAGTTATGCATATTGTAGACAGTAATTCTTTATTTTAATACAAAAAAGACCAACTCTCGAAAAGCCAGATTAAATCATTCCTTTCACTTTTTAATGGGATTTGGATGAATAGAGTAAAATATGCACTTTGCATTCATTGATAGCATCTTTAGGTTGAGGTAATTGAGTCTTTTTTTTTTTTCCCTTGACTGAATGAATAATGACTTCATCTGATCCTCAGCGAGGCCTGAAACTTAGACCGCCTTTGTCAACGCAAAAAGATCTGGGCTTTGAAACATGCTCTACTTCCCTGGCTTAATTTTTCTTCATTTTAATCCAAAAAGCTATTTTTCTCAATAATTCAAGCATAAACTATGTAGTAGTTGAAGCAGCGGAAATTGCCAGATATTTGTCCTCGTTGTGCTGCGTTTTAAATGCCCCTGATAAATCAGCCACTGTGGTCCTGGGCTGTTCCGTTCTCAGGAGAAGGGGCAGCCTGTACACCAGCCAGTGTGTTGGAATTTGTCTCAGCGATTTCATTATAATTCTTTGAGAGCATCCCTTTATGGACTGGAATGTGCTGTTTTGCTCCTCTTGCCGTGAAAGTTTATAGAGATAAATAGTTCTCAATAACCATGAAGCTTTTGCTGACGTACTATTCCCACACTTCTCATACTCCAAAACATTTGCACCATGTAAATGTCATTCACCCTGGCTTGAAAGTTTGAGAAACTTTTAATATCAATATAAGTGCACTGTTTTTTTATATATCTATACAAATCTGAAGGTCAGGTAGCTGCTGGTGCCTAAGGGTGCCCATATGAACATGCCAAGTTCTGAGGGTTTGACAGATAATCAAACATGTATGGGGCCTCTCTACTCAACATGTCCAATCCTTTGTTCCTGCTGGAGACACGTTGGGCAGCAACTTATTCCTCTCACCCCATCGGTTGAGCATGCAAGATTATGGCGGATTATGGCGGGAGCAATAGCTTTTGGCTGGACAAGCATTAAGAAGTTATTTCATGTGTATGGCAAACTTTAAAGAGGACTTTTCACCACTCCTGACATGCCTGTTTTAATAGCATTGCCCATGTAATAACAAGTCTGGAACATCTATTCTTATGGCTCTATGTTGGGCCATTCCTTTATTATTTCTACTAGAAGTTATGAATTGCTAGCAGTCTGCAGTAAGGGTACAGAGGGGTGGTAACCAGTTGGGGGTGTGTACCTGCACAGACTCACTCTATCCAATCAGTGCTGTCAATCAGGGACACACCTCTAGCTGGTTACCACCCCTCTGTTCCCTTACTACAGACTGCTAGAAATTAATTCATAACTTCTAGTAGAAATAATAAAGTAATAGCACAACATAAAGACATAAGAATAGATGCTTCAGAATTGTTATTACATGGGGAATGCATGAAACTATTAAAACAGGCATGTCAGGAGAGGTGAAAGGTCCTCTTTAAGATGTTTTCCAGCCATATGTATTTTTTTTTAAATTTCAAACTCGGCCTGCTGAACCTTTTGAAGTAAACAATACTCACCTGCTCCCTGTCTCTTCATTCTGGTCCCCTGGCTACCTTCTTCTCTCTTCTGGTCCCTGTCCTTTCCGATGGCACAAGCCACCTGGGAAAACGATGCTGTGTCGTGTGGCCCCACACATGACTCCATCCTTGTGGAAGTTTACAGGATGGGGCCCAGAAAACTGCAAAAGGGAGCTGGAAACCCACGAAACTAGAACAGAGTGGTGGGGAGCAGGTGAGCTTTTTTTTTTCTCAACAGGTCCAACAAGATGGGCTTGAAATTTAATAACGTGCACATTTTTTAGCTTTTTTCTATTAGTGTCTATTTCAACTCTTATGGTTTTGCCACCAAAAGAAAATCAACCTATCTCCTAAAGCAGGGATCAGCAACTTTTAGCACTCCAGCTGTTGTGAAACTACAGTTCCCAGCATGCTCCATTCACTTCTATGGGAGTTGTAAGAAGAGCAGAACAAGTATACATGCTGGGAGTTGTGGTACCTATTTCTGACACACAGAAGCAATTTGGGGATCCTTTAGAGTAAGGGTATCTTTCATTAGCACTATTGCTACAAAAGTAGCTCTTGGATTTGAGAGCCATGGGAGTCGGAGGACACACCATAAACCAATGCATTTTTATGCAGAAGTTTATCATTACTGTTTCCTAGAAGACGTCTACTGTGTTTCCCCGAAAATAAGACAGGGTCTTATTTTTTTTTTTTTGTCCGGAAAAAGGGTTAGGGCTTATTATTGGGGTGGGTCTTATTTTTGCCCCCACTGAACATATATGTAATTTTTGGCCCCTCTGAATATATACCGGTATGTCTTTTTTTTTTTGCCCCAGGCCCCTGTGCACACAGAGAAAAAATATGCTTACCTACACTCCGCTCCGGACTTCTTCTTCTCTCCCAATCCTGTCATCCGGCGTATGCTGTGTCATCCCATCAACCAGCGTGATCTCGCGAGGCCTGGCACTGAGGTCACGTCTTGCGGGATCATCACAGGGGAGACTTCTTGCAGCGCCAGATAGGGTATGGGTATAGGTGCGTATATAGGTAACTAACTGCGCAGCTGCGTACTATACTACGCAGCATTGCGCAGGTAGCGTCACCAGCAGAGAGGCCCTGACTGGCCATTAAAATCACTTGCAGGGCTACACCCCCCCCCCACCCCCGCCGCCGGGCTCGGACCGTAACCCTATTCTCAGTGTATCCTCAATGTACCTAGGGCTTATTTTTGGAGTAGGGCTTATATTTTAAGCCTACTCCAAAAACAGGGCAAAATAGCACTAGGGCTTATTATCGGGGTAGGTCTTATTTTCGGGGAAACTGTACTTTCCCATAGTTATAGGTATTACATAACAATTTGGGGGAATCTGTTATTGCAAATTTTTGTTGTGTTGTTCCTTTATTACTTTTTCTGAAAATGGATGAATGAATTGACAGCTGGGTGTTGCCATTCTTCTAGTCAGTGGTACGTGTCCCTCCACTTTTTGAGACTGTTCAGTCACAGATAGGGATACATTTCATGGACTAAAAGAGCGGTAATGACCAGTAGCTAAACTAGTCTTACCTTTCCAGGGAGAATAATGGGGCTGAGAAAAGATGCTTCAAATTTCTTATTTCTGGGAGAATGCAATTATTTACGAGGGTATTTATTTATGAGTGCTGTGTATGGTGAAGGGATCCATTTAGGGCCCATTCACACGACCGAGTGAATGCGTCCGCATCTATTCCGCAATTTTGCGGAACAGATGCGGCCCCATTCAATTCAACGAGAGCGGATAGCCGCAGCTCCCGCAAAAAAAAAAAAAGTCCTGTTGTCTGCAAGAGCGGACAAGAATAGGCATTTTGAACGGGGCGCGCGGCCGTGTGTTCCGCAAATTGCGGGAACACATGCTGGGCGGCATCCGTGGTATTTCGGATCTGCACTTTTGTGGATCCACAATACTACAGCCATCTGAATGGCCCCTTACAGAGGAAACGGGACAAACATGGTCAGCTTGCACCTTTCCCATTTATTTTCCGTAACATAGAAACATTGGGGTAGAGTTACTTTTGAAAATATACCCGTTTTTTGCAGGCTTTGTACTACTCGAGTGTACACTTTTCTAATCTTTTTACACCTCATCTGACAAGGAGTGCGACTTCACAGGAAGGTGACGTGTCTTAATTGTTCTGCCATGTTCCAAAATTTTGTAAAAATTATGCCAACAAATAGTTAAATTAGATCAACAAACAGGTAAAGCTAAGCCAACAAAAAGGTGGAGCATGCTTAGACTAGACAGCCTGTATGTACTCCAGATTTATTATTGAGCATCAGCCACTGTGATAAAATTGGCACAGTTTAAGACTGGCTCTTTGCAGGGGTTTTACAAGATTTTTATAATGATGACCTATCCTCTGAATACTGTAGGTCATCAGTTTCTATTTGAGGAAGCACGGGTGCTCACAGTAACGTTGCGACCTTCTTACAAGTTTGTCCAGGTCATGTAAAGTGAATGGGGCTGAGTTGCGATACCAAGCACAGCCGCTATACAATGTATGGTGCTGTGCTTGGTGAACTGAGAGAAAGCTGCGGTGAGGGTCCAGGATGCCCGTCTCATTTATCATTTTCTGTGTGTTTTAGGAGTTGATTTAGACAAGTGTTCAGTCCTCCTAAGTTATGTAGAGGCCGGCAGATGAACCGCCAGCGCAGGAGGGACAAAGACCCCCTTTATATCTGTGCAATAGTGTTTTTCATAATGTCTTATAAGTATGAAAGGGAAAGTCTTTGCTAAGTGCATGTAAACTAGTCTTACATATCAGATGTGTGCATTATCTGTAATAGTCTACTCCAGGGATCTCAAACTCGTGGCCCTCCAGCTGTTACAGAACTACAATTCCCATCATGCCTGGACATTCTTCAGCTACCAGGGCATGCTGGGAGTTGTAGTTTTGCAACATCTGGAGGGCCACGAGTTTGAGATCCCCGGTCTACATGTTCCTGAAAATCATTACTTAGACTACAGTCACACTGTCACACTTTTGCATCCACTTTCTGGCTGTCCGATCATTTTTAAAAGGCTGTTTGGCATCCATTTTTAAAGGCCGTTAAAAACGGTCCTATTGGTTTCAATGGGGTCCATCTGGCTGTGAAAAAGTTTTTTGGTGCCCACTGTTCATTGGCCGTTAAAAAAACACCCATGTGAATAGCCTCGTTCACGTCAATTTGTTCTGATGGCCATTACAAAAAACAGCCATCACGCAGACATTTCACTGACATTTGAATGTAGCCTTATAGGAGTATATATTTCTTGATTTATGTCTCAGGTAACATTGTAAAGGGCTGGTCCTCAGTGACTACATGCGCTCCGCAGATATTGCTGTATTGTAAAGTAGCATTCACAGGCTGGATTATTGTATCAGTGCACTGGATGATTGTTCTTTGCTCCCTTTGCACAGGTAGGCCTCCTGGATCTGGAACTAAACCAGTTGACGAAGGCGTTATTTCTGGCTCTGGTGGCGCTCTCTGTAGTGATGGTCACCTTGCAGGGGTTTGTTGGCCCATGGTATCGCTACCTCTTCCGGTTCCTCTTGTTATTTTCCTACATCATTCCGATAAGGTACATTTGTAGCAAAGAAAAACAGGGATGTCTAATTTCACTGAATGTTGCATTTTTTGATATATATGCTTGGCTCACATTGTGAAGGAAATTGATCTTATCAGGAAGCTGAGTGGGAAAGTGCCAGCAAATCTGCTGATTCCTGAAGGATCGTTCTGCAGAAAGCAATACTGTATTTCTGTGCAATGTTCATTTTACTGGACTAATCAGGATATCTAATACACGGGATAACGTTAGTGTGTTAACATTGTGATGTTAAATACTGTTACCACGTATCCCGGTGTCAAGAATACACTTTTGCTCTTATCCCACCTACCATTTCCTTGCCTTTCATTTTAAATGCACTGCATAGTATATGGATTCCTTGTTCCGCTGCATATTTTTTTATCTATTTTATTTTAAATCATCTATGCTTTACCAAAGTGAACCATGAAAAGAAGGAATTTTTAATATCCTCAGTTCCAATGCTAAAGTGACCCTTTAATCCTGCCCTACTTTCACCCTCTGACCCCCTAGTTCCCTGATCTCATACGTTAGGTCCTGCTGTCATAGTCAATGAGCCATTATTGGTCCTACAAATAGTGACAAAAATGTACCATCCATTTTATTCCCACCATAACCTGTGCTTATCGTCTTCACTTGCTGAATAGTTCACTTTGTATGAGCTGCCAATAGAAGTGACAACTTCTTTCAGCATATTCCTGGCTCAGAAGAGTTCTGAGTTTGAGGGTTACCTGAACACTAAAGTGATGAGGTGTCACAGGATGAGTAAGGTGTTTGGCTTGAACGTCCTGTCTCTTTACAAGTCTACCTACTGGTTCCCCACATGGAACATAGATGGAAGCAGTAGTCTAAACCTTCTGCTGAGCCACCCACAGAGAAAGCAGGTTGAGTTTATTTTCTCATGCAAGGCTTTGCTGTGGATATTAAAGGGGTTCTCTAGAAATTAAGAAAATGAAAATACTTAAATATTACTTTATTATAAATACATTCCCAAATACCTTTCATTAGTTATAATGGCTCGTTTTGTCTAGGGAGCAATCATCAGGGGCCGCCATCCTATTAGTACACACAGAATCTGTCATAATCACACAGCAGGACAAGTTACTTCACAACACTGAGCTAAAGAGCTGCCTCATCCTCCTCTCTGCTCTACTTGTTAGGGATATGATCCTAAATACAGATGATAAGATTTTCAGCTGAATTTCTGTAGGAATAGAGTTCACAAGGAGACCACTGAAGTACATAGAAGGATGGACAGGACAGACTGTGGTAATGTGGGGCTGTGGTATTGGAGACTGCATACAAGTGCTGCTACTCATTAGTCACATCCCCACCTACTCTCTGTACTTTAAGTCTCCCCATGACCTCCATTACTAAAGAGATTCAGCTGAAGATCATATCAGCTGTATTCAGGATCATAATCCCTGACAAGTAGAGAGGAGGATGAGGCAGCTCTTTAGCTCAGAGTTCTGAAGTAACTTGTCCTCCTGTGTGATTAGGACAGGTTTTGTGTGAACTAATAGGACGACGGCCATTTTATTTCTCCTAATGATTGCTCTCTAGACAAAACGAGCCATTATATCTAATGAAAGGTATTTGGGAATATATAATAAAGTAATATTCACAGTAATTTTATTTTTTAATCCCCAGAGATTAAAGTAAATCTCCAGTGAACATTTGTATTTCTGTCTACAGAAAACAATAAAAGTACCCACTTACCTAGGTCACCTGGCACTTCTCTACTGTACAACATTGCAGAACTGATATTCTGGTGAATGACATCACCAACCCTTTCCTGCCCCCTCTCCATAGAGAAATCTGACGTCTAATAGGCATCAGTACAACTCTGGAGGCAGTTTTAGATATATCTCATTATGAGAAGTGGTAATCTGACGTTAAGGCAGAATCTGTCCCCTAGACTTCCTCACTACCTCACTTCAGTTGTCTCACTTCAGCAAGTGGCATTTATCATGTAGACAAAGGTACTTACTAATGTACTGTGATTGTCCATATTGTCTCCTTTGCTGGCTGGATTCATTTTTCCATCACATTATACACTGCTCGTTTCCATGGTTATGACCACCCTGCAGTCCAGCAGCAGTGGCCGTGCTTGTACACTATAGGACAAAGTGCCGGCCTCTGCGCACTCCCGCGGTCCTGGCCACAGAGGTGTTTTTTACTATAGTGTGATTCTGGCTTCACAGGCTTGGAAAGAGGCCTGGTCTAAGATACCACAATTTGCGCCAAACTTTCACCTACATGTTGCAAAAAAAAATTTGTTGAAAAGTGTAAAAAAAATGCATAAAAATATTTAGAAAATAAGTAGTTTCTCTTCTGTCTGTCAGTTTACGAGTGAACTTGGACATGGGGAAAGCAGCATATGGCTGGATGATCATGAGAGATGAGAACATACCGGGCACAGTGGTGAGAACCAGCACCATTCCTGAAGAGCTGGGACGTTTAGTCTATTTACTTACCGACAAAACAGGTAATTCTGCTTTTATGCCACAGTTTTCAGATTAAATATGATAATTACTTTGGTCACATACAGTATTTACCACACTATTACCAAACCTGTAGAGAAAAAGAGAAGCAACCGCTAAATGTCTAATATTTGATAACTTAGAGGTAGCTACATGGAGAAACATGCCGAATCAAGCTCAATATTGTACATCCAAATTCATGTACATCAGTGTTACATATCACATTTATTCACTTTAAGCCACGTCAGCATGGAGGGTACATTAGTCATCTATTATTCAGGTGTGGTAACCATTCCATGAATTTGGATTTCTATGTAACTTGATTATGAAAGCATGATTTTTTACATTGCCCTTCACGATTCACCACCCGTGATGCTCACACAGTGGTTTGTTCTGTTATAAATCAATTACTTAGCAACTTGATGTTTCTTGTATTATTAGGGCTGATTCACATCAGCGTTTAGTCCTCTGCCAGAACAGCCTGCTGGAGTTCACCAGATCCGGCATAGCCGGACACGGCCATGCACCACCAGTATCCATTGACTATAATGGGGTCTGGCGGTGATCCGGCAACTTTAAGGCCTGCTTCAACCATACAAAAACACCTGCATTCACAACATTTTGTCCAGCTGAAGCTGGCAATTATGCCAGAAAGCGTCCGGATCCCTTTATAGTCAATCGGATCTGGCTCTGGTGAACTTCGGCAGGCTGTTCCTTTTTATTATAAGTGTAATATTTTGGACATTTTGCATAGTTATTTTTTTTTTCCTTTTTGTAGTAGTAGTGTCTTTGCTTTGCAGCGGTGTACACATGAAACTGAAGAGATGAGGTGGTTTATCTTTTGAAAAGTACATCTGTTGTAGGGAATGTGTTGTGTATAGGATTGTAGCTGACCATAAAATGAAGCAACCCTCTCTCCAGTGTTCCTGTGTTAGACGGAGTCTTACACCTATTTTTCACCTATATAACTAACAGCAGTGCTCCACAGAAGATTGCATACACATCCCAAACATACCAGTGTGCACTGTGTGTCTGTATTACATGTCCAGGAAAAGCACTTTTATTCTGCTGGAAAACAGCTCCCAAGTGCCCAGCTGAAAGTGAAAGTAAAAAACAGCTTTCTCTCCCGACTCGATTTCTAACAGCTATATCTTCTGATATACTGAATATAATGCTGTGATTTTGGTATCATTTGAAAGCTTGGAATGCCAGCTTTTAAAGAAGGTCATTTTTCTATCTGGTACCAATCCCAAGCTATGAGCAGCAAAAGCAGCCCTCCCCTCTTCAGTCTGGTTTGCTTTGAGCACTTGCAGCAGCAGAGCTGGGCACTTAGGAGCTGTTTTCCTGCAGAATAAAAGTGCGTTTCCTGGACATGTAATATAGACACAACGTGCACACTGTGGGGCAGTGCTGTTAGTTATATAGGTGAAAAACAGGTGAAAGACTCCCTTTAATGCACACACCACTGAGGCTGATATGTTCTGAATCCCTCCTTCAGAAAGGCTCCTGTGTGAGCTGAAACATTGCAAGGGTGAGTAAATGAATTACCGTATACAGAAGGGGTGCTGCTAGGGCTGGACCGCTAACCGAAAAAACCCCGAAACCGACCATCAGCCTGGTGTGTTGGTTTTTTAAGTTTGATTTCGTGACGTCATATGGGGACCGTGCAGTCTCCTTAATCACTTCCCGACCGCCCGTATATTCCGACCCCCAGTACATTTATAGTCTATCTTTGAATGGACGTTTCAGAAATGCAGAGATGCAGCTGCACTGTAATCAGTGACAGCAGGGCTCCCAATAGAGGAGGCATGTGTCCTTGTCCCCATGTGTTGCTGGCTTCCAGATCGCGGTATACACAACTCAGAAGGAGCGCTGTGTATTCAGCTAAAGAAGCGCTACGTCGCCATCCGTCCCCACCGCCGGGGTCGGGAGACTGCAGGAGCTGTCGGGTCTTCATAAGACCGTGATCAGCCCTACAGTGAGGCTGTGCATGGTTGTATTCCCCCTGTAACTGGTACTGCTATGTCTGCCCCAGTTATAGGAGAAATCATTAGTAAAAAAAAAAAAAAAAAAAAAAGTGAAGTTAAATGTCCCCCCAGAGGTCTTATATGTATAGTATAAAATAAAAAATAGTATAAAATAGTATAAAATAACAAAAATAAAAATAAGTGTTTTAGAAAAATAAAAAAAAGTTTCATATGTAAAAAAAAAACTTTTTTCCCAAATTGTCATTGAAAAGATATTAAAAATAGAAAAAAGAATAATAAAAAAATAGCAATGCTGAGAAAAATTGTGTTTTAATATATGCAAATGAGCCTCTAGAAACATTGGGGGCGTTGTCATTGCAGAGAGAGCTGAGCTTCTAGGTGCGACAGCAACACCCCCATTGCTCCTAGAGGCTCATTTGCATATATTAAAACTTCATTTTTCTGAGCAATACGGACACATATGAACATGTGACCAACACAGATGTCATGATCTGGCAAATGAACATAAATCAAGACATGAAATCTTTCTAAATTAAAAGGAAAGAATGTAATTTCTGCTTTAAAGGAAGACAATCGTTAAAACAGTGTCTGGACTGAAAGTTTTCAGCTTTGGCTAAATAATTGAGAATTAGTTTTTGCTTCTGTGGAGCATTACATTTCTTCTGTAATTGCAAGGTAGCCCTTTGTATGATTGCAAATTGGGATTGTGCTTCATCAATAAGCTTTTTGACACGGGGCGTCCATCACAGTGGTTGTCTCATTTGCCACTGCAGAATGGAGAACGAAGTATCTCAATAATTGCATTATAGTTTCCTTATTGTAGGACAAGAAAGCAACATGGTATAATTAGGTTTGATTGGAGTGCATGTTTCCGGTAAGATCTGAAATTAATGATGTTGCTATAGTGACACATCTGTGGCCAGCAGTGCGTGAGACTTAAAGTAATTCATTCGACAAGAGAAGACATCTGTTAACTACAAAGATGCAGAGCATATTGACAGTGACCAGAAATACTTGATGTTATGTGATAAATGAACAAATGATGCTGAAGCAGGAGGACAGATCATTTGTAGTTAATCTGCAGGGAAAACTTTAATCTTCTTACTGGTTGCATTTGATAATGCCATTGTTTAAAGCACAATGCAGTCAGGAACTCATAAATCGTAAAATCTAACTCCAGATATAGCCTATAGAAACCAACATGCATTCAAGATGAAACAATTTACAGACGCTTGTTTTTTCAGAAGGTCCCTTGGAGCAGATGTGTCTCTGGTGAATAGGTATCAAGTGCCCATTATGTTCAGGGGCAGATCCATCTGTCCTTGCTAGGTTTTGAACTTGCGATATACTATATTTATTACAGTATTCTGGTCAGCACTGTTTTCCCAGCTTCCAGAAAAAATCTGTTCATAGCAGGCACAACCAGTGGATGATGAGAGTAGTGGCAAATGGGCTTATTGCATCCTTTGCTCCAGTATCAAACAGAAGGCTAGGAAAGCTTGGACAGGGGAAGAAACCAGCATAAGATGTAAAGGCAACACTACGGGTAGTCAGCCAGCATCCTAGAAGCAGATGTGGTGGACTAAATGTTGGTTGGTGTCACTGCAGCAATTGTTGGTGCTCACTGCTACTTTCATGAGATTTAAAGGGGTCGGTCACTTTCTACTTATTTTTACAAATGTGCAGGCGACAGCCATTTAATTCACTTGCTAATATAATGTTATTAACAGAACAGCAACCATGCCCTCATTTGAATGTGTTAGCCCCTCATTAAGTGCAGTCTGACTCACAGTCCCAATATGCTCGATGAAAGAGCAGCATGTGGCCGGACCCTTTCATTAGTGGCCTTCTCTGAATAACGCTGGACACAACATTAAAAATTCTCTCATATGCAGTGCAGTGCACATGCTCAGAGCACTGATAGGTGGGCAGGGGCAGACAGTCCATAGAACCAACAGGGAAACTTCCCAGGGAACCGTCTAAGCCCTCCTCACAGCCACCAGGCATGGTAATTATTGATCTGACGCTCCACTTCTGACTCATGAATTTAACTGTGTTGCCATCCCGAGGCAACTGGAGTAGGAGGATGGAACGTGCCACCACAGAGGAGCAAGTTTTGGGGGAGGTATTTTGTGCTGCTGGGGCAGTATTTTGTGATGCACTGTGGTAGTTGGCCCTGAAGGGGTGGTATTATTTGCCGCAATATGATATTGTTGGCTCGCCTACTTTTGTTTACCCCGCCTTCTGTACATTTGGGCCCCACTACAAAATAGGGCCACTTTAAGTTCCCTGTCTGCCCCTGTAGATAGGTCTGGTCACATGCTCCATCAGTGGCTATGTTAGGAATGGAGCACCATAATGTAAGTTAGACTATACACAACAAAGGGGCAGCATTGGTGCTGTTAGTAATCTAGTAATCTAATTCATAAAGCTGAGTGTATGTATGTGTGTGTATGTCCGCTAAAGGAATCCGCACCGTTGCAGCTACAATCACGAAATTTGGCACACAGGTACATCAGGTGTACGGGAAGGTTTTAGAACAGGTCTCAGCTCTCTAGGACGTACCGTTCCTGAGATATTAAAAAAAAAAAATGCATTAGCCAATAGAAGCCTAGTCAGATGACCCTTATCAGCCAATAGATACACACAGTTTCACACCAGGTTTCCATAACAACCCAGACATTTTTCTTCACTGCTGTAGGTCTGCTTTAAAGAGGCAGAGCGTTGTGGATGACACAGTTAAAGGGGTACTCCAGTTACCATAAATATAACTTATGTTTTAGACTAACTCATCATCAATCATTACATCAATCATTAATGTAAATTTCACATATTTACTGTTCAGTAGGAATAAAAGTTTTCTTCCACTGCTACCCACTGTGTTTCCTCATAAATTACCATGGCATCGACCTTTAATTCAGGCCACCCTCAAAAGAAGCACTTAAAAGCCCGCCCCCAAGCCCTGCTAAGCCACGCCCGACTCAGTCAGGCCACACACCCACTCCGCACCCGACGGGGATTGAAAAAATGAAGGTGAAAATCAACTTCTGGCAGCTGCAGGGGTGAGAGGGAGGGTGACTTTCTCCCTGCAGCTCATGCTCAGACTGCACAGTGCTGCTGTCTGAGAGTGAGCTGTTCAAAAGGTCTGTGTTCGTCCAGGCCCTGCGTCAGACGAAGGACAGGGAGTCTGAAAGCCGGACTGTCCAGCCTAAAACCGGACCTCTGGCTACCCTAGGAGCAGGCTGCTGTTAGGGTGGCCAGATGTCCGTTTTTGAGGCTTCCTGTGCCTGGGCGGATGCAGGGATGTCCACCCTTTCAGTAGCTAACGCTCAGACAACAGCATTGTGCTAAACATGAGCTGCAGCAACTGACTGAGGCTTCTCTCACCCCAGTCAGTCACTAGAGCCCGCAGACCTGGCTCCCTGTGGCTGACTGAGGAGAAGAGAAGCATTGGGCTGTCCCTAGCTCACCTTCAGGTCAGGAACTACTTCTTTTCCTCCATGTCTTCACGGAGACGGGGGTGTGGCTTCATGTTTGGGGGCTTGTGAGGGTGAAGTCAGTGACCACCCTAGCTGCTATGGAGGTCACAGTTAACGGGGAAGGCGCTGTGGATGTTACTGTTAAGGAGGCAGGCTGCTGTGGAGGTCACTGTTAAAGGGGTAGGCACTGTGGAGGTCACTGTTAAGGGAGGAGGGGACTGTGGAGGCCACTATTAAAGGGGCAGCGTGGTACTGTGAGGTCACTGTTAAGGGAGCAGGGTACTGTGACAGTCACTGTTAAAGGGGCAGTCGCTGTGGAGGTCTCTGTCAAGGGGGCCAGGAATGGTGGAGGTCAGTGAAGCAGACTGTAACCTATGGTCAGTGTTAAGGAGTGGGTGCTGTAGAGGTCACTGTTAAGAGGGCGGGCCCCTGTGGAGGTCACTGTCAAGGGGGTGAGGTGCTGTGGAACTCAATGTTAAACGGGCCGGCTGCTGCGAAGGTCAAAGTTAAAGGAGTGGGCTGCTGTGGAGGTCCCATTTTAAGGAGACGGGGCACTGTGGGGGGGAGGGTTAATTGTTAATGAGTCGGGGTGCTGTAGAGGTCATTCAATATCTTGTAACAACACACACACAAACATTAAATGAAATAGATGAAATATACCCGGGTGAAGCCTTCTGCTAGTAACATTATATTAGTGAATATAATAACTGTTTTCCTGCACATTTGTGAAACTAAGTAGATAGCAGCCAATCCCTCTAAGTAGATCTGTATTCTATGTTTAAGGGTTTTAAAGGGAGTCTGTCACCAGGAAGTTCACTTTTAAACCAGACACAATGCCTTGTAGGTAGGGATGAACGAACTTGTGTTTTGAAGTTCAGTGTACAAGGTTCGGGTTATCTAAAAATTCCGGTATGGATTCCGCTACCACGAACCATAACTTATGGTCTGTGGTAACAGAACGGATGCGAACACTTATATACAGTTGTCAGAATGAGCTCAAATGTTTAAAGATTTTGAGGGTCAGAATACTGAGTTATTTTTGAAGCTACATATTCCGGCTAGATTTGGGCAGTGTGTGACCACATAGACTCAGTGTGCACAATACAGTACAGTATTAGTATTATTATTATTTATTTTGAAGCACCATTAATTCCTAGGCAATCTACATCTAAAACAGATTTTACATGCATAATATAAAACAAAACAATTACAAATACAAGTAAATAAGCATGAACTTATTACCAGACTGGTACAGGACCCTGCTCGGGAGAGCTTGAAATTTACAGGGAAACTGGAATTTGTCAGGTTTGCAGTTGGTTTTAGGCTACTTTCACACTAGCGTTTTTGCTGAATCCAGCAGGGCTCAGCAAAAACGCTTCCGTTACTGATAATAAAATCATCTGCATCCGTTATGAACGGATCTGGTTGTATTATCTTTTAACATAGCCAAGACGGATCCGTTATAAACTCCATTGAAAGTCAAAGGAGGACGGATCCGTTTTCTATTGTGTCAGACAAAACGGATCTGTCCCCATTGACTTGCATTGTGGGTCATGACGGATCCGTTTTGCTCCGCATCCCAGGATGGAAAGGAAACAGTAGCTTGCTGCGGTTTGCTCTCCAGTACGTGAACGCAACCAAATGGAACGGATCACATTTTGGAGCACTCCGTTGTGTTCAGTTACGCTTTGTCCCTGTTGACAATGAATGGGGACAAAACAGAAGCGTTTTTCCGGTATCGAGACCCTATGATGCATCTCAATACCAGAAAATAGAAACGCTAGTGTGAAAGTAGCCTTAGATAGGTATGATTTTCAGCAGATTTATCAGAAGAGCCTAGTGATAATAGGCCAGCAATTGGTGAGAAGTCACAGAGCTTTAGCCAGGAGGGGGAAATCTGATGAGAGTGGGGTGATCTGACTTATTGCAGTGGCCTGTGATGGTGTCCATCTCTGCATGGAATATATGAAGATTGCTGGGGTAGAGCATAAGATCAGGATGATGTAGTCTTCGATTACTGTCATCTCAAATTGCAGGGTTTTCCACGCGGATCCAATGTAAGAATGAGTTTAGTCAGATCTTTTCCTAATGTGCTGTACTCCACAAACTTATCAGAAAACAACTGCCTGACACTTGTTTTCCAAATTCCTTTATATTCTGATAGAGAACATTACAAAGAAAAGAAAAAGGGAGTCGCTAGTCCTTCACACTCCCAGTACCAGTTTTATTTTATTTTTTCTCCAGTACAGAAAACAATGTTAGCGCTCTCACTCACTCTCTTTTTTTTATATTTGAGCACTGGTGGGTCCTAACAGATCCACTTGATTTATTGTAGATCTGTCAGTTTTTTTTAGTTGATATTTTCCATACATGTTTTTTAAGATTTACAAATCTTTTACTTTTTTTATTCTCCATCCTTGCACGGTTTAGCATATCAGAATGAAAAGAGAAAACATGACTTTCAAGCTCCCAAAATCCCTCTTCCTGTATCTGCTTCTGATATAGTCATACTTCCATAGTCGTGCAGTTTTAGCTGGATAAAGGTATACACAGTTTATCTTAGAAGACCATTTCTGCTATCATGTACCTGGATTTGTCTCTGATCCCATTTGTAGATACGTTCACAGAGAAGTCTTATTTCCAAGGATTAACCTTCAACCAGCAGTAATCGCACTTCAGAGAATAAGAGATTTGTAAAGTCTACAATACTCATCGTCTACAAGCCACAATTCTTTCCCACTTCAATTTGGGAATACATTTTTTCCCTTTTTCGCTATAAATTAAAACTCTTTTTTTATATCGCCACGTTCACGGCATAAAGTATATTCCAAAAAAGAATTTATTATGAATTTCAAAAGGTAATACAAATACTTGAAAATGTTATGGCAAGGGATATGCTCTGCATGAACAAACATTAAAACCAGTGCATTTGTCAGTGAGTTGGTTTATATTCAGATTCAGGTGCTCTCTAATCTTTGCAGTCTGGTCCTACAGTTAACAGATGCTTCTGCTTATAGTCCAACTCTGTTACTTTGTGCAGTTGAGAAAATATCCTCATTTTACAACATTAAAAATAATCAAAAAGCTTTTTGATGGATCTGGTATTCATATTTTTTGTCTCTGTTTAAAAAATGGATGGAAGAGAAAAAGAAGGGGAATCAGTAGGGGTACTTATAGGTACCATCAAATACCTAAAATCCCCATATATACATCGCTGCCACGGAGCAGAATGAAGCCCAGTGATGCCATGTTTGTGTAAAGAGTCATTAGGGATGCAGCCTAGTTTGGTACTCCGCATAACTGTTTTTGCTTTTCCGTTGACAGTCTTAGGATGGCTTGTTTTTGAGGGCCTAGTTTTTTAATAGCATTATTTTGTGAATTATATCTAACGTATAACTTTTAAAAATGTTTGGGGATGAAAAAAACACCTGAATTCTGCCATAGTTTTTGGGGGTTCGTTTCTATGGTATTCACTGTGCAGGATAAGTTACATAATAGCTGTATTCTGTGAGTCAGTATTATTATGTCATTAACAAATTTATATGTTTTTTATGTTTTTGTAATTTTACACAAACCTTTTTTTGTGTGTCACTGCATTAAAATACCGATAACATTTTTATTCTTCCGTCCATGGAGCTCTATGAGAGCTTGTTTTTTTACGGGTCAAGTTTTAGTTTTCATTGGAACAATTGTAGAGTATGCTACATTCACCTTTTTGGTTGCTTCTTATTGCACTTTTGGGAGGTGGAATGAACAGCAACTTTGGCTTTTTTAGACTGTTTACTGTATGGGATAAAAAAGTAATTTTGTGTAGGTCATTATATATATGTATATTCTTTCTTAATATATTTTTAAGTTAAATAAATTTGTTTGCAAGAGAAAGGGCAATTATGTATTATGATTTTATATTATCATATTTACCTTGTTTTATTTATTTTTTTATTTTCATGTTTTCCTTTTTTTTGTCCCTTGAGTGTGCGATCTTCTGATCACTCATATAATACACTGGAATACTTATGTACTCCAATGTATGATGTCAGTTACTATAATAACTGACATAATTCCTGTTCAGCCATGCCAAAAGCAGGGCTGAATAAGAATCTGTACATGGCAGGCCGGAGTACCATTTTTAGACTCCTGGCTGCCATAGCAACCCTTCTGCACCCCACAAACATATTGCAGGGAAAACAATGGGGTGAGAGATGAAGTCCCCCCTTTAATCACTTAGTTACCTATGTGATCACAAGCATGCTATAGTTTAAATCAAGCCAGGAGGGGGTCGCTAGTGTGACTTTGTGTGTTTATGCCGAATCACTCAGAAAATACAAGATCATCAATGTGAAGCTGTCACAGTCCTGGAGAAAAGGTTGCTGGCACCGTGAATATGGATAGGCCAGGATACAGGGAGTTCAGAGCAAAGACCCCCTTCTATAACATCCATACAGTACATCCTAAAAGAAAACTGCACTAATCATGTGTTGTCAATGCAAGGTGGGTCTTTAAGCCATAAGCTGTAATAAGTTGCTTCAGAAGTTATCCTGCTTGTTGATAGTTTCCAAGTGGCAACTACAATATAAAAGAGAAAAAATAAACAGGGTAATGAAGATTATACTGATAAGTGAGTAAAGATTTTCAGAGTTGGCCATAGTGTTCTTGTCATGCACACACTGGGAAAGCTAAGTCAGTTCTTACCCAAACCAGCGAATTTCTGCCTTAGGTCTCATATATTTGGGCGGATGTGCATGTGACTTGTCGAAGAGAAGGTGCAGAGAGAGTGCCATCAATCCTGAATTTCCAAGTTAGGCCAAGGACGTAGCTATAGGGGGTGCAGAGGTAGCAGTCGCCACCGGGCTCAGGAGCCTGAGGGGGCCCAAAGATCTTGTGCAGCAAAAGAAGACATCGGTATTATAGAAAGTGCATGCTAGTCAAGTTACACCTCTGTTTGGAGCGAAGGGGTTAAGTCAAGAATTTGCCATGGGTTTCTACTTTTGGCTCAGGCAGCACTAAGGCTATGTGCTTCCCTGGCCAGCATCGAGGGAAGGGGTCCCAAGCTGAACTCTTGCACCAGGGCCCATGAGCCTTTAGCTACGCCCCTAAGTTAGGCTATAGGAACACCACCGTTTCACCTTTTGGCAGATGTATGTTTTCTCAAAGAAAAAAAATCTGCTGCATTGCAATAATTATTTCAGTGAATTGATGTAAAATCATCTGACTTTTAAGCATATGTCTTTCAGGAACACTTACCCAAAACGAAATGGTTTTCAAGCGTCTTCACCTTGGCACCGTGTCTTATGGTACAGATACAATGGATGAAATTCAGAGCCACGTAGCAAGCTCCTACTCACTGGTAAGCCAGGTTTTCTAGGCTCTTGACGTAAATTACTAAAGCCTGTGTGAGGAATTTTTTAATTTATGTGGCGTTTCTTTACTTCTGTGCTTGTATTGTAATTGCCCCTGAATTAAAACCAGTGCAAACAGTCTTTACTGAAAACATGTTGCTGACTTCCATACATTTTTCTTGAGAAGTAATTGTCCACAGCTTTGGCATTGCTTTTAGATCACTGGTAATCCGATCTTTACATTACGGAAATTTTCAGATATGGATGTAATTCTTTAAAGGGAGTCTGTCACCACCATGGACCATTTGTATGGCACTGTAGCTCTCCTATTGGCATTTTCAAATACAACTTTCTGTCCAAATCACATTTTTCTAGCCTAGCGTGGTGAAAAGAGCCCAAGGGGCTGTATTTATCAGTGCCGGAGACCAGCCGCACCCATCAAAATTTGACCCCATTCCTCCCCTCCTCTTCTTCTCTCCACCTCCTAGTCTCAGTGACATTATCATGATGCCGCTGCAACTTTTGCAGAGGCGCATATCTCCTTTATTGTGTTTGCATCTGTGCCATCTGTTAGTTCTTTGGGCAGCAGCTTCAATAACTGAACTGTGTATGTCACACAAGTGCCCAGATATGCGCCTGTGCAAGATCCCAGGGCAGGAGCGGATTGGCCATAGACCTTACAGGGAAATTTCCCGGTGGGCCGATGCACGGGGGGCCGCCTGAGTCCTCCTCACAGCCACCAGTGGAAGTTTTTGGGGATGTATTTGGTGCTGCTGGGAGTACTTTGTGATGGACTTTGGTATGTTGGGGCGGTATAATGTGCCGCAATATGGTATTGCTGGCTCTGCCTTCCATCAGTTTGGACCCGACTACAAAACCGGGCCACTTTTAATATTTTTTCCATGGCCACTTTAAGTTCCCAGTCCGTCCCTGTCCCAGGGTGGTGACAGACTCCCTTTAAAAAATTACATCCATATCCGAAAAATTTCCAAAATGGAATCCGCACATAATTTAAGTCTGCAGCAGGTCCATTTATGCAGCATATTTCACCCTTTTCAGTGCACAGTGTGAAACTCACTTCATTTATACTATGAATTCCACCAAAAAATCCAAATTGACAGAAGGCGGGGACAACACAAATAGACAGGGCCAACACTACTGTAGTGCAGCACAAAATACCACCCATGCAGAACCAAATACCACAGTGCAACACAAAATACCACCACCCTCGCTGTATTATTCAAGTGTATCACTGCAGTTGAATTCGGGAGAGCATCAGATCATTATGTCCCCAGCCAGTGGCTGGGAGAAGCGTTCAGAGTCACCGGTAAATTTCCCTGTAGGGTAAATGGCCAGTCCACCCCTGGATTGTATCTAATTTTCAGAGGTCCTTTCAGATATGAAAGCAGCCCCTTCAATAACACTTGTGTACGCCTCTATTGTGTCTGGCTTTTATATGGCTCCAGTATTTATTTTTTTTTTAAACCCACCTGTTGTAAAGCAGATTGTGCTTGCCCAGTTCCTAATTAAACATACATGCGACCACTCCAGAAACACGCAGAGAATTTTCAATTTGTGATAATAAGCGCTTCCAGTCACCTAACCAGTTAGGCAGTGGTAGTCTTGCGACATTGATTTCCCTCCCTTGTGTTGTGTCCTGTTTTATTAATAAAAAGACAGCCCTCTTGTACAATGATGCAGCAGAGAAATCTATTATAACATGATTATATTTTCCCACTGGAAGCATTCCGTGACAGAGAGCATAATCTTTAATGGAATCTGTGTGAAATTAAATTATACAAGCATCAATAAACATAACATAATTCAGAAGGAGTAAATCAGCTTAATTTATTTGCGTCTGTAATGACATCGGCAAATGTAGAATGCAAATGCAAAGGTTCAAAGCAGGAGTTGAGAAGCAGATGAGCAGAAAAGTTAAACCCATTATTATACAGCACTGTAATTTGATGGGCAGTGTGTTCACGGATCAGTGGCTCGGTGCACTGAGCCTAAGACAGCACATGGCTCCAAAGTGGGCTCTTCTTATTGCGACAGCACATAGGGACATGGTGGGTGGATATTATACCGTTTAACGTAAAGCATTGTGTGCCTAATAATAATGATATAAGTATGCTAGGTGTTGCCTGCCATCATTCAACTCAGTTATGTAATGCTGGAAATGAAAACATTTTCCTTGACTCACCAAGTATTAATTACAAAGGAGAAGTCTTTATGTTTCTGAAATGACATAAATCCCTTAAAAAGAAACTATTTACTTAATTTCATCCTAAAATAACAAAAAAGCTACTAGTAAATGTAATATACACTACTCACAAAAAGTTAGGGATATTTGGCTTTCAGTTGAAATTTTTTGAAAATGTACAAAGTTCACACTACAGTGATATAATATCATGAACGTAGGGCATTTAAGTAGAAGCATGCAATGTTGATTTTCTCATCTCAAACTATTTATTGAAACAAAAGCCAACAACAGGTGTGTATACCCCCACAAAAATGTCAGTGTCTCCGTAAGGGGTTGTTCACATATCAGTTATTTGATCAGGTATTTCCATCAGTTATTGTCAGCCAAAACCAGGAGTGGACACTACACAGAGATCAGGTATAATGAAAAGATATGCACCTGTTCAGTGTTTTTGACCCGCACCTGGTTTTGGCTCACAATAACTGATGGAAATAACTGATCAAATAACTGATATGTGAACAACCCCTTAGTTGTCATGTGGCCTTGAGCATCAATTACAGCTTAACAACAACTTATTGTCTGCTGAGGCATGGCATCTCACTCTTCTTGAAGGGCAGCCCTCAGGTCATCGAGGTTCTGGGGTACAGAGTTACGAGCCTCTACATGGTGACTCAGCTGATTCCATAGGTTCTCAATGGTATTGAGGTCTGGAGAAAGTGCAGGCCACTCCATTTGAGGTACCCTAGTCTCCAGCAGCCGTTCCCTAATGATGCGACCTAGCCAGCACATTGTCATTCATGAAGATGAAATTAGGCCTGTGTTGTTCATGCAGAGACATGTTATTCAAGTAGTATGGGCTTGTGACTGCACCATTCACAAAGTGTAGGTCAGTTCTGTATTGACAAGACACACCCAGGGCCGGTTTTAGACAAAACGTGGCCCTGGGCAAAATCAAAAGTGGGACCCCAAATATTGTAATAATGTACTAACAACACAGTTACGTTCCGTCGATTCCGGCAAACCCTCACAGAGTTACACCCCATGAAGCTCCTCACACAGTTCTTCACCCTCATGACCCCAGAATACACCACATGCCCCCTCCCTTCACAGCAATGAGTTCCCCTCACTCACGGCATCTGAGAGTGTTAAAAACCGGAAGCGCTGGATTCCTCTTCAGGCGCACTTTCCCCCAGCGGAGATTGGGGAAAGCACCCTGTTCTATAAATAAGCTGCAGCCTGTACTAGGCTTCCAGGCTCATTGTTGGTATATCCCAGTTCGGGCCACTAGATGCCAGCACTGAACTGTGATATAGTGATTTCTATACAGACTAAAAAGGCCCCGTTCAGACGGCCGTATTTTTGTGGGTCCGCATTACTGCAGACCCACAAAAATACGGGGGCCGCCCGGCGTGTGTTCCGCAGCGCTCGGAACATACGCCGGGCGGCCCCATTGAAAATGCCTATACTTGTCCATGCGTACGGACAAGTATAGGACATGTTCTATCTTTTCTTTCTGAGCTGCGGCACGGAGCCGCGGCTCAGCAAGATAGCGTGCCGCCCATAGAGGTGAACGGGCCCACCCCTATTCCGCAAATTTGCAAAATAGGTGTGGACCCGTTCACACGGTCGTGTGAAAGGTCCCTAATAGAGCAATTTACTGATGATTGTAAGTTGTGGTCCACTTGGGGGACTTAAGAAAAAGTAAATAAAAAAAGTAAAAAAAGTTTTGAAAAACCCTTAAAAATTAAAATCACCCCCATTCCCCAAAACAGAAAAAAACACAAAATAAAAATAGCATTATGAGTATCGTCGCATGCGAAAACGCGAAATTCACGTTTTTTTCATCACTTTATCTCCCAAGAAAATTTAATAAAAAGTGATCAAGTCATACACACCCCAAAATGGTACTGTCAAAAATGACAGATCACCCCGCAAAAAATGAGCCCCCAGACATCTCCATAGAAATAACTATAAAAAAGTTAAGAGGGTCAAAATATCACGATAATATTTTACGAAGTGAGTCCTAATGAACGGGTGCTGCTAGGGTTGCCACCTTTCCCAACAAAAAATACTGGTTACACAAGGTAAAAAGGTTGGTGTGAGTTAATACGGGTGTTATTTGATCATATTTTATGTTTTGCGCAAAATTTTTTTCGCAATAAAATCAAACATTTCATTGTTGGGGACACCCTATGTATTTAAGTTTTATTTGGCCTCTATTTTTAAAATGTTTCTGTGGGGATTCTAACTCCCAACCATCTACACTAAAGGCAGAAGAACCTTAACCACTGGGCTATAGAGCTCAATGCTAAGTCAGTGTTGAAAAACCTCATAGAAGTTTCTCTTGTATTAAAAACCTCATAGAAGTTTCTATGGTATTGTAGAAGAGAAACTTCTAGCCCAGTGGTTAAGGTTCATGCCTGTAATGTAGAAGGTAATGAGTTCAAATCCCCACAGAAACTGTTCAAAAACAGAGTCAAAATTAGATTTATTTATACATAAACACCCCCTTTCATGTTGGTAACACTAACATATATAGATGTGTCCATATATGGAGTCAGAGCAGGGACTGCTAAGCTGGAAAATTCCCCACTGTTCAAACATCTGAACTCTGCCATCGGGACTGAAGCAGGAGGCCCCTTAGAGGATTGGGCAATTGCCCAGTTTTCCCCCCCCAACACTGGCCCTGGACACACCCGTCCATGCAGTAATATCATCACCACCAAAGGCTCGTCTGGTGACAACAGTGGCTGATGCATAGCGCTCTCCTTGACGTCTCCAACATCATTGGCGGCCATCATTTCTGCTCAGCGTGAATCGACTTTCATCAGTGAACAGCTCTGAGGCCCACTGGTCTCTCATCCCACATAGATGCTCCCTGGCCCATGCAAGACTTTGAAGTCTTTACCTTGTGGTGTGGTCAGGTACCCTTGCAGGTCATCTAGCACACAGACCGCGCTGATCTAAATGGTTTCGAATGGTCTGACATAACACTTGGGTGCCTTTCACCTCCCTACAATGTGCCTGGAGTTGTGTGACATTCATCATCCGGTTCCGCAGGGCATTGTTCACAATGAAGTGGTCATCACTGTGGAATTCTGGCCAAAAGACGTCTACTTCTATGCTTTTCTGTGACTCTTGCAGTCTCTTTGTATTTCTGTTGCAACCTGCTGATGACACTTAAAGCTCAGTGGCCACTTCCGTCTGAGAACATCCTGCTTGAAACCTTGCAATGACGAGATACTGTTACATAGTAACATAGTTTATAAGGCCGAAAAAAGACATCTGTCCATTCAGTTCAGCCTGTTATCCTGCAAGTTGATCCAGGGGAAGGCAAAAAAAACCCTGTGAGGTAGAAGCCAATTTTCTTCACTTTAGGGGAAAAAATGTCTTCCCGACTCCAATCAGGCAATCAGTATTACTCCCTGGATCAACGACCCTTCTCTAGTAACTATAACCTGTAATATTGTTACTCTCCAGAAATACATCCAGGCCCCTCTTGAACTCTTTTAGTGAACTTACCATCACCACCTCCTCAGGCAGAGAGTTCCATAGTCTCACTGCTCTTACCGTAAAGAATCCTTTTCTATCTTTGTGTACAAACCTTCTTTCCTCCAGACGCAGAGGATGTCCCCTCGTCACAGTCACCGTCCTTGGGATAAAAAGATCATGGGAGAGATCTCTGTACTGACCCCTGATATATTCATACATAGTTATTAGATCTCCCCTCCGTCGTCTTTTTTCTAAAGTGAATAACCCTAATTTTGATAATCTTTCTGGGTACTGTAGTCCACCCATTCCAGTTATTACTTTAGTTGCCCTCCTCTGAACCCTCTCCAGCTCTGCTATGTCTGCCTTGTTCACAGGAGCCCAGAACTGTACACAGTACTCCATGTGTGGTCTGACTAGTGATTTGTAAAGTGGCAGGACTATGTTCTCATCATGGGCATCTATGCCACTTTTGATGCAACCCATTATCTTATTGGCCTTGGCAGCAGCTGTCTGACACTGGTTTCTACAGCTTAGTTTGCTGTTCACTAAAATTCCTAGGTCCTTTTCCATGTCAGTGTTACCCAGTGTTTTACCATTTAGTATGTACTGGTGACTTGCATTATTTCTTCCTATGTGCATAACCTTACATTTGTCAGTGTTGAACCTCATCTGCCACTTCTCTGCCCAAGCCCCCAATCTATCCAGATCCATCTGTATCAGTATACTGTCCTCTTCCGTGTGAATTACTTTACACAGTTTAGTGTCATCTGCAAACATTGATATTTTACTGTGCAAACCTTCTACAAGATCATTCATAAATATATTAAAGAGAATAGGGCCCAATACTGATCCCTGTGGTACCCCACTAGTGACACTGACCCAATCGGAGAATATGCCGTTAATAACCACCATCTGTTTTCTATCACTGAGCCAGTTACTTACCCACATAAAGACATTTTCTCCCAGGCCAAGCATTCTCATTTTATATACTAACCTTTTATGTGGTACAGTGACAAATGCTTTGGAGAAGTCCAGATATACAACATCCATTGATTCGCCGCGGTCAAGTCTAGAACTTACCTCCTCATAGAAACTGGTTAAATTAGTTTGACATGACCGATCCCTCATGAAGCCATGCTTATACGGAGTTATTTGCTTATTTTCATTGAGGTACTCCAAGATAGCATCTCTTAGAAAACCTTCAAACAGTTTACCCACGACAGATGTTAAACTTACCGGCCTATAGTTTCCGGGCTCTGTTTTTGGACCTGTTTTGAATATTAGCACCACATTTGCTATGCGCCAATCCTGTGGAACACTCCCTGTCAGTATAGAGTCCTTAAATATCAGAAATAAGGGTCTGGCTATGACATTACTTAATTCTCTTAGGATACAGGGGTGTATGCCATCCGGTCCTGGCGATTTGTCTATTTTAATCTTTTTAAGACACCGCTGTACTTCTTCCTGGGTCAGACAGGGCACTTTTAATGGAGAATTTACTTTTATATTCTGCATTTCATCTGACAGTTTATTTTCCTCAGTGAATACAGTGGAGAAAAAAAATATTCAATAGTTTTGCTTTCTCCTCATCGCTCTGTACAACTCCCCCCTCGTTACTCTGTAAGGGGCCGACACCTTCAGGTTTATACTTTTTACTATTTATATAATTGAAGAACATTTTAGGGTTAGAGTAACTCTTTGGCGATTAATCTCTCAGTCTCTAGTTTGGCTGCTTTTATTTGTCTTTTACATATTCTATTTTTTTCCTTATAGTTTTTCAATGCTTCCTCGCCACCCTCCTGTTTTAGTGATTTAAATGCTTTCTTTTTGTCATTTATTGCTTTCTTTACAGTTCTATTTATCCACATAGTTTTTTTCTTGTTTCTTATCCTTTTATTCCCATAAAGTATGTACCTCTCACAATTAGATATTAGGATGCTTTTAAAAATATCCCATTTTGTGGCTGTATTTTTATTTTTGAGGATTTTGTCCCAGTTAGTTAGGCCTATGGCCTCTCTTAGGCTACTTTCACACTAGCGTTATGGAATTCCGGTATTGAGCTCCGTCATAGGGGCTCAATACCGGAATAAAACGCTTCCGTTTTGTCCCCATTCATTGTCAATGGGGACAAAACTGAACTGAAGACAACAGAATGCTCCTGAAAGCATTCCGTTCAGTCTTCAGACCGGAGAGCAAACCGCAACATGTTGCGGTTTGCTCTCCGTACTAGTTATCCGCACCTAAACGGATCCGGAATGACCCCCAATGCAAGTCAATGGGGACGGATCCTTTTGGTGTGGACACACTTGTAAACGGATCCGTCCTCCATTGACTTTCAATAGAGGTTATTCCGGATCCGTTTAAACGCTAATACAACCGGATCCGGAATTACGGATCCACGAGGTTGTATTACTCAGTACGGATCCGGCGGGTGAAGGGACCCGCCGGATCCGTACTAACGCTAGTGTGGAAGTAGCCTTAGTTGGCTAAATTTAGCTTTTTTGAAGTTTGGTATTTTTGTTCCTCCCTGAAGAAACGCTCTTTTGAATGATAATTTGAAGGTTATTATATTATGATCACTATTTCCCAGGTGTCCCCCAACCTGCACATCTGTTGTTCTGTCAGGTCTATTGGTTAATATTAAGTCCAGTATGGCCGTCCCTCTAGTTGGGTCCTGAACCAGTTGGGAAAGGTAATTGTCTTTGGTTATTGGCAAGAACCTGTTTCCTTTATGAGATATACAGGTTTCAGTTTCCCAGTCTATATCTGGTAGTTGAAGTCCCCCATAATAATGACTTCATTATGATTTGCCGTGTCGTCTATTTCATTTAGAAGTAGATTTTCTGTGGACTCTGGTATATTAGGTGGTTTATAATAAAGTCCTATTAGTATTTTATTATTGTTTTTGGCTCCATTTATTTCTACCCACAGTGACTCCACATCTTCATGTCCCTTACTTATGTCTTCCCGGAGTGTGGGCTTTAGGCTACTTCCACACTAGCGTTAGTACGGATCCGGCGGGTCCCTTCACCCGCCGGATCCGTACTGAGTAATACAACCTTGTGGATCCGTAATTCCGCATCTGGTTGTATTAGCGTTTAAACGGATCCGGAATAACGGATCAATGGAGGACAGATCCGTTTACAAGTGTGTCCACACCAAACGGATCCGTCCCCATTGACTTGCATTGGGGGTCATTCCGGATCCGTTTAGGTGCGGATAACTAGTACGGAGAGCAAACCGCAACATGTTGCGGTTTGCTCTCCGGTCTGAAGACTGAACGGAATGCTTTCAGGAGCATTCCGTTGTCTTCAGTTCAGTTTTGTCCCCATTGACAATGAATGGGGACAAAACGGAAGCGTTTTATTCCGGTATTGAGCCCCTATGATGGAGCTCAATACCGGAATTCCATAACGCTAGTGTGAAAGTAGCCTTAGACAGGACTTTACATAAAGGCAAACCCCTCCCCCTCTCCGGTTTTGCCGATCCTTTCTAAACAGACTGTAACCCTGTACATTAACTGCCCAGTCATAGCTGTCATCCAGCCATGTCTCAGATATTCCCACTATTCACCAGTTTTATTAGTTAGGCTTCTGGCATTAGTGTACATACAATTAAGAGGTCTATGTATATTTTTTAAAAAACCACAATAGCCTCAAATAATAAACTAAGAGCAAGGAAAATCAATGAAAAACCAACTACTCATACTACCCCCGATAAGGGGACAGCATGAAACATGCTCAACACAAAAGATATAAAATAATATAAATTTTATTACAAGAATAGTTAATAAAGAGTATACATGAATAATCTCCAAATATAATCAATAGAGGGTCATACAGTGTAGGTGGGAGGCATGGGCCGTAGAAGTCACCCTCCCAAACTAGATGTTAAACATGTCATTGGGTAAAGCAGATACATAGGTACATGAGCCTATAGAGCTCAAACATCTCCAGGGTAATGTACAACCAGCACACAATGCCACCTAATGTAATATAAAGCACAGGTAAAAAACCTATAGGTCATAAATGTGTCCCTGATACAACATCAAATAGAAATAAATCTTACCCAAAGACATGATAAGGCAGGGGGGCCACCACAAAGCCCACTAGAAAAGTCCTCAACGCGCGTTTCGCACAGAAAGGCTTCGTCGTCCTCCTGACGAAGCCTTTCTGTGCGAAACGCGCGTTGAGGACTTTTCTAGTGGGCTTTGTGGTGGCCCCCCTGCCTTATCATGTCTTTGGGTAAGATTTATTTCTATTTGATGTTGTATCAGGGACACATTTATGACCTATAGGTTTTTTACCTGTGCTTTATATTACATTAGGTGGCATTGTGTGCTGGTTGTACATTACCCTGGAGATGTTTGAGCTCTATAGGCTCATGTACCTATGTATCTGCTTTACCCAATGACATGTTTAACATCTAGTTTGGGAGGGTGACTTCTACGGCCCATGCCTCCCACCTACACTGTATGACCCTCTATTGATTATATTTGGAGATTATTCATGTATACTCTTTATTAACTATTCTTGTAATAAAATTTATATTATTTTATATCTTTTGTGTTGAGCATGTTTCATGCTGTCCCCTTATCGGGGGTAGTATGAGTAGTTGGTTTTTTATGTATATTTTTTACTCCAGTTTTCAAATTACTATTAACTGTGAAGTGAATATCCGGGGTTTTTGGGTTACTTTGGTTGATGTTTAGCCCAGTCTTCTCCCTACATTCCTCACTAACCCAACTAACTGTTGACCATTTGTTAGGTGTCAACTTGCTCTCATAATTTCAAAATGTGAAGAGCATGTTAAGGAGGACCAGGAAACTTATAGGATTATTGTTAGAGAACAGCAAGTTGTGCAAAAAGTACTGAAACATTGAACAGTTGGACATGTGCATTCAAAAGTTTAGAGAAGGTCACATTAAGTTCACCTGTGAAGGTTAGAGTGCATTTTAGGTTCATCCTGAAATTTCACCCACAAGCCAAATATCCCTAATGTTTTGCGAGTAGTGTATGTGTCCCAAGAAATCCTTAAATCAACGGTTACAGGGTCATCCAGCTTCACCAGACTCATGAATAGCAGTATTATAAGCGGGGAAGGGGGGTATGTCACTGAATAAACTGTAAAATTTGAGTGACAATCCCTAGATGAGCCTCTCCTCCTTAATTGACAAGGCCAGGCAAGATGACTATGCAGAAACCTAGCCCTGTCAGTCAAGATGGAAGGGAGGGGCTGGCAGAGGAAGCAGGAAGAGCAAGGGTAAACAGAGTGTTTTTGGTCCACCTTCAGTGCATTTAACTCTTCATTTGCACGTGCACACAAAATTTGTCTGGGACCACAACGGAGCTGCATTTTTTGCGGCTCGAATGCGTATTGATTCACTTCAATGGGGCTCCATTCTATGGCCCGGCAACAAAAAATATTCACGTATCACGAACAAGGTTAGGACTAGTCTATTGAGGGCCAGACCTTTCGCTCCACAAAATGCGGAACGCACATGGCCGGTATCAGTGTTTTGTGGATCTGCAATTTGCAGACAGCAAAACACGGTATGGCCGTGTGCATGAGGCCTTAAACATAATTTTTTTCTTCTGAATGAAGCAATGGTTTGCTAAATGAAAGGTATCATTATATTCAGCTGAGCTAGCCCCACAAGGCGTTGTGTCGGGTTTAACAATGAATTTTGTGGTGACAGACTCCCTTTCAAAATTCAGCAGTAGTGACAGGGTTGTACATAGAAGATCAGTTTTGCCATCCAAGAGAAAAGGGCCAGGTTTTTGTTACCCCCTCCAAAACCTTTCCATGAACATTAAACTAATTCCCTCAGGATAGGTCATCAATATAAAATCAGCGGGGGTTCGATACCCGGCACCCCTGCCCATCAGCTGTATGAAGGGGCAGTGTGCATGTGCCGTCTCTCCCGTCTCTCTTCCTGCTCGCTGTTGCTATGTCTTTGGCAAAGCAGCAGCAAGCAGGAATAGAGACAGAAGACTGCTCATGCACACTGCACGCACCTAACCTTCATACAGCTGATCGGCGGGGGTGTCTGACCTGATATTGATGACCTATCCTGACCTAATTGTCATAAGTAAGGACTGGAGGCATTATTTGTAATGAAACCACTTTGGTAAGTGACTTGTATTACATTGTTACACATAAAAAAAGGTTGAGGTGGGGCAACTTTAAGTAGCTCCCACATAGTATGATGTCCCCTTAAAGGAGTTATCCCATGATTAATGTAAAAAAAATGAAAATCAGACATCATATAGTACATGACAACCTCTTTCTAACAAGCTAGAACCTGCCCTGTACTTCACATGGAGATCTCCACATTCATTGCTCTGCTGGATTTATAGTAATCTGACAGCTCAATGAGTCTCTTTTCTGCTGCAGCTAAGGGGGCGTGTCCATGCTTTCCCTATTACAGCTCAGGAAACAGTTGGAGGATGAAACTGAGCATGTGCGGCCTTCTCTGTGAGCAGGGCAAAGTAATAAAAAAAAAGAACAAACAGCAGGTGGCACTATACAGATATATTTTATTTAATAACTCAGTGGCTATACTACATTTTAATTACATGTAATTACAAAAGTATTCAGATGCAGATGCTGGTTTAAAAACCGTTGAATATTTTTTGTGGGAAAACCCCTTTAAGTGCCCCCTCACAGAGTTATGCCACCTTTAGTGCCCCCACCAGAGTGATGACCCCTAAACTGCCCCTCACAAAGTGATGGTTTCTAATTGCTTCCCCACAATATAATGCACCATTAGGTGCCCTCTATTCAGTGATGCCCCTTAAGTGCCTCCCATAGAGTGATGCTCCATATTGCCTCCAATTTAAATGCTCGCCTACCTAATCTTCCCCCACTGAACAGAGGAGAGCAGGTCTGTTCCTTTCTGTGCTGTCTGTGGCTCTGCACAGCATGCTCGATGACATCACTACGTCACACCTGATTGCTCTGAACCATGGATGACAGGGGAATGGTGAAGCAAGGAGCTGATGCCACCCTGCTTTGCCATTGTATTTAATGACATCTGTGTCCTGTGGACACAGGTTCGATTGAAAGCAGGACATACAGGAATCTGCACAGCTGGCAGCCATGGTCCACCAGTTGAGTTACCTCTGTTTTAGCATTAATCCCTCTGTGATACTATCTCTAAGTAAGCAAAGGGAGGTGGCATGTTAAAATATCAATCTTTGTTTCCCTAATTTCTGTAGTGAAGAATTTAACATACTCTCCAAGTTGCTGCTAATGATAGTTACACAGAAGATAGGTTCCAAACAGTGACAATAATACTGTGTACATTTGGAATAATAGTACAGAACTTTTTGTCTTGTTCCATTATTATGGTTTTAGGTTTCTGATGACTTATAATGACACTTCGGTCATCTTGGAACTTAAAGCAGAGTGGGAGACTTAAAGCAGGTGTTCATGGTACTTGGAACTTAAAGCAGGTGTTCATGGTACTTGGAACTTAAAGCAGGTGTTCATGGTACTTGGAACTTAAAGCAGGTGTTCATGGTACTTGGAACTTAAAGCAGGTGTTCATGGTACCACTATGGTATCACTATGGTGCGATAGGCACCTATTCCAATATTTGCTAGATTTGAGCAACTTAGTCATACATTTAGGCTTGTCATTTATAGTGCATACTTTATTTTTACAGCCCTCTGACATATAGGCCCCACATTGGATTAATAATTGCATGTGAAAATGTTGTTTTGCTTTAATGAAAGTGTTTTTTATTTTTTGCATTTATCTATTTTAAAGGTGCCGCCCCAAACGAATAATAACAATACCAGTTCAACTCCTTCAAAAAAGGTCCAATCTTCAGCACCTAAAGTCCGTAAGACTGTGAGCAGCAGGGTTCATGAGGCAGTGAAAGCAATTGCTCTGTGCCATAATGTTACTCCTGTCTATGAATCTCGTGCCGGTGTGAATGGAGAGGCAGAGGGTGCTGAAGTGGATCAGGACTTCAGTGATGATAACCGCACCTACCAAGCCTCAAGCCCTGATGAGGTCAGTGTGCTTTTTCCCTAATCATATCTTCAAATGCTGGCTTTGATAGTATTTTTGTAAATTTAGTAAATGTAATATATTTATTTCAGAAAAGGTAATGGTCAGTGAGTCCAGGCATTTCTTGTGAGCGGCTGTCTGTCTGATAAATTGTAAGCTCTGTGTGCTCTTACATTGTGAGCCTCTGTGGTATTCCAGCAAGCTTTCCGATTCTTCTGACAGCAAACACAGCGCAGTCTGCTGCACTACTCTTACCATCGAAAATACCAGAGCCCTGACAGATCCCATAAAGCCATAGGGCTGTTAGATGATGTATCTGATGTAGGGTCATGACTTTCATTATAAACAGATGTTTGATCGGTTTGGGGAAAAGAACTGTTATTAAAGGTGAATTCTACCTTTGTAACCTTGTTGAAACCTCATGGTTATAGTAACTGAATCAGGCAATATCAAAAGCAAGGCCATTCCTTTGTCAATTACTATTCATTTCCTTGACCCAGAATATGTGCTTATCAGAAAACGGATTATTTCTTTATGTAAAACTCACTTATACGATAAGAATGGATCTTGGTATTTACCATATTTAATTAATGGGCCCTATTTTTGCTATATTCTATATTCAGTGCCACATCATTTATTTATCTTTTTTGTCTAGAAATCCAGTTCACACTTTTATGCTGTACAGGACATTTCTGACTTTATGAGGATTAGTTTCTATATTTTTTTTAGATGTTTTTGTCTTTTTATATGTCTGCATATTTACTATGGATCATATCTTTGTGTCACCGTTGTATGCTAGTTTTTAATTATTTTTAGCTTGGTGGCTCAGTGAATAGCATTGTTGCCTTGCGGCACTGCGGTCATGGGTTCAAATGCATCCACAGCAACATCTGCATGGAATTTGTAAGTTTTTTCCATGTTTTCATGGGTTTTTCTCATGTGTACGTCACAGTGGCTGAGGGAATGTATGGCTGTAGTGAGCCCCCTCCATACGGGGTTGGTGCTGGCTGTACAATACAGCAGACACCTGGCCGCAATGATGGGGAACGGCTCCCCTGCCTTCCGATCAGAGACCCTGCAGTGAAATTGTGGGGCTCCGATCAGTTACCATGGCAGCCTGGACGCTAAT
Source organism: Rhinella marina (assembly GCA_900303285.1). Classification (NCBI taxonomy): domain Eukaryota; kingdom Metazoa; phylum Chordata; class Amphibia; order Anura; family Bufonidae; genus Rhinella; species Rhinella marina. The sequence continues at coordinate 154,766 of ONZH01009480.1, forward strand.
GAAGCTTCCCAGGCCTGCCATGGTCAACTCCCTGCTAAGCTGTGCACGAGGCACAGCTCAGCGGGGATCGAGTTATTATGCCATTCACCATAAAAGATCTCTATTAGGGCGAATGGGACAAGGTATCAGAAGATCTCAGGTTCTAGCCCCTAAGGGAGTTAAAATGAGGAAATGGCGATGCAAAGAAAATTTGGATTTCTTTTCAAAGGTTTTTTTTTTTTTTAAAGTAGTAAAAAAAAAAAAAAACTATAGAAGTTTCGTATCGCTGTATTTGTATCATGTCATTTTTAGTGCACAGTGAACACGGTGATGTCAAAACCCCCCAAACTTTGGCAGAATGGAATTTTTGTCCTGTTTTCCAATAACAAACATGGTAAACTTGTTCCGCAAAAAATAAGCCCTCATATGGCCATATGATCGGAAAATAAAAAAAAATATGGCAATTTGAATGTGGGAAGGAAAAAACCAAAATGAAAAACCAAAAATGGGCCTGGTACTTAAGCTAATGTACTGTACTTGGGCTAATGTACTGTATTTTTCACCCTATAAGACGCCCCCCCCCTTAAAAGGTGGGGGGGAATGTTAGTGCGTCTTATGGGGTGAATACTAATAAGCACTTCTATTATGAAAGCGTTCATTAGTATAGGAAGATCGGGAGGTGGTGAATGCAGTGCTCCTTGGGCTCTGTACTCACCGCCTCCTGGTCCTCGGCCACTCTCTGTGCTGTGACTGTGCACCGCTTGAGTAAGTCGGTGTGCTGTGACCGCATGCTGTGCAGCGTTGGGTCAAAGCGCAGCACACGGCAGGAAGAGCAGGAGCTGGATCCCTGGAGCGGTGTTGGGATTCAGAGCAGGAGAGGTAAGTTGATTTATTGTTTTTGTCTGATCTGAGGTTTGAATGGGGGTCTTAACACTGGGGGTCTGATCTGGGTGTCTAAATAGGAGTCTTATAAACATGCCGGTCTGATCTGAGGTCTAAATGGGGGTCTGATCTGAGTAACATGCCGGCCTGATCTGAGGTCTGAATGGGGATCTTAACATTGGGATTCTGATCTTAGTGTCAGAATAGGGGACTTATTACCATGGGGGTCTGATCTGAGGTCTGATTGGAGGTGTTATTAACAGGGGGGTCAGATTGGGGGCCTTATTAACATTAGAAGTCCGATCTGAGGTCTAATTGGGGGTCTTATTAACATTGTGGGTCTGATTAACATTGAGAGTCTGATTGGGGTTCTGAGCTGAGCTCTGATGAAAAATATATATTTCCTATATATATTTTTATATATATATATATATATATATATATATATATATATATATATAACCTATCGTATGGGGTGGGTGCGCTCTTTAGGTCGAAAAATACAGTAATTTTTCTCACCATTCACATTCTCCCTCAGTAAACCCGCTAAGGGTCAACACACTGAAGTACAGTCATGGCCAAAAGTTTTGAGAATGATACAAATATTAATTTTTACAAAGTCTACTGCTTCAGTTTTTATAATGGCAATTTGCATATACTCCAGAATGTTATAAAGAGTGATCAGCTTAACAGCAATTACTTTCAAAGTCAATATTTGCCTAGAAAATGAACTTTATCCCCCAAAACACATTTCAACATCATTGCAGCCCTGCCTTAAAAGGACCAGCTAACATTGTTTCAGTAATTGCTCCATTAACACAGGTGTGGGTGTTGATGAGGACAGGGCTGGAGATCAATCTGTCATGATTAAGTAAGAATGACACCACTGGACACTTTAAAAGGAGGCTGGTGCTTGGCATCATTGTTTCTCTTCTGTTAACCATGGTTATCTCTAAAGAAACACGTGCAGTCATCATTGCACTGCACAAAAATGGCCTAAGAGGGAAGAGTATCGCAGCTAGAAAGATTGCACCTCAGTCAACAATCTATCGCATCATCAAGAACTTCAAGGAGAGAGGTTCCATTGTTGCCAAAAAGCCACTTCTCTCCAGAAAAAACATCAGGGACAGACTGATAGTCTGCAAAAGGTACAGGGAGTGGACTGGTGAGGACTGGGGTAAAGTCATTTTCTCTGATGAATCCCCTTTTCGATTGTTTGGGACATCTGGATAACAGCTTATTCGGAGAAGACGAGGTGAGAGCTACCACCAGTCTTGTCTCATGCCAACTGTAAAGCATCCTTAAACCATTCATGTGTGGGGTTGCTTCTCAGCCAAGGGAATCGGCTCTCTCATAGTCTTGCCTAAAAACACAGCCATGAATAAAGAATGGTACCAGAATGTCCTCCGAGAGCAACTTCTCCCAACCGTCCAAGAGCAGTTTGGCGATTAACAATGCCTTTTCCAGCATGATGGAGCACCTTGCCATAAAGCAAAGGTGATAACTAAATGGCTCAGGGAACAAAACATAGAGATTTTGGGTCCATGGCCTGGAAACTCCCCAGATCTTAATCCCATTGAGAACTTGTGGTCAATCATCAAGAGACGGGCGGACAAACAAAAACCTACAAATTCTGACAAAATGCAAGCATTGATTGTGCAAGAATGGACTGCTATCAGTCAGGATTTGGTCCAGAAGTTGATTGAGAGCATGCCAGGGAGAATTGCAGAGGTCCTGAAGAAGAAGGGTCAACACTGCAAATATTGACTTGCTGCATTAACTCATTCTAACTGTCAATATAAGCTTTTGTTACTCATAATATGATTGCAATTATATTTCTGTATGTGATAAAAACATCTGACAAACACACATAAAAACCAGAGGGCAGCAGATCATGTGAAAATATAATATTTGTGTCATTCTCAAAACTTTTGGCCATGACTGTACTTAGCAGTCTTCTTGTTATGTTGCAGCGCTTAGGAGTCCTCTGAATGCAAGTGAGCAGAAAGATTTTAAAAAAATTGCATATACTGAATGTCTTTTTAGCTATTTAGGCATTACAATAGTTAATTGGGATTTCCATGCTGACAGATCCCCTTTAAGATTTAAACAGTGGTGCCTCAAATCATGTTCAAAATGAATAATATCTTTTCGAGAAAAAACATTCTGATATTTGCTTGTAGCCAATACATTATATTTGCTTTTTTGTTACTGTACATATCATTTTAGCTTAGAATAGGTAGAATTGTGCGTCTAGTGATTTATAAAGTACAAGGGCTACATCATAATTTTTTAAAGAGTACTATTGACACGAGTCATGGAGCCCGAGGAAAATAATGTAAATGGTTCATTATTTAGCTTATTGAACTTTCTTGCAGTCACATTGACAGATGAATCTAGTTTTTCTCAATCACCAAAGTACCATTTTAAAAGCATTTTTTATTGAATAAAGTGCTTTAAATATTGCACCCTAGAGCTTTATGCAAGTAAATGGTTCAATTGATGTTTTTACCTTACACTCAGCATTTCCATGTCTAAACAGATTTGCTTAATTCATGGCACTGTCATTTGAAAAACATAATTTTAACCCTGAAGGTGATTTACATTTAAATACCATTATGTATTCTTCTGTGTCATTTTATATGTTATAATTTCCAGACAAATGGCATCTACCGAGTGGGAACATTGAAATATATGGTAACAAAAATGTCTTATATTAGAACAATTTGGGGAGATTTATCAATACAGCCATAGGATGCATATATTTTGGTGGAGATGGTGCACACTAATCTCACTCGTTCCTATCAACTTAGTGCATCAAGCATATTAGACATAGAGATGAACACATTTCTTAAAATCCTATTTGGGTCCGTTTCAGCCAAATTATCTATTTAATCTTATTCTGAAAGTAGTCTAATTGCGTGGAGATGTGTCTCTTTCTGTGTCTTGCCATCTTTCTCTCTCTTGCCTTGATTATTCTGAATCTAATGAAAGAAAATTGGGGTTTGGTGGAATCAGAACTTGTTGAAAAATTTGTGTTGAATTTACAGAATTTAGGATTTTAGAATTGATTTGCTCATCCTGTCTTTTGGCATGTTCGGGGTTTAAGTGAATTACGTAATGGATTCCGGCATGCCAAACGAAATGCCTTCTGTTTTGCATGCCGTCATAATACAAGTGTATGGCCAGCAGAACGGAACCCACGAAGCTGGCCATACACTTGTATTATGCAGCATGCTGGTATTGAATTGCACAATGGATTATGTGAGAACGGAATCCATTACGTAATTCACCTAAACCCATACTTGAACCTGCCAAAAGGCCCATTCAGACGGCTGGGGCTGCAAAAGATGCGGACAGCACACGGATCCGCAGAAAGGATAGAGCCTCCATCGCGGACAAAAATAGGCATTTTCTATCATGGTTGCGACCATAAATCGCGAATTGCGCAACGCGCACGATCAGTATCTGTGCCATTTAGTGTCTGTAACTGTGTATTTTATAGATGTTCTTTATATTCCATTTATTGTGACCTTGGCTTGACTTCATGGAGAGAGGGAGAACTTGTAGAAAGTAAATGATCCTCCGTCATTAAGCAGTCAGACTGTCCTGGCTTAACACTGGCAGAAAATTCTCTAGAAATTGGCAGAATGGCCATAAAACCTCATGCTTCTGAACAGTTAACTACAAGATGCACAGCGGCTTACTGATACAACTGCTCATTTGGTGCCGGTGTGTGTTTCTGCCATGGCTGGCTCAGATATGCCCGCAGTGGCCTGATCTACAAGATGGTAACAAGCTGTCACCTGAAGACACATGACATGCCTTACATAATTGTCAAAGCTCTGCCGGATTAGTTTCTCTTTTAGTATTCAAAACGCGGTGTCTGATTATACTCTGCTCATTGTTTCTTATGATAAGTGATCAATATTTCATTTTCTCTGAGAAGGTAAAAAGTTTCATGTGTCTGTCGCTTGCAGGACGAACAGCCGCTGCATAGCAAACATTGCTTGCCAGCAGGAAAAGCCATTGGCAAAATCATAACTACACGGGGTCTAATTGTCATAAGTGCGTGTACACATCAAGCGTGGAAAGCTATTGCTTACTTAACGTAATAAACAGTCATAAGAGGTTCTAAGCCCTGGACGTCTGGCGGAAAGTGCAGAGGTCACAAGTCCATCTAATTCTACAACATGCTGTGAACAGGGACCTTTAAGACCTTTGCCCTCTTCTGGCCACCGAATATTGATTGGTCTTGTTTGTTAAGTACTGCTAACCATAAGCCACAGATTTATTGCCCTTTTTATTAAGTATTACAATTATTGTCCTAATCAGCAGTGTGTGCCTGCTGTATACTGTGCACTTATATCACTGTTGTATCATCGTTACCGGGCAGTGGACTGGAAAATGGTGCTGTGATGTGCAGTTACCGGATATGCACTGATGGGTATGGTTTTATCCTGATCTAAGATTATTTGTCTCTAAGTTAATATAATTTGATACTGTATTAAAAGGGTAGGCACGTGCTGCAAATAGTAAGAAGGCTTATTAAATCATCGTAGTTTAATAAGAGCAATTCACATTTACATGCCGGTCTGCTCACCTGCTTCTGGTTGTGTCGCTCCAAACATGGCAGTTGATGGAGTATCCCATCCATTCACTTACACTGGGGACGGAGAGTGGAACTAGCCGCTGAAGGAGGGTGCCCTCCATATTTGGAGTGAAGCACCAGGAAGCTGGTGAGCGGACCTGTATGTAAATATGAAGTAGTCTTAGTAAATTATTGGACATCTGTGCCAATAGTTTAATAATGCTTATTACTAGCTGCATGCAGCTGGCCAACACCTTTAACAGACGTTGCGTATTTGGGAGCAAAATTACATTTCATTGGGTACAATACTGTCAGAAAAAAAAGTACTGTCAAGAGCGATTCTTTACAGTAAAATCAAGGAATAAAGAAATTAGATTTTATCAAATCTAACGTCTCATCTTAGCATTTCCAGTTTTTCTTTAGATTTTATTTTTCATTCACTGAACTAGTGATCACTACACGGTCCAAGATAATCCACAGATAGCTGTTGGACAAATGTTTGACTGATGGCTGTTCTTTCCACACCTTGTCCACTTGCAAACACGACTGAGCATGCTTGTGTTCTCAATGGGTAGAGGGGAGAAAGCTGCTACCAGACCTCTGTCAACGGCTTATCTTCAGTGAAAACACAAGATTATTTTCCCCACCATCTGCCATCAGGTGGGGATCTGGACACCCCAATACACTTCATATGGTTAGCCGATCCCACAGCCTTCATCTAATGTATATGGCCACTTTAAGGACAACCTGTCACCTCTCCTATTTTTATAACTACTGGCTGGGTGTTACTACTTGGGACTGTGTCCCTGTACATGCTTAGACTGGAAGCACTGATTGGACAGTTCAGTCTATGCAGGGACACACTCCCAATTGGTAACATCAAATTGCAGATTCATTAATAAACTTCAACTAGCAATAGCTGGGGAACAGAACAACATAGAGTCATAAGAAAAGATGCTCCAGAATAGTTTTGCATGTAGAATAAAATTATTTACTAAAACAGACATGTTAGGACCAGGAATCATGACAGGTGGTCTTTAAAAGGGTTGTCCTTTACATTTATGGCACATCGATAGGGACCCAATCCTATCTCAAGGATGGGACCCCACGGTGAATGCACATGCATGACACCCTCTCCATGCACTGCTGTGGAACTTCACACACACCCACGGCGACCCCTCCATTCACTCCTATGGGACTTCTGAAAATATCACACACAGTGCTCAGCTATTTTTTGAAGTCCCATAGCAATGAATGGAGCTACGTAGCCGTGAAAACGCAGCTCACACTCCATTCATGACATTCTTGAGAGGAGCAGCTCCCAGAGGTGGGGCCCCCACATATAGGACATTTTGATATCGATATGCCATAAATGTCAAGATGGGAATAACCCTTTAAGTCATTTTTTAGGCATCTTTTAATTAGTATAGTGAAAGTACAAATATATTCTTATGGCAGGAGGTAATCTCATCAAAATGCTTGGAAAAAGGACTGGAATGGAAGAATGTTCAAAAACAGGTGTATATCCAAGATCATTCACAGTCTGTACCAGTGATTTGGTGTTCCACAGTCTGCAGCAACTTATCATTTAGGATGGCTCAGCCAAACTAAGTGTCATAGTACACCCCCAGCCAATAATAAGCAATCTGAAATGTTAAAGGGGTTTTCTGATACTTACCGTATTTTTCGCCCTATAAGACGCACCGGCCCATAAGACGCACCTAGGTTTTAGTGTAGGAAAATAAGAAAAAAATATTTTTCATCAGATCCTCTTATCAGACTGCCCATAAATTTAAGGACATCACATCAGACCCCCATATCAGCCCCCTGTGCCCCCATACCATCTCACTGTGCCCCCATCAGACCTCAGATCAGCAGAATGTGCCCCCATCAGACCTCAGATCAGCAGAATGTGCCCCCATCAGACCTCAGATCAGCAGAATGTGCCCCCATCAGACCTCAGATCAGCAGAATGTGCCCCCATCAGACCTCAAATCAGCAGAATGTGCCCCCATCATACCTCAAATCAGCAGAATGTGCCCCCATCATACCTCAAATCAGCAGAATGTGCCCCCATCATACCTAAAATCAGCAGAATGTGCCCCCATCATACCTAAAATCAGCAGAATGTGCCCCCATCATACCTAAAATCAGCAGAATGTGCCCCCATCATACCTAAAATCAGCAGAATGTGCCCCCATCAGACCTCACATCAGCAGAATGTGCCCCCATCAGACCTCATATCATGCCCCCATCAGACCTCAGATCAACAGAATGTGCCCCCATCATACCTCAAATCAGCAGGATGTGCCCCCATAAGACCTCACATCAGCAGAATGTGCCCCCATCAGACCTCAAATCAGCAGGATGTGCCCCCATAAGACCTCAGATCAGCAGAATGTGCCCCCATCATACCTCACATCAGCAGAATGTGCCCCCATAAGACCTCACATCAGCAGAATGTGCCCCCATCAGACCTCAGATTAGCGTCTTGTGCCCCTATCAGACCTCAGATCAGCCCACCCAGCCACTTATAAAGACCATACTTACCGTACCTGTTCTGCGGCGCAGCGTCAGGTCATAGTGCGAGCCGGCAGGGAAGAGAGAAGAGCGCGGAGCGTGGGATCGGACGGCAGCGGCAGCGCAGAACAGGTACGGTAAGTATGGTCTTTATAAGTGGCTGGGTGGGCTGATCTGAGGTCTGATGGGGGTCCCTACGTACAAGTGAGCGCTTCCTTATGGAAGCGCTCACTTGTATTCGCCCTATAAGACGCACAGCATTTTTCCCCCTACTTTTGGGGGAAAAAAAGTGCGTCTTATAGGGCGAAAAATACGGTAGATATCAATAGCCTATCCTCAGGATCAGACGGTCATCAGTATCAGATTGGTGGGGACCAACACCCGGCAACTCCACCGATCAGCTGAACTAGGTCTCTGATGTGGCCCACCTGGTGCATGAATGTCACGGTTCCCCTGGTTGGTGATGCCCATGGATCACAACTGAAATCAGCAATGGGCTGGCATAAACTTCAGCAAGTTACACCAGAAATTCTGTTTTGAATGCTGATAAATGTGTTGAGCTGAGGAGGCCATGCCCCCTTACACTAGTGCCCTGACTGGAAAACGCTCCTTAAATATTTGCAGAAAGCTGGCATACGGCTTTGATAAATTCCCTCTTAGACTATTTTTACACTAGTGTTATTAGTTCCAGTAGCATTTTTTTGTTCGACCAAATCCCGGCATATTTGCCTGGTAGCAACCAGATCCCATGATAGTCAATGGGGCCGGTGGGCATCGCGGTAACATCCAGCAATGCTGAACCCAGAGAGCTATGCCGACAGTATGCCGACACTAATAACATTTTTGTGAAAGAAGGCTTAGTGTTTCTTTGCTCTGATACATAGAGCTGGTTCTTGAGCAAGGAACCTCTCTCTCTACCTGTTATAGTACATAGAAAGGGACATTAGGTTGTCTTTAGAAGATCTAGCATATGTTTATATAACGTTCTAGGGAAATGTAATCATTTGGTACTGGAGACCTTAAAGGGTTTTAGGATCACAATGGTTTTGAAGAGATATGCTCACTTATGTATCTCTTACTTGACCCGTTTTCACCATGTAAACCAATCCCCCTGGTTTGTTTCCATCCAGTATGTAACACTTCCTGTTGCTGTATCCAAACAAACCCATGATGCACTTCTCCTTTCTCTCCCATAGCTCCAGCCCCGCCCCTAACAACACACAGCTAGCTTATAGCCCCTCCCACCCGCTAGTTACACAGACACTCCCCTATCACTGCCCCTGTTGCTACTTTGACATGTCTATGGAAGATGAGAGAAATAAAGGTAAAAGAAACACTGATAAATTACAGCTACCTACATAAATGATTATTTTAAAAGATGTTGATGCAAACCGGGCAGACTCCTTTAATATGCACATTTCTGCAGACTTTCTTCTTACTCATTTTGATGGACATTTACTATGAAGATTAACAGGAAATTTGTTTGGCCTTCTAAACAGAGTGATGTAAATTGAGCAAAGAGTTTAAATATTGTTTAAATCTGGACGGGCTACTGATGGTGCTTTGTGTAATGTATGAGCGCTGTCATTGTGTTTAATTCATTTTTGTGTGCGTTCACTGAAGTAAGACTAATTGTTGTTGTTTTGTCAATGCAGAGAGCAAATCATTGTCAGCAGCATAAAACCATCATTTGCCTGACCTTTGCTGCCCTATGAAGAGTAAATACTCTATATGTTGTCTAAGCTATTGACCGACGGTCTTTTCAAATGCTCGGGCAGTATTTTCAAAGTCATAATTGTATTATATTTTAATAGTCGACACTTGTAATTAAAACAATGACAGCTAAATGTGCTAGTCATTACATTGTCATTTATAGTGAGGCATACAAAAGCATGCTCCTTCTTATTACATGATAACGGTGATCCACAGCTGTACGTATTTTGGATGGTGTATTATCTACATTACTATCATTTTGTGTAAATAGATATAATTATTGTTATAATTATAGTAGATATTTATTTTTTCTATGACCATTTCATAATCCAAAATGGTTATATACACCACCGGAAAATGAAAAAGAAGACCTAGGAGGATTTAAGGTAAAAAACCTTTTTTTTACAATATGGTAATGCTTGAGGGTGTTACATGTAGTCAGGCTCGCTCGGACTAGCCCTTATAGATAGGCAGCATATAGCATCTCAACATCTGTCTTTGGAGACAGATGTTCCACAGACTTAGATTTTTCTGGCTGGCATCACTGTTTTTCGTCTTCTATCTTATCAGACTGGTGATTGGGTGTTGCTGAAGTTTTCACTGTGCCTGCTAGACCAAGGTGTGCTTAGCGAAGCTGGATGGGGCATTGGTCAAATATCAGAAAGAGTTGGATGAGAGATTTCTGTAGTGCATCGGTGGAGTTGACAGTGGTCAGAGGAAGGCACTCACGTTTAGGATTTTGGATGATCAAGAGAGATAGATGCACACTAAGATTGCCGTATAAGAAGAGCTGCTGTGTGGCCAATTTCACACAATCGTATTCAGTACAATAAATACACTCTGTGTGTCAGAGGCATTTCCCACCCTGAATGCTGTTCCTATGACATGGACATGGACCCAACATAATGATTTATAATGCTGTGTGTTCTTGCCTGATATCAACTCTAATGGGAGTGTATATGAGTACACTTCAATTAGAGTTGACATAGGGCAGTCTATTCATATACAGTATCTGGAGCCATGCTGACTACAGTGCATCCCACAGCTGCTGAAGGGTGAGTTGGGGGAGAATCCATAGAGCAAACATAATGACCAAGGTGGTCCCACAGATGCTCAATTGGGTTCATGTGTGGGGAATTAGGGGGCCAGGGTAGTACTTGGAAGTTTTTGTCATGCTCTTTAAACCAGTCGGACATTTCTACCCGTGTGACATGTCGCATTGTGTTGCTGGAAGATCCAATCCGCGCCAGGGAAGACAATCAGCATGTGTGGGTGTACATGATCTGCAAGGATGGATACATACCCAAATCGGTTGTGAGTGCCTTCCAGTGGGCCCAGAGAATGCCACAAAATCATTCCCCAGACCATAACACTGCCACCACCAGTTTGTGTTCTTCCAGCGATGGTTGCAGGGTGTTTGTTCTCCGATGTTTCTCCTTGACCAACCAAAGTCCATCCATTCAATAAAGCAGAAAACCCTTTACAAAGTCCAATTCTGATACTTCTGCAAAAATTGAAGCCTTTTCTGCCTATGCAATTTCGTTAGCAGAGGCGCAGTGACCATCCATCAGTGGGCCCTTGCGCATCTTTATAGCCAACATTCACAAAGGGGCCATTGGACCACTCATTATACACTTTTATCCCTGTAGCATGTGAACATTCCAGAATTTGCGCAGTTTCACAAATACCAATAAGCCAATAACCAATTTTTGCAACTCACGTAAATCACCCCTTATACCCATCACAGCAACGAGGGATGTTTCTGCAGGTAGCCTATAACACTCCTTAAATACCCACCACAGGTGAGCTACCTGCTGCCGACGTTGAAAGTAGGAAGTGGTCCCAATAATGTGACTGGACTGTGTGTGTGTGCGTTTGTCTCCTGGGAGCAGGGTGTTCTATCTGTAATCTGTGACAGAATTAACCAGAGCATTTAAAAGCAAAAACAGAATTAATTACAGTGCAGATTGATGGATGCAAGTTTCAAAGGTTACACACGTCACTCAAAATAAGCACAGGAAGCTCATCCTTCCTGCTTGGGAGTAGCACGCCTGTTTGTTAAATTGGGAAAAGTACTAAAATGTACTTAAAAAAAGTACTAAAGTTTTTTTTTCCTTATCAATCTCTAGTTCAAGACATTTGTTTTGTAACTATTAGTTTGTTTTTTTGTTGTTTTTGTTTTTTTTTCATTTGTATTGATTGCTTTAAGGGTCAGTGTAGCTTCTAGATTACAAAGTTTTGGAAGTGCATTTACAGACATAATGATATGTTCCAGGGGTTTTATCTTTAGTCCACCATCTGTTATGTTGGCAGATACACTGCTGTCACCTCAATGAGAAACCATGCTCCTCTACCGCTGCGTCTAAGGCGTCTCATCCAGCCAGCCACTATACTGCTCTGTACTCATGGCCACTTACTCCACTGGGCACAGTGCCTAGGGCAGCACCTTGCAGTGGGGTGGCACCCGCTGACAATAGTAAAAGTAGGACATATATGTATTTACATTTCCCTCCCACCAGGCTTTTGTTGTAATGGGGGGAGGGGGCCAGGCGCTAAATGCATGGCTGGAGAGGGCGTGAACAATGCTCCTCCCTTTCCCTGAATGCTGATTGGTGGACCACTAATCAGCACCAGTTAAATGGTTTAAAAAAAAACATTTAATCTTTTAGGCTACTTTCACACTAGCGTTTTAAAATTCCGGTATTGAGTTCCGTCATAGGGGCTCAATACCGGAATAAAACGCTTCCGTTTTGTCCCCATTCATTGTCAATGGGGACAAAACTGAACTGAAGACAACGGAATGCTCCTGAAAGCATTCCGTTCCGTCTTCAGACCGGAGAAGAAACCGCAGCATGCTGCGGTTTGCTCTCCGGTCCAGGCATCCGCACCAAGACGGATCCGGAATGACCCCCAATGCAAGTCAATGGGGGCGGATCTGTCTGGTGTGACCACAATGGTAACCGGATCCGCCCTCCATTGACTTTCAATGGAGCTCATGACGGATCCGGCTACACATACACACATACAGACATAGACATAAACATAAACATACACAGACATATACACATACAAATACACATACATACTTACATGCTCCCCGGCAGGTCTTCTGAGCGCCGGAGGGACAGGTCGGCGCGCACAGATGACGATTCCACCAGGCGCCCAGCAGAGGGCGCTGTGGGGAATCGTCACCTGTGCGAGCCGTCCTGCTACTCCGGCGCTCCAAAGACCTGCCGGGAGCATGTAAGTATGTATGTGTATTTGTTTGTCTATATGTGTGTGTGTCTGTGTGTATGTATGTACTGTGTGACATGTGTGGGGCCGGAGCGCGGTTCCGGCTCCACACATGTCGCTGCGGCAGTCCTGATCCGGCAGCACCCTTCACCTGCCGGATCAGGCCTGCCGCTAGTGTGAAAGTAGCCTTAGACAGGCAGTGTATATATTTGTCATACAACCTCCCTTTCTAGATGTCTACCCTATCTATATCTGAGCTAATGTGATTTCCTATCATTATTGGCCAAGAGCCAACAATTTTTTTTTCTGCCAGTTTTTGGGATGCAAATGTAAAAAACAAGCAACTTGGGCTTTTTTTAAATAAATGTTATGTTGGGGAGAATGTGGATTTTTTGTCCCTTGGGATATTTGTTTTTTGTTTACGTTTTTAATAGAACATTTTATAGTCTTACAAGGGGATTAGAACATGTGATCGTTGGATCACTTAAACTTCAGTACTTATGTAATCCAGTTTATTAGACCCTTATAGGCTGTAGTAGATTTACCTACATGGTAGATTCAGAGGTAAATGTTAGGCCTCCTGCTACCAGCTACCATAGCAACTATCAACACCCTATGACATGGGGGGGGGCAGAGAGGGGGCCCCTTACTGGCCACTGTAAAAAGGCATATTGGTGGTCATTAAAGGGGGTTGTCTACTTTTTTATATTGGTGACTTACCCTCAGAGACAATCTAGTAGTATGTACTGTGTCTACTATCTGCTTGTAATTTGAGATAATGCTATAACAAACATATGAAAGGACAAAGTTGTGTGGGTTGTGACAAACCTGGGCTCTGCTATATCTGTGTATTAGCTGTATCATTATATTCACATTGATCACATTGATCATGTTTTTTGTGGCGGTAGGATGGAGAATGGGTCACTTCTTCCAATGATGACCTTACTGATTACTGACATCCCTGTTCATTTATCAATTACCCTGCTAGTTGGGCTATATGCATGCTCTGCTGCTCTGATTCTAATGGGAATTTTTTAGGGATTCTATTAATTCTTAATGACTTACAGTGGAATGCAAGAGTTTGGGCACCCCTGGTCAAAATTACTGTTACTGTGAACGGTTAAGCAAGTTGAAGATGAAATGTTCTCCAAAAGTCATAAAGTTAAAGATGAAACATTCCCTTTGTATTTTAAGCAAAAACTATTTTTATTTTCATAATAATAAAATAATCTTTATTTATAACAACAAAAAATGGAAAAGGGCCCAAAGGAAAACTTTGGTTAGTACCTAGTAGCACCTCTTTTGGCAAGTATCACAGCTTGTAAAATATTTTTGTAGCCAGCTAGGGCCGGGTTCACATCAGCATGATGCGTCAGAAGAACAGAAAAAAAAAAATAGATCCTGTATTTTAAGCTGCTGTTATGCTCAGTTAATCACATTTTGCATCCATTTTAGCCATTTCCATAACGGATCTCAGACGGAAATAGCTAAAATGGATGTAAAATGTGCATAACGAAACATAACGGATGCTTAAAATACAGGATTTGTTTTTTTTTATCTTCATCTGATGGATCAGAAGAACGTAAAACTGAACACTGATGTGAACCCGGCCTATTAGAGAGGTATATACAGAAGTACACAGGTATACAGCAATATAGAGGGATGTATACAGGAGTACACAGCAATATTCCCCCTGTGTATTGCCATATACTCTTGTATATACCCTTTTATATTGCTGTATACTCCTGTACCCATCGATATAGCTGTGGTATATACTCCCCTATTTTGATGTATATACTTCCCTGTATTGCTGTATACCCGTCTACTCCTGTTACAGGACTACACAGGTATACAGCAATACAGGGAAAAATATACTGTTACAGGAGTACACAGGTATACAGTGATCCCTCAAGATACAATGGCCTCAGAATACAATATTTTCAAAATACAATTGTCTTTTCTGACCCATCGTAAGTTGAAACCAGACTCAACATACAATGTCTCAGATCCAACCAATCAAGGCCACTTTTCTGGTAAAATATCTGTATTAGTTGCTAGTTATCAGCTATTCCTGACTGTTATATGTAAGGACTTGTTTTATCTGCTTATATTTCTTAAATCTTCATTTTTCCCTTATCTTAAATGATATTTTGGGGCTTTGGAACCAATTACTCAACTTACAAGGATTTCAACATACAGTGGTCGTCCTGGAATCAATTAATATTGTAACTTGAGGGACCACTGTACAATAATATAGGAATTATATACAGGGGTACACAGCAATATAGGGGAGTATATACAGGAGTACACAGCAATATAGAGGGGTATATAGAGCATAAAACAGTGACAGGGGTATATAGAGGTCCATATCAGAGGTCATGTACATGTCCAACAAGGGATATATAGTAGCTGCAACTGTAAGTCCATCACGTCATATCCCCCTCCCCCACAAATTGCATACCGCGGTCCGTAGCCTGTAACCTCTCAGCTCAGACTCAGAGCCCCTGCCTCAGGTTCAGACCATAGCACTTGAACGCGCTTCTTGTTCCAGAGGTGGCAGCAGTGACAGGCCTACACGTCAGAAGTCCGCACTTTAAAAAAAGGCCACACAGAGCGCTGGAATGTCGGCACACCATTTACACAGTTTGTTCCTCTGGTACACATTTAAGGAGACCACTTGGCCCGGCCCACTGGTGACATCATGAAACCGAACCAAATTAACCGACATGAGCCATCGATTTCGGTTTTTTTTTCGATTATCAGCCCAGCCCTAGTCTATTGTGGATTTAGAGGTGTGTTTAGAATCATTATCCATTTGTAGAAGCCATCCTTTTTTCAACTTCAGCTTTTTTACAGTTGGTGTTATGTTCCACATGCTGTTGACTGCAACACAACCCCAAAGCATGATTGATCCACCCCAATGCTTAATGGTTAGAGAGGTATTCATCTTATGAAATTCTGTGCCCCTTTTCTCCAAAAATACCTTTGGTGATTGTGGCCAAAGAGTTCTATTTTAACCTCATCAGTCCACAGGACAGTTTTCAAAATGCATCAGGCTTGTTTAGATTTTCTTTAGTAAACTTCTGATGCTGAATATTTTTTGAGGACACAAGAGAGGTTATCCTTTGATGACTCTTCCCTGAAGGCCATACTTGTGCAGCTGTCACTGAATAGTAGAACAATGTACCATAACTCTAGAGTCAGCTAAATCTTCCTGAAGGTCTTTTGCAGTCAAGCGGGGGTTCTGTTCTGCCTTTCTAGCAATCCTACGAGCAACTGTCTCCTTCTCTTGACCTCCACTGTTCCTAACTGCCATTTCTTAATTGCATTTCGAACTGAGGAAATGGGAACCTTAAAATGCTTTGCTATCTTCTTATAGCCTTCTCTTGCTTTGTGGGCCATAACGATTTTCAGAGTGTTAGACAGCTGCTTAGAAGAACCCAGGGCTGTTTTTTTTTGGGACAAGGTTAGAGGAGTCTGAGTATTTATAAAGTTTTGAAATTTGCATCACCTGGCCTTTCCTAACAATTAGCCTTAACCCTAACAGGCTATTTAAGGTCTGAGACCTCGATCAAAGTTATCTTAGTCCTCAAATATCAAAATATCTAATAATACACTGATGTTGCTTAACTGTAAGGCTAGTTTCACACTAGCGTTTATATATTCCGGTATTGAGCTCCGTCATAGGGGCTCAATACCGGAATAAAACGCTTCAGTTTTGTCCCCATTCATTGTCAATGGGGACAAAACTGAACTGAAGACAACGGAATGCTCCTGAAAGCATTCCGTTCAGTCTTCAGACCGGAGAGCAAACCGCAACATGCTGCGGTTTGCTCTCCGGTCCAGGCATCCGCACCTAAACGGATCCGGAATGACCCCCAATGCAAGTCAATGGGGACGGATCCGTTTGGTGTGGACACACTTGTAAACGGATCCGTCCTCCATTGACTTTCGATAGAGGTTATTCCGGATCCGTTTAAAAGCTAATACAACCGGATCCGGAATTACGGATCCACAAGGTTGTATTACTCAGTACGGACCCGCCGGATCCGTACTAACGATAGTGTGAAAGAGGCCTTAACAGTAATAGTAATTTTGACCAGGGGTTCCCAAACTTTTGCATGCCACTGTATTTTCTCATATCTATCCTCAAGCTTTCAAATAAACTTGTGCAGCTGCTGTTTAAAGAGAACCTCTCACATAGGACATGGTGTCTTCCCTCTATGACTGTGCATACAGAAATGCACTGATATGAACAACTCCTTGACTTGAAAGCCCAGAACGAGCAGGGATTTAAATGAATGAAATAGAGGTTATACCGAGTCTTTTCCCGCAAAACTATTTATCAATCTGCACAGCTTTTCCTGCTGTATAACATTGCTCTGCATTTTTAGGGTGACAGGCTCCCTTTAAAGGGACAGCTCCATCATTTCAGATATAAACAACCTATATGTGAATATTCTATAGATGAATAGTTTTCTGGATATAATTTTAAAGTCACTCCCATGTATTCTTCTTCCTGTCCTGGCTATTTAACTTTCTCTTTGTTTGGACTTTTAGGATGGCAAACAGTCTTACTTAACTCACTCAGTCAGACCATCACTGAGGCCAGAGAGAGAAGGGTATGAGTGACCATCACAAATCACACTAATTAATGTGTTGCTCGTTTTGAGGCATCTTTTATCTAGGACTATCAAAAGAACAATAGAGCCGTTATATTGTTATCCCAATTCTTCACCCACTATTATCTAGAGGATTACCCTGTCCCCCCCCCCAGCAGTAAACTGTCAGTAGGTTACCCGTCTTATCATGCTGACTGCTACAAAAGTCAACATTTTTATGAATATTTGGAGTCATTTATCAAACTATTGTAAAGTAGAACTGGCTTAGTTGTCTGTAGCAACCAATCAGATTCCACCTTTCATTTTTGACCGATCCTTTGGAAAATGAAAGGTGGAATCGGGTTGCTATGGGCATCTAAGCCAGGTCTACTTTACACCAGTTTGATAAATCTCCCCCATTGAGTTTTAAAGAAAAAAAACCTTTTTATAGAAAACATGCAATACACTTCTATGCAATATACTATCAGCTAAACATTTACAGATTCAAAAATGAACCACTTTATACATTTGTTACCACATGTAATACCTGCTAGCCTTTCAGCTGCAAGTCCTGCTCATGTGTTACTTGGGTCTGTCTGTCTGTGTCACTAAAATAAAAGATAAAATAAAAAATTTAATCAAATATGGATTTGTGCATGTATGGGCATTTAACATACAAAACCTGTGTGCCCCAATTAAAGGTTCTCTTGTGAATGTCCTTATCCCCGCACAACATTCAGAACAAGGCGACATGGATTCTAATGATGTTGCTAGATTTCCCCTTTAATCAGAGCAGTGACCTGCAGCTTAAATGGTTTCTCAGATACATCCACTTTGTATGAATTTCCTGCAACAGTTGAGGCTAGTGCCATGTTTCATTGTCTTTTATTAGTAAGTAGAAAATAAATCGCATTCATCTTCTTGAAATCGGTCCAATGGCTAGTTAATTTAGGACTTGGTAATTCAATTGTTATCTATCTGTATTGGCAACAACAATCTATATGAAAGAATGAGGTAGTTAAAAGTTATATCTAAGAAGCCGATACATTTCTGGAAAGCCAAAGGTCACTGCATTAAAACCTGCGGTAGCTTTTTGTGAGTAATTGTCCTACATCATTTTACTAATGTCTTGCTGCTAATGAAAATTAAAAAGCCCATGCTGCTTGATTTACTGCTTTGTTTTAATTGTCATTTTAAGCGAACACGTGTGCCAGGATTTCAGAAAGAATTGGAACTCCCAGTGTTTTGGTCAAAAATATTGTGAGCCTTGGACTTTTTACACCTTAGGACTGCTTTTGTGGAATAGCTTTTACATAGTATGTGATTAAATCCGTTGTGTTCCAAACAGTTCAAAGTGACGTTTTGTAATAGACTCTGTATAGGGTTGCTGCCACCAGATAATGACAGAACAGCAGCCAAAGTTCAGGTTAGTAGGTGGTAAGTGCTTGAAATGTGCAAGTTGAAAAATCTAAGCTCTGCTGTTCACAAGAGGAATGAGTGAATGTTTTCCTTGAGAAAATAACAGTCACGTACGGAAATGTTGAACATAAACTACGAAGGAAAATATAGAATGTCACGAATAAAGTCAGGTTTTAACAATGTACAAATAATATTTAGAATGATGTTTGAATGATTGATATTGGGCTTCTGAACCAATATTCCGATTACTGATGCACCCAAACCAGGCTCAGACATTTAATTGATCTTATTGATTCCCTTTGAATCAATATGGTTCATGGCTTTTAAAGTATTGACTTAGTTGAAATCATTGAAGCACCTCAGTAATGTCTGTTATGGTGAGGGTGCTTTGAATGAAGTTTGGGTCATCAACCATGTTTCTTAGTGTTCATAAGCCACGTACCTCCTACTCAAATAAATAACATCAAAGTACCTTCAAGGCCTATGAAAATACAACATGAGGGCATTGCTTGTATCCCACAGAGACACGGCATGAGCCCCTTGGGGTAAATGTACAAAAGGCTGCGAAATTGGGGTCTTTACAGCTTTGCTTGGTCCTATAACTAGAGTGTTTTAGTGGGAATGTAAGTGAAATTAATAGCAAGAAAGACTCCAGCAAGCTGCAGGCTATATACACTAGTGGAAAATGAAAAAAGAATAGTTAATGATGATTGAGCTGAGATTGAAAAAGTGTGAACTGCTTGTGGCGCATGGTGATTGATCACACAACGAAGGTGGTGAACCCTTTATTTTGGGTTCTGCAGCAGGATATACGTCACATTAGTACTGGGTGGCATGCCCCTTTGCTGCAGTACAGGCTGCCACTCTGGCATGATATTAGTTATACAGATGCTGGATATCCTCCTGTGGTACATTAATCCAAGCTCTTTCAACTTCAACTGATAGCCAAGGTGGTTATTGGCAGTTGTGCAATGGAGATCCGTCCCCCCATCCAGTCCAATACATTCTCAATGGGGTAGAGATCTGGCTATTAAGTTGGCCAGGAGAGCGTCTGGATACTCTGACGAGCATGTTGTGTATCGTGGCCAGTGTGTAGGTGGACGTTATCTTGTTGGAACACCATGTCTCCAGACTGAGTAAAAAAAGGCAGCAGGACTGGTTTCATGATGGGAATACCAGATGGGAACAGCCATGGTAGGTAGCTAATGACGCCCCACACCATGACACCTAGTTTTTGGACCTGTGTGTCTCCGTACTACGCATTAGGTGCTCTCCAGCCTTCCTGCAAACTCTGATGTGGCCATCATTAGTACGAAGGCAAAACCTGCTTTCATCACTATACACCATTGTTATGCCATTCATGTCTCCAATGGGTTCTCTTGCGGCATCAGTGCAGGTGCTTTTGGCGATGATGAAAGGACAGTGGCAAGCGAGCTAGTGGAGTGCGTGAATGCAGTCCTGCTTCCAGTAGATGTTTTTTTTTATGATCTGGGTGTCACTAGGGTTGGGCGGGGCTGAGGTAACAGTCACTGAGCTCTAAGGTTGCGGTAATATGGCAGCAGTGTGTAGGGACTAAGACCCGTATGGGAAGCACTGGTCTTTAGTAAATGCATGTTTTTGATGCCAGTCTGTCCATCTGACAATGTGCACCTGTGATGGGCGCACTCTGAACAACCCACTTATGAGGGTTTTCAGTTAGCATGTCGCATTTTCTATGGGAGCACCGGAGATAGCTGATAGCTGTTATCTCCAGCACTCCCATAGAGAATGAATAGAACAGCAGGGGGCACGCCCGACCGGCCGCTCCATCAGATTGGGGGGGAACGGCGACCTTGTTCTTGGTGGGGCAACTAAGGGATATTACTGTAGGGGGGCATCAAGGAGACATTATAATGTATGGGGCAAGGAAACACAAGTACATGTTTTGAGAGTTTTTTTTTCTAAATAGGCATTTATCGCGATATATATCGTTATCGCGATACATTTCTTGATATCGTCATCGTGGAAATATTTTTGATATCGCCCAACCGTGTCACTGCAGGGGCTGCTGCAGAAGAAATTTCTTATACTGCAATTTTGGAATGCATCTGCCAGTCTTGACTGCCCAGAACTCCCTGTCAGCATGTGTGAATGCCCTCCTCTGACCACTGTTGACACCACTGATGCACTACAGAAACTTCTCATCCAACTGTTTCAGAGATTTGAGTGTGTAGAGCAGGGATCAGCAACTTCTGGCACTCCAAGTGTTCAGAAACTACAACTCCCAGAATGCTTCATTCACTTCTCTGGGAGTTAGAAGACCAGCCGAGCGTGTTTGCATGGTGGGAGTTTTAGTTTCACAGCAGCTGGAGTGCCGAAGGTTGCTGATCCCTGGTGTAGAGCATCTGTATGTAAACGTAAGGATCTTGGAACTTTGATCAATACATGTAACACTCTACAGCATTGCAGTATTGTAAAATAGGCTTTTATCTAAACTCCTTCTAGGTGTTCTTTTTTCATTTCCCGTAGTGGATTTGACACTTCTGTTGCATGCCTACAATATTGGATTAAAAAAAAAAATCAGTGACAGCTATATTTCATTATTCATTACATATGAGAAATGTTAGCATCACTGTGCATATTTATCTGTCGTCCATGCTTAAAGGGGTTGTTTTATCTTCAGATAGAAGTCACCACATCTAATTAGCTGATCACAGGGGTTACAATTTCTCACACCTGGAGCCAACAGATGATTTTGCTGGAAGAAGTTGGAACCAGCCCAAACATTAGAGATGTCAGTCCAGCCATGCAATGAATAATAAAGCCTTGGTTCTGTCTACCTTTTCTCTTGTTTTATTTTCTCTGCAGGCCATCTTGGTAATAGGCACTTCTGCTCCAAGTTGAGAGACCATTGCTTGAAGTTTTGGCAAATTAAGTTTATTCTTTGTATAATGAAAAGCTATATGATGGGAAACTGCAAATCCCATCATGCTCCATTTACTGATATGGACGTTCTGAGTACAGCTGAGTAAATGTGCATGCTGGGTTTCGGCATTCTGGTTTGACAAAAGCTAGAGGTTGCCGACCCCTGGTTCATATAAAGGGCAAAGCCTCTTGTAGGAGCAAATATCTCCAAAAGGTAAAGAGAATTTGAAGACTCTTGATGCTTATGCCAGTTGTGCCTGCATTTGCACTTTAAATTATCCTTCTGAAAAAAGCGGCATGTACACCCATGGTTTCTTTTTTGTCAAAAGCTAACATAAGAACAAGAGGGTTTTATCGAAGCAAATTGCTTGATACAATTACAGGAATAGGCTTGTCCTCCTGCCAGTGTAATTATTTTATTTTAAGTGAAATGGACTCTCTATAACATTCTGTGCAGGTCATGATCAATCCAATCATCAATTCTATTGACTAATTTGACTTAGAATACGTTAGATTTTTATCTGTTTGGTAGCTGTCTAGACTGTTTTTATTTGTAAGACGAATTACTCATATATAACTAATTACACACTCATCCTTCTATTGGAAATGTTTTATATTCTCCTGTTCCAGGAAAACCTATCACCTTACACTCTGTATTGTAGAGTCATTCCAAATGCATATCTTTCAGGCGAGACAATTTAGAACAAAGCTAGCAACAGAACAAATACATATTTAGGTATCATTCACAAAGGGTATTTGGGTGTACATGTGTACATGTTTTTTTTTTTTTGTGTGTTAGTGACCGAATGTGTAGAAGGTACTTTACCAGACAATAAGCCCTTTAGTTTTGCTTTTGCATGAGTAACAATGAGAATTATAAGGTTTTGAAAATTCTTTGGGGTACTCGTGTACTTTTTGCCTCTTTTGTTTTAACTATCCCAAATGTTATTCCTGTCCAGACGCTTAACAAGAGACAACCTCTGCTGAATATTTCTGAGACAGCAGCAGTAGTTGTCAAAATAACAGCCACGCTCAAGTGTGTTTTGAAACTGTCTGCTATAACTACAGAGTACTGATACGACTGCCAGCTCTAGAAGACAAACTGATGCACCACATGCTATGAATATTCCCATACAAAACTACAGATCAGTTGTGGCATCAGTTTCTCTCTGACATGGTACAGAAATGCCAATGATGGCCATGTATATGTGAACCAGGTCTTAGGCTAATGTTTCACTTTAAAATAACTTGATCAGTTATTAATAGGCTTCATGCAGGAACTTACATACAATGCAACCGCACACTGCTAACCAGGTAAAGCACAAAATGCCATAGAGATATGAAGTATTCTGGAGCTAATGCTATGCTTGTTTGGTAAATTAGAGATTCTTGGCAAATATATTTTGTACAAAATTATCTGGGCCCGTCCACCAAATCGTCCAGGTGATCTCCGTAGAACGGGAACCTAACACTATTTCCTACCTGTTATGTGCCAACCTTGGCCTCCGTATAATCAGGGGGTGTTTGGTTCCACATGCATGCTGGGTCCCTTCTGCCTTTTGCCATTTGTAATGCTTCAAAGGCCTCCACTAATACAGGGATGCAGGTACTAACATGCATGCCGAGTCCACTCGGCTTTATAGTTACACTAGTTAAAATCAGCCTATGGGGCAGGCAGCAAGCAGGAACTATAGATACAGTGCCTTGCGAAAGTATTCGTCCTCCTGGAACTTTTTAACCTTTTGCCACATTTCAGGCTTCAAACAAAAAGATATAACATTTTAAATTTTTGGTGAAGAATCAACAATAAGTGGGTCACAATTGTGAAGTGGAACGAAATCTATTGGACCATTTAAATTTTTTTTGTAATAATAAAACTGAAAAGTTGGGCGTGCAAAATTATTCGGCCCATTTACTTTCAGTTCAGAAAACTCACTCCAGAAGTTCATTGAGGATCTCTGAATGATCCAATGTTGTCCTAAATGACTGATGAAGATAAATAGAATCCACCTGTGTGTAATCAAGTGTCCATATAAATGCACCTGCTCTGTGATAGTCTCAGGGTTCTGCATCATGAAGACCAAGGAACACACCAGGCAGGTCCGTGATACTGTTGTGCAGAAGTTTAAAGCCAGATTTGTATACCAAAAGATTTCCCAAGCTTTAAACATCCCAAGGAGCACTGTGCAAGCGATCATATTGAAATGGAAGGAGTATTAGACCACTGCAAATCTACCAAGACCCAGCCGTCCCTCTAAACTTTCATCTCAAACAAGGAGAAGACTGATCAGAGATGCAGCCAAAAGGCCCATGATCGCTCTGGATGAACCACAGAGATCTACAGCTGAGGTGGGAGAGTCTGTCCATAGGACAACAATCAGTCAAACACTTCACAAATCTGGCCTTTATGGAAGAGTGGCAAAAAGAAAGCCATTTCTCAAAGATATCCATAAAAAGTCTCGTTTACAGTTTGCCACAAGCCACTTGGGAGACACACCAAACATGTGGAAGAAGGTGCTCTGGTCAGATGAAACCAAAATCCAACTTTTTGGAAACTATGCAAAACGATATGTTTGGCGTAAAAGCAACACAGCTCATCACCCTGAACCCACCATCCCCACTGTCAAACATGGTGGTGGCAGCATCAAGGTTTGGGCCTGCTTTTCATCAGCAGGGACAGGGAAGATGGTTAAAATTGATGGGAAGATGGATGGAGCCAAATACAGGACCATTCTGGATGAAAACCTGTTGGAGTCTGCAAAAGACCTGAGACTAGGACGGAGATTTATCTTCCAACAAGACAATGATCCCAAACATAAAGCAAAATCTATAGTGGAATGGTTCAAAAATAAAGGTATCCAGGTCTTAGAATGGCCAAGTCAAAGTCCAGACCTGAATCCAATTGAGAATATGTGGAAAGAGCTGAAAACTGCTGTTCACAAACGCTCTCCATCCAGCCTCAAAGAGCTTGAGCTGTTTTGCAAGGAAGAATGGGCAAGAATTTCAGTCTCTAGATGTGCAAAACTGATAGAGACATACCCCAAGAGACTTGCAGCTGTAATCGCAGCAAAAGGTGGCGCAACAAAGTATTAATGCAAGGGGGCCGAATCATTTTGCACGCCCCACTTTTCAGTTTTTTTATTAAAAAAAAAAGTTTAAGTGATCCAATAAATTTTGTTCCACTTCACAATTGTGACCCACTTGTTGTTGATTCTTCACCAAAAATTTAAAATGTTATATCCTTTTGTTTGAAACCTGAAATGTGGCAAAAGGTTGAAAAGTTTCAGGGGGCTGAATACTTTCGCAAGGCACTGTATATCCTTTGTACTGCTTACCCCAATTCTTCTTCCATAGCCTTTCATTGAAATACTGTATAATGCTATTTAATGAATACCATTTTTAGCAGTTTTCTCCTTTGCTACATCTATAATTCTCAGTTGTCTCTGAGCTGGTTGGTGGAGACTAGCCGCACATCATGTTTGCCCATAGAATACACATGGAGACATCATATTTTGCTCCCTAACTCTCTCTTGCTCAGTCAGAAGCAGAATACAATATATTACATGATAGAGAGGTTCTGAGCCGTATAGATGTAAATAAAGCACTTTGGGAGAAACATAAGACTAAGGCCCCATTCACACGAACGCATTTTTGGTCTGCATCCGATCAGCATATTTTTGTGCACCCATTCATTTCTATGGCTTGGCACAAAAACAGACAGCACGTTGTGTGCTATCCACATCCATATGTCCGTTCCGCAAACAATTTCAGAGAAAATTAGTTTAGAAAATGTGGGAGAACAGCTGGTAACTCTAGAACAAGGCATTTTTCTTCGATAAGACATATTCCAATGTTTCTTATATTCACCTGCACTGTTGACTTATGCAAAGTTGTATGAAAGTACAGTAACCATTTCAACTTTACGTTTTCACAGGTTGCACTTGTGCAGTGGACAGAAAGTGTTGGTCTGACTCTTGTTAACAGAGATCTGACATCCATGCAACTTAAAACTCCCAGTGGACAGATTTTGACATTCTTTATTCTACAAATCTTTCCCTTTACTTCTGAAAGCAAACGGATGGGCATCATAGTCAGAGTAAGTGGGTATTATATTCTTTAATCTAAATGTTCACCTTTGAACATTTTATTCTACATACAAACAAGTACCTTTGTCAATATGTAAAATGACTTATCCTGTACTGATCCCAAGTTAGAAATTGTATTAAAGTTAAGAGCTGTATTCCCAGTTCTGTAGGCTTCACAGATGACTCAATGGCCCAGATTTACTAATGTGTCTGTGCCTAGAATCTGTCTAAAAAGTGTCACAATTTAGCTCAAGTAAGGTTTCTCGAAATTTTTTGTCTAGCCATGCACCAGATTTATTATCTAGTATGAGCAACTGTATTAAACCTGGTGCAGGTCTTTGAATGTACATTATGTCTATATATAAACTGTAAACATTAACTTTTAATTTGTGTGGATTGAACAGAATTTTCATCAGAGCATGCAGTGCTCTTTTTATGGTAAAATGATAGACAACATGATGAAACCTGACCAACCCCATTATAAGTCAATGGGGTCCATCAGGCACCATTGGTGTCTATAATGTGACAAATTATTTCAATGTTCTGCTCCTATGACAGAATAGAAAACTAGAAATGACAGCACATATGTGAACAGAGCCTGCTCAAGCTTTGAGAAAAGGACCCAACAGTTCTGTCCAAATGTGCTCTGAATCTGGTTTTCATTAAGAATATCTCTGTACTTTGCCCCATTCAGCTTTTCCTCAACCCTGACCAGTCTCCCTGTCCGAGCCGCTGAAAAACACCCCCACAGCATGATTCTGCCACCAACATGCCTCACTGTAGAGATGTATTAGGCAGGTGATGGGCAGTTCTTGGTTTCCTCCAGACATGACACCTAGAATTGAGCCCAAAAAGTTCAATCTTGGTTTTATCAAACCAGAGAATTTTGTTTCACACAGTGTGAGAGTCCTTTAGGTGATTTTTTGCAAACTCAGATTGCGCTTTCATGTGTCTTTTACTGAGGAGAGTCTTCTTTTTGGGCACTCTGCCATAAAGCCCAGGTTGGTGGAGTGCTGTAGTGAAGGTTGACCTTCTGAACATTTCTGCCATCTGATCGAGAGAAATGAGAGGCCCCCAGAGCTAAATTTCAAGTGTCCATGCGAAATTTAAGTTTTTCCTTTTTAATAAATTTGCAAACATTTCTAAAATTCTGTTTTCATTTTTTATTAAGGGAAATCGAGTGCAGATTGATGGGGAAAATTAGAATTTTTTATTTTAGCGCAAGGCCAAAACATAATACTCTGTGTGTGTACCACAATGTTACCTGTATGATGGATTTCCAGCTTTCATTTCTAATTTAGCAATAGAAAGAGGCACTCCCTACTATGATGTTTCCCCCCATTATGGGGCACTGTACCTTGCCCCCCACCACTCAGGTATGAGCCTGATTTTTAATAAACTAACAGATGGTCCTGATAAGTGTTATGGGTTACATAGTCAATAAGGTTAAAAAAAGACAAAACAATCCTACTGTGCTGATCCAGAGGAAAACCCCTGTGAGGCAGATGGCAATTACCAGGGTCAGACCGGCCCACCAGATTACCAAAGGATCCTTCGGTGGGCCCAGATGATCCTCCGGTGCATTAGTTAATAATAATGTTTGGTATATTACCAAGGCTATCAATGTTACCTTTTTGTACATATCAATATCAAGTAGATGTCACCAGAGGATCTACATCTTTCTGTCCTAAAACAATGCATATCTATGCTTCACCCCAAACTTAGCATTCAAGGCAGCAGACACAGTAATACAAGAACCATCACAGAAGAATGAGACACCGTGGTTATGTTTTTCTACAGTACATGACACTGGGATCAGATACTTGTCATGACATAATCCAGTTATACATGTAATGTTCTGGTTGATGTTGTTACAGGAGGAATCATCAGGAGACATCACATTCTATATGAAAGGTGCTGATGTTGCCATGGCCAGCATTGTACAGTATAATGACTGGTTGGAAGAAGAGGTAATATATTACCTAGATGCAGTGCTATAATTATACTCAGTGTTGAAATCTGCATGGTAAAAATCTACCATGCAGAATAGCAGAGCAGATTCCCATTGAGGAAAAATTATGCAGATTTTGCCGTAGAGAACGCACTCAAATCCATGTGGAAAAACTGCGGTGTGAACATGCCCTAATATAGTTGTGTGCATGAGGGTTTGTCCAGGATTATAAAACCATTGCTGCTTCATTCCAGAAACAGCTCCACGCCTGTCCTTGGGTTGTGTGTAGTATTTCAGCTCAGCGCCTTGGAAGTGGATGGAACTGAGCTTTAATAACACACACAACTTGCAGACAGCTGTGGTGGTGTTTTTGGAAGAAGCAGCCATCTTTTTCTAATCTTGGACAACTTCTTTAAGGCTACTTTCACATCAGTGTTTCCCTTTCTGGTATTGAGATCCGTCAAAGGATCTCAAAACCAGAGAAAAATGCTTCGGTTTTGTCCCCATTCATTGTCAACGGGGACAAAACGGAACAGAATACACAAGAATGCATCGCGTTCCGTTTCGTTGTGTTCCTATGACACACATAAAAGCGCTGAAAGCAACATTTTTGAGAGTGTTTTTACTGTATTTTGCCCCTATTTAATTAGCCCCAATGGCATGTGCATCCTAGTGAAAGATGTAAACTCACCTGCTCCCTGACTCTGCTCAGCAATCTTCCAGTTCCCGCCTGGATGTTACTATGTTACTATATGTGCCAAAAATTACATATTCTCATAGAAATAAGCTACTCGGCATCATTAGGAAAAGAATGGCTCTTCCAATATTTTGCAGATGTCTAAATACGCCAATACCCTTGTTTCAGGCTTTGTGCTGTCTTAATCCCACTCAGCGCTGACAATATACTAATAGACTGATCACCATGCATATGTTGATGATGGTATTGGCAATATGAATCAATATGTGCTGCAGGCCAGCTTCACTTCATCAGAGGCACGATTAAATTAAACTCCCTGAAGACCTAGCAAAATGTCATAAAAATTACTTTTGGCGATAATGATACATAATTAATTGTAAGGGAAAAAAATTGGTTTAATTTATTTAGCAATATGAGGTCAAATCAATAGACCTCTTCCCCCAATGACATTTATTAAGCTTATGTTTTAGAAGCCAATTGACAGATGATTACTGGGAATAATTATATAAACGTCAACGTTAATAATATGTGATATTAAATCCATAGTGTCCAAGCTGTATGCGGGTTGAAGAGTCATTTTGTCAGAGAATGACTTTTCGAATATTAAGCAGAATAAAACTTTTAAAAAATTTTATAAAACCATATTGTTATTGGTACTCCATATATATTACGGTTCCCTTTACTACAAAAATATAAAATTCTACACAAATGTAGGGCCCTTGCTCGAGAATTATCGTGCATAATGTCAGCTCCCTAATGTTAGAAGGACATTGTTCATTATTGCACATCTAGCTTATAACTGTACATTAAAGGGGTATTCCCATCACAGACAATGGGGGCATATCGCTCCATTGTCTGATAGCTGCGGGTCCCACCTCTAGGGCGTGCACCTACAACGAGAACAGAGTGGGGAGAGTTGTGGCTGGCCACCACCAAGTGCTGCTCCCCGCTGCTCCCATACAAGTGAATAGGAGCGCTAGCAAAATCCTAGCGATATGCCCCCATTGTCTGTGATGGCAAAACCCCTTTAACCACTTCCCGTCCGCCCATAGTAAATAAACGTCCGGGAAGTGGTTATCTATCTCTGAATGGACGTTTCTGAACGTCCATTCAGAGATAGCAGCTGCACGCTAATCGTGCAGCTGCACAGTGGAGTACCTGCTGTCAGTGACAGCCGGGTACCCCAAAGAGAAGGCAGGGACCATTCCCAGGGGTTCCTGCCTTGTAGATCACTGTATACACGCTATTGCGCCGGGGCCAGGAGAGTGCAGGAGCTGCCGGGTCTCTCATAGACCCGATCAGCCCTGCACTGAGGCTGTACAGCATAGTATTATGCTGTATAGCCTCTCTGGGGATGTATTTCCCCTGTAACTGGGGCTACTATGTCAGCCCCAGTTACAGGAGAAATCAAGTGTAAAAAAAATAAAATAAATAAGTGAAGTTAAATGTCCCCCTGAGGTCTTGTATGACCTTATGGGGGACACAAAGTGTAAAATAAAAAATAAAAAAATAATTTAAAAAAATATTTAAAAAAAAAATCACATACAAAAAAAAATAATTTTCCCCCAAATATGTCATTAAAAAAATGTTATAAATAAAATAGACATATTTGGTATCACCGCGTCCGAAACGACCGGCTCTATAAAAATATCACATGATCTACCCCATCAAGTGAACTGCGTAAAAAAATTCTAATAAAAATTATGCCAAAACAGCTTTTTTTGTCGTCTCACCTACCAAAAGACATAATATCAAACAATCAAAAAGTCGTATGCATCCCAAAATGATAGCAATAAAAACGTCACCTCATCCCGCAAAAAATGAGCCCCAACACATGATCATAGCCAGAAAAATGAAAAAAACAAGAGCTCTTAAAAAATTGCAACACAAAAACATGATTTTTTTTTCTAAAAATGCTCTTATTGTGTAAAACGTAAAAAATAGACATATTTGGTATCGTTGCGTCCATAACAACTGGCTCTACAAAATATCACATGATCTACCCCATCAAGTGAACGGTGTAAAAAAAAAATAGAAAAATGTCCTTAAACAGCTTTTTTTTTTAGTTAAGATCCCAAAAATTAGATTAAAAAGTGATCAGAAAGCCGGATGTACCCCAAAATGGTGCCAATAAAAAAGCACAGCTTGTCCCGCAAAAAAATAAGACCTCATGCAGCTCAGTCCACAAAAAAATTAAAAAGTTATCGCTCCTAAAAACCATGACAGAAAATTCCATGTTAGAAAATGCAGATGCTGCTCCTCCCCTTCTGAGCTGTGGCGTATCCCCAAATAACAGTTTACGACCACATGTGGGGTGTTTGTGCAAACTGCAGAATCGGGGTAATAAATATTGAGTTTTGTTTTGTTGTTAACCCTTGATGTGTTTCAGGAAAAAAATTATTAAAGTGGAAAATCTGCAAAAAAAAAGTGAAATTTTGAAATTTCACATCTGTTTTGCTTTAATACTTCAAGGGTTAACAACATTTCTAAAACCAGTTTTGAATAGTTTGAGGGGTGTAGTTTCTAAAATGGGGTAATTTATAGGTGGTTTCTATTATGTAAGCCCACAAACTGACTTCAGAACTGAACTGGTCCTTAAAAAAGTTAAATTTTGCAAAAATTGCGTCTAAAATTCTAAACCTTCTACTGTCCTAGAAAAATAAAATGACACTACCAAAATGATGCCAACGTAAAGTAGACATATGGGGAATGTAAATTAAAAATTATTTTATGGGGTATCACTATCTGTCTTAAAAGCAGAGAGATTCAAATTTAGAAAACAGTGAATTTTTTCAAATTTTCATTAACTTTTGGATTTTTTTATAAATAAAATTAAAACTTATCAACTCAAATTTACCATTAACTTGAAGTACAATGTGTCACGAGAAAACAGTCTCAGAATCGCCTGGATAAGTAAAAGCGTTCCAAAGTTATTACCACATGAAGTCACACATGTCAGATTTGCAAAATTAGGCCTGGTCAGGAAGGGGGGAAATGGCCCAGATTTGAAGTGGTTAAAGTCTGTAGGAAGTCTATAATTGTAAATGTGATGGGAGTATAACATAATGGTCAGATAAATAACTATATAAACATAGGGTTGGACTGACATATTCTTTCATGTAAGTCTAGGGCTACACTGCGACATGTGTTGCGCGACATATAGTGCACAACTAAACTACACTGATGTCGCAGTAATGTCGCACAACAATTTTTATAATGTAAGTCTATGGTGCCACACTGCAACATGCTGCGACGCGACAGTCGCAGAAAAATCCATCTTGGATGGAGTTTTTGCGACTGTCGCAGTCGCAGCATGCCGCATGTCACAGTGCTACACTATAGACTTACATTATAAAAATTGTCGCACGACATTACTGCGACAAAATGTCGTCATGTAGCCCTAGCCTAAAAGGATTAGTGATGTCACCACACCAGTACAATGACATCACTTAGTGAGGTACACTCAAATAACTTTAGATGAACCTTGTTTTCTTTCCCCTACCCCATACACAGCTGGCCCGTGCCAGCCACACACACTTCAGACACTTCAGAAGGCTGTCCCGATTTGTGCTTGATTCAATGTAAGAAATACTTTGCATATAAAATACTGTTAACCTTTGCAAGAAACAGGTTTAGCTAATAGTTAGAGACTGGGCCAACAGTGCTGCTAACTACTCAATGTAGATGCAATTGCGACATCTGAGGACTGTAAGTAGGCCGTCTCTTATGTCTTTAGATCAGGGGTGCACAACTTTTTCTGGTCGGGAGCCAAAATGTCAGTCTGAACCAATTCCAAGGGCTGAAAATAAAACTAAAAGGGGTATTACCAACTGCAATACTATATTTTTAGCATATTGTACATACAGTTTATATCATTAATATTTACACTTCTAATACTCCCATCTAATGGGAAAATACATGAAAGATACATGTGAGCAGCCACAAGACATAGACATACATGTCTGTTACCACATGGTTGGGGGCCGCACAGAATGGTATTGAGGGCCGCAGATCGTATATTAATAATATCAGTCACATTTGTGTTTTATTAGATGAAGTTGCTTATTTTAGAAAAGTGATGCTTATTTGAACCAGTAGCAATGTGGTAGTTATGTTGACTATGAAAAAATAATAATTTGACAATATCTAATACAGTATTTCTGTACTATATTTTCGTAGTGTGGAAACATGGCGAGAGAAGGACTGAGAACTCTGGTTGTTGCCAAAAAATCTTTAACCGAGGAACAGTATCAAGATTTTGAGGTACAGTTGACTGTATATGAATTTCAGCTTTATACATTAATGTATGTCACTTTTAGGGTGCGACCACACTGGACCACAATATTGTGGGGCAGTATATCCTACGCATTTTACAGTACTAGCTAAAATCTCATCCACACACTGTGAAAAGAAAAATAAGCAGCGTAAAGTGACCTGCAGTGGATTTTAAGGGTATGACTACACGCCGACACTGGTTGAGTGACAGCTGTCACGGGCCAGATCGCATAATTTCTATGGGATCGCCGCACGAGTCGCTAGAAATCCAACACTGTTGGATTTCTTGCAGCCGGTACAGCGATTCTATTCATTTCTATTGAACCACCAGTACTCTGAGATCCTGGCTGCAACCAGTGTAGCCATACCCTAAATCATATCAATTTTTGCTTCTGATTTCCATGGCGGGATTTCATCCTTTGTAATGCATGGAGTGAGAGCCGCAGAAATTCTGCAGTGGAAAATCCACCTGTCTAACTGTACCCTTACAGTATGAATATTAAAAAAATCATACTTTATAGCACTAGGTAATACATGAATTGTCTCAAGTATGTGAGGAGGGGAATATTAGTGACCTTCCATTCTTCAATTTTTCAGCATGTTTGCAGCAACCTGTTGCTTTACATATTTAAATGCACATGGTATTGCTGCTTACGTAATCTCCACTAGAATATTACTAATCTTTGATTTACTTAAAGGAAACCTGTATATTAATTACAATTAGTGTATTATTAATAAATCAAATTGTTGGAATCAACCTGGTTTATTTGCTTTTAAACCTTTGAAATGGGAAGAATAATTAATTCGAGAACAGAAAAAAAATCACTCTGCACCTACTACAGACAAAAGTATTTCCTAAGGGGTAGTGCAGAGTTGGATCCATCTTAACTATTGGGGTGTCCTTTCAGGGAAAAGTTCCTCATCTTTGGACCCTCCAAGGACTGCTGTACCTCAATAGTGTACCTCAACAGCATGAGGGCATTTGCAGGCTTGAACTTAACCACCCACACCAGTAATACAAAGTAAGACCCATTTGGGACTACTTGCAGTTATAACTGATACACTGTAGATGCTCATTCTGAGTGTTATAATTTTATCTAGAGCTATACACTTGAAGCCACCTGTACACAACTTTAGTTTTGGTCCAAGGGTCACACGCAGACGCATTCATTTTTGTGTAACATCACTGAGGTGCAAAAAAGGGGGTCAGTCAGCACATCCAATGTGCAGGTGCACGCTGCCATGGCTAGAGACACAAAGGAAAAAAACACAATGTACAATAATGCCATAATCATATAAAACATTCTGGTGCTAGTGCTACGCTTATTTTGCAAAATTGAGATTCTTGGCAAATCATTTTGTACAAATTTATTTGGGCACGTCTGCCAAACGTCAAGGCGATCTCTTTAAGATGGAAACGTAACACTAATTCCTACCTGTTGTGTGCCATAATGGCCACCATTAAATTCAGGGAATGTTGGTTCCACATGCATGCTGGGTCCACTCTGCCTTTGCCATTTTTGGTGCCTTAGAGGCCTCCATTAAATCCAGGGATGCAGGTACCAACATGCATGCTGAGCCCACTCACTTCCCCTGGTGCCTCACGGCTTCCAATACATATACTAAGAGCAGGCTACAGCTTTATACTTACTCTGATTAAAATCAGCCTATGGGGTAGACTGGCTGGACTAGCCACACCTCCAGATCAGTACAACTGCAAAAAAAAAAGTATGTAGCCTGCCCCCAAGTCGGAGCTTGTTTTAGAAGCTGTGATAGTTCCATGGAGAGAGCTGAAGCAGAAAGGAAACACCTCCTGAGCAGTGTTAGGGACAATGAGCATAAAGGACACACCCCTTTAACACATGGCCGATCCTTCTGTCCCCATGCTGGGTTTAACTGATATTTACCCTAACTGCTACTGGAAGTACCACTAATGTTTTCCAAAAAGTAGCTTTCACTCTTCAGATTGGAGTTTTAATTCCAGATACAATTACACGTTATTCCTCTTAAAGAATATGCTGGAATCTCATTGGTCCTTATGGCCACCACTGACAGTCTTAAAATAAGATTAATACAAAGAAGGAAGCAAAATATTTTTCATTGCATAGGTGTACAGTGAGTTTTTGTAACCCTCTTAATATGTATCTTTTTGGGCTCATGCATACAAATGTATTTTTATTCTGTGTCCATTCTGTTTTTGTGGCCCGTATGTGGAACCATTCAGTTCAATGGGGCTGCAAAAAAATGTATACCCGCGTGGCCGTTCCACAGTAAATGGAACATGTCCTACTATTGTCCGTATTACGGACAAGGATAGGACTGTTCTATTAGGGGCCGGCCCTTCTGCGGAACGCACACGGCCTGTATCCGCGATTTGCGCACTGCAGAACATCCATCTGTCGTGTGCAGGAGCCCTTTATTGTACATTTATGGATGTTTTTCATTGTTAACAAATGATTATAACTGTTTTACTTTATTTGTGTTCAGAATCGATACAACCAAGCCAAGCTAAGTATACACGACAGAGCTCTAAAGGTGGCAGCGGTGGTAGAGAGCTTGGAAAGGGAAATGGAGCTACTATGCTTAACTGGTGTGGAGGATCAGCTACAGGCCGATGTCCGCCCCACCCTGGAGATGTTGAGAAATGCTGGGATAAAGGTTTGTGTATCCGCTGTCAATAAAGACTGGTCAGAATGTAGTCACCTTGATGCCTGAGAAGGGGTACATTTGCTAACCTTCTAATAAAAGTGCTGATGAAGTTTGCTGTGCCTTATGACAAAATGTTCCCAGTGTCATTAAGTGCAAGGACAATAAATACAGGGTGGTCCACGAAACTTAGCCCACCTCCAGCGATAATATGACAAGATGAATGAGCAAGTGGATTGTGTTTTTTTAATTACCCACAAGTCAGATGCTGAAAATCGTCCCTGTTCCTGTCTATGGTCACATTGGATTATGTTGGCTGATACTGCTCGCAGCTCTTCAACAGTGATGCTGCAGAATCAAAAATGTTCTCCTTTTTCCAACAAGATGGGACAACATGCCGCACCTCACAGCACTCACTGGAACGGGTTCATGAACTGTTTATGGAGGAGTGAACTGTGAGTTAGGGGTTATGGCCACCACGTTCTCCAGACTTGTCCACATACGAATTTTATCTGTGGGGACATTTAACAGAAACTGTCTGCTTACAATCCACATCCCCTGGATGAACTCAAGGAGAACATCACAGACACTACCCGCAGCATCACAAGCAGTATCAGCCGACATAATCCGACCTGCGCAAAGATGCATAGATGTGAACGGGGACCACTTTCAGCATCTTTTGTGACTTGTGGGTAATTAAAAAAAAAAAAACAATCCACTTGCTCATTCATCTTCTAATACTATCGCTGGAGGCGGGCTACTTTTTCAGGGGCTGTCCTGTATCATGCAGCCTATGCACACTTTCAGGCTCCTGCCGAACTTGGTGCCATTAAGTTAAAATTATCATTTTTTCATTTTCTTTTAGATATGGATGCTTACTGGAGACAAGCTAGAAACGGCAACATGTATAGCAAAGAGTTCTCATCTAGTATCACGCAACCAGGACATTCACATTTTCAGACCAGTAAGTCTTTTGTTACAAGAAAAAATGTTCTTATTACATTACACTGTTAATGGTACAGTTGACACCTTAATGGGGTTTTGCATGAATGGCCGGACCTACCTGCTTCCCGGCACTGGCTCCCTGCTCCTTCTCCTCCTGGCCTGCGATGCCCTGCTTAGCTCCCTCGCTGAAAACTTTTGGTTTGATATCGCCTACGGCCAGTCACTTGCCGTGCCGGAGACCTGAACTGGTCAGTGTAGCGGCAAGTGATTGGCTGCAGGCAATGTCAAACTAAATGTTTTCAGCAAGGGAGCCCAGTAGAGCTTCACAGTCTGGGAGGCGAAGGAGCGGGGAAGCAAGGTAAATAAGCTTACCTTTACAGGTCTGGCCAAGTGGGGGATTTGCTAAAAACTCCTCCATTCCTGCACAACCCTTTAAGTGATAAAATATTCTTCTTAGGAGAGTCAGTCATGGGGAGGTACTTAAGAGCATTTGTGTCCCACTGCAGACAGAACAGAATAGTCTATAGTTTTACACACAAGTAATGCACAGGGAAATGGCTGATCTCATGGGACACACATACAAAAATTCTTTATATATTTTTAGTCTTAATTACAATATGAAATACAAGTGGATAAGAGGGAATCGCTGGATTCTGTTTTTGAATGGGGAATTTTTTTTGTCTAGTGTTTCTCCAACTCTTCATAATAGTTGATTACTGCATCTTCTTACCTTTATCTGATCAGATGCAGACCATTGATGGCCTAGGCTGGAAGCTATGAAATAACCACAAAAATTGTCATGATCTGTTTCCTAGTCTGGAAGCCTTGAATGGGCCTGTAACAATGTGTGCTTTTATGGCACCTTCAATGGTTTGGCTGTTGAAGTCAGAAGTCAACTATATTGAAGATTTCTAGAGCGTTGTAGTCAGGCCTAATTAAGTGATGGTACATTGTGAGCTAAATACATGAGCAGCACAAAACTGTCTCCAGCTCTGCTGGTGACTAAGCCAGTTAGCTAAAAAAAAATGATCTAGACTTAACACAAATGTATCAAACTCTCAGACATGAGAAGTGTATGGTCTGCACAGGTTTTCAGCTCAAAGATGCTAACAATTTTTCCACTAGCAGCAATCTGAGATCAAGCACCGCATAGGCGTATTTCAGGCGCAGATGGTGGCGCAAAGATTAGTCGCTATCTGCGACTTTGCCCTGCTCACGCCAGTTCTAAAGTTGTGGGCGTGGTGGGGAAGGGGATGGGCCGGTGTAGAAAAAGATGGCGCTGGATACGCTAAATATATGGAGAGCTGGCGCCAGCTATAGGCCTAGGTCTGAAACATTGGTCCTAATAAATGTGCTCCTAAGAGTTAGTTATTGTTTTGCCTTATTTTAAGCAGCCCCCCTGCTCAGTTTAAAAGTAGTGCTAGGTAGTCATCTGAACCTTTACCTATCATTTATGCATGGTTGGAGCGTGGAGTCTTTCACAGTTGTACTGTGTACATCGATTAGCCAGACATTGTGTTCTTTATTGTGTACACCGAAGAATTACCAAATGGCAGATAATTAAAGACATAAAATATATGAGTATATGTGAAGCACTCCTTAGAATATTTTAAATAATAATTATTTTTTAAGGCAGTGTGGAGCAGGCAGCAATTTTCCACACACTTTTAATTATAACTTGGTTTTATGTCCCAAAATAAAAATGGCAAAGTTGTTACGACTTCTTGGCTCACCTTGATAAGACATATGTCTGTGTCTCGTCTAAATGAAGCACTTTTCCAACAGAAATAATTATTAGAATATCATTTACATGTAAATGCAGTTTGTTGTGAAACATCAGAATAGCAGATTAGGCCCTGCAGACTCCTATTTGCAATTAAATTATTAATGCTTCTGATAAAACTTCAGATCAATTTTTGTTGACCTTTTCGTAAAGTAACATCACAAATTAAGTTTCTTGAACAAAATCTATTTACTTTGCGTTTTTCTATAGCTTATAATAAGTAGGGAGATGACAATTATGTTAATTCGCCGTGCAAGAACATTGAGTGAAATTTGGAAAGCTAATCATTTGCTGACAGGTTCTTTCTTTTTTAGTATAGTAGGTATATGGATCCACAGGAATATTTTAGAAAGATGTCAGTAATAGCATAGTGCCAGAATATCAGATGCAACATATTTCTTCAGGGCAGTGGAAATCCTAGACCCCCAGACTAGGCTACAGGTGAAGGGTTGGTCTGTAAAATAAAATGATAGGGTTAGGTTCCTCACCAATTATTAATACTACGTTGCAAGTTGCGAGTAAATTCTGTGACACAGTTAATTTCCGTACAGTGTGCTCTACATGAGCTACCAACTTTCTATTGAAAGTAGGGAATAGGAGCACTTGGCTCTAGGACCGACACCAGCCTATCTGGTGATATCAGTGTGGACAAGATACAGCTGCTTCCAGTGGTTGGCTGCCCTAGTCACAAGTTGATGGATGACTGGTCATTAAAAGGGTTGTGTCATAAACTGCTTTTCACTGTAAAGTGTATTTCTTCAATTACTCTAGCACCATTCCCCCTTGGATAGTTTTTTTTAATTTACCTCTTATCCCCCATGCTTGAATCCTACTTCCTGGTTTGTCATGTGTCTGATATCCCATCATGCCTTAGGGCAGTGAGATGTCTCCTGACTTCAGCCAGACATGTGACACTAACCACACCCCTTGTTCTTACCAATGACCCTTGTGCGTCCTGCCTTACAAGGCTCTGTTGCAGGATGTAACCAAAAGCAACTTGATATTTACAGATTTGCCACAGGTAGGCTAGTAATTTTAGAATATGGCAGTTTTGATAAATGGTGGTATTTGGGGAATGTGATATAACAGCAATATCTGTTGAGCGGGAGACCTTTATATTAGTGGCATAACCGCATGGGGATATGTGAACTGCATTACATTTGAAATATAAATATTATTATTTTTTTTTACCATTTTTAGGCAATTTAAGGTTTGAAAAATATCTATATATATTTTGTGTAATTTTCATAGCATTCAGTTATTTGGGTTTTTTTGCAGGTGAGTAGTCGAAGTGAAGCTCATTTAGAGCTAAATGCTTTCAGAAGGAAACACGATTGTGCCTTAGTGATTGCTGGAGATTCCCTTGAGGTGAGATTTGTTCATTTTGTTCTAATTAAGCTATTATTCTTATCATGCTTGACTATTTATCATGTGATAATTAGATTTCATACATAGATTTCATATGAGATTCTTTATTACTGTGGACTGCACTCCGTAGTAGAATTGTTAAATCGTTATCCTACGCTATAAGCGCCTGTTCCATGCTGTACAATAAGAATAAGGCCTGGGAGGATCGAAGTCTCAGCGTAGTGTCCCTTTTTCAGTTGATTCCTCATCTAACTGGCAAATTCCTTCTCCAATCAGGCATCATCTTGGAGAGTGCTGGGGATGTAAACCTTTACTTGTCTATGGACAACTCCTTCAAAAAGCACCTTCCAACTACAGTGTAGCCCTCTCAGATTATTTTACTGTGGCCTGCAGCCCCTATGTTTTACAAGCTCTTTATTTACTCCTGGCTTAATTACTGTTCATGTTCTTCTTAAATGCATCCTATAGGTGTGTTTGAAGTATTATGAGCATGAATTTGTGGAACTTGCCTGCCAGTGCCCTGCCGTTGTGTGCTGCCGCTGTTCACCAACACAGAAAGCTCAGATTGTGAAGCTCCTACAGCAGCATACAGGAAGACGCACGTGTGCCATAGGTAAGAGGAACCAGACATTGCCTCATATAAACCTATCCTTACAGTTAGGGGACATTCACATGGCCTTGTCCAATTTGCTTATCCCAAGCCGTGGATCCGCAAAACTTGGACACCGGCCGTGTGCACCCTGCATCACAGTGCAGACCCATTGGCTTCAATGGGTCCACAATCCACATGTTCTGGCCCAAGATAGGACATGTTCTATATTTTGTGGACCCGGAAGCACAAATCGAAAATGTGTGAGAACACAATTGATTACATCCTCAACATTATTCAAATGTGAATATCTTTATTTAGGTGATGGAGGTAATGATGTGAGCATGATCCAAGCAGCTGACTGTGGCATTGGCATAGAGGGAAAGGTAACATTTCAGTATTTAAGTTATGTTTTTTCATTGTTAAACGCTAAGAGGAGTAATAAAATGTGACTTGGTTTGGGAACCTTGTGGTAATGAACTTGTAGGCCTGTAATACATGTTCTGTTTTTGTCTTCTAGGAGGGGAAACAAGCTTCCCTCGCAGCTGATTTTTCTATAACCCAGTTTAAACACATTGGCAGATTACTAATGGTGCATGGTCGAAACAGCTATAAAAGATCAGCAGCATTGGGGCAATTTGTCATCCACAGAGGCCTTATTATTTCCACTATGCAGGTAACTCAACCCTTTCTGCATTACGCAGTATGAATACATATTACATTATTATGTATTATACCCTCAGTACCTGAATTGCCCATGCTACATCTATGAAATTATTTGAAAATATGATGCAGTTTTCACAGCTGTACAATTGTAAAATATACAGTTTACAATTAGATGGCTATGATGAATATATTCTCACTGTACTGTAGTTTTTGGACTCTGATTTGGTGCCTGGATTTTTATTATTAGCAACAAATGTCCATATTCCTCTTTAAAGGAAATATGGCATCAGAAAATGACCTAGCATTTCATTTATGTTTTTGCGTATTATATTTTTATTTTTTTTGGAATTTTTTCAATTGTCACTTTTTATATTAAAAAGAAATTCCTAATATCCTGCAATTTTTGCATTGGTCACTAAGGCTAATAATGTTAGGACTTTCTGTTCTGTACAGATCCCTTTTCAGCAGTCATTTCATTACCATTACAGGCTGGATTACAATTACAGTTTATTTATTTTATGCACTTATTTAGCGCTGACATATTCCACAGCTCTTTACAGATATTAGCATCAAGCTGTCCCCAATGGGGTTCACAATCGAAATTACCTATC
Organism: Rhinella marina; assembly: GCA_900303285.1. Classification (NCBI taxonomy): domain Eukaryota; kingdom Metazoa; phylum Chordata; class Amphibia; order Anura; family Bufonidae; genus Rhinella; species Rhinella marina. Next base: position 196,225 of record ONZH01009480.1, read on the forward strand.
AGTATGTCTTTGGCATGTGGGAGGAAACCAGAGAACCTGGGGGAAACCCACAAAAACAAGGGGAGAGCACACAAGCTCCATGCAGATGTTGTCCTTGGTCGGATTTGAACCCGGTGAATGCTCAGGGCCTAACCCCTGCAAACTTCAGTGATCACAAAAAGGTAGGACCTAGAGTCCCCTATGAGAATGAAGTGGTGGTGCCCATGTGTGACCACTGCTCCCTTCCCTTCAGTGGGACTGCTGGAGATGTACTCAGGAGACCTTTAGAAGTGAATGGTGCAGTGGTCATAGATGCTTATTACTTCTCCATTCTCATAGGGAACTCCGGGACCTCCATTTTCTTGATCTTTGGGGACCCCAAACAATCAGACACTTATTTCCTATTCTGTGCATAGCGGATAAGTGTTATTAGCAGTAAACCCCCTTTAATGTTAGGTCTATCAGAAGTCCTATGGCAAAGCCCTGATCACACATCCAAATGTCATATCTACCTCTATAAATATAGAGTTATAATAAGATATAGAACTCTCATGTTGTATAAAATAAAACTTGAACCTGTACATAGAACTAATATAGTGGGGACATTTTCTGAGCAAAATGCACCAGAATTATATTGTAAATGGTAGCAAATCGAGTAAAATAAATGCTGTGCCCCAAACCTTTTTACTTCAACCTCTAGAAGCTCTGAAAAGGAAATAAAATCTCTTGCCTCAACTTTTGGCACAGCATGTGTGTACATATTCACCAGTCAGGAAAGTGACCGGTCTCCAATAAGTCATTGGTGAAATCCACAGTTTTGTGGTGCCTTCCCAGCATGCAAGTAGTCCTTTTCGTGTTTACATGGTTTTACATATTGGCTGTTTATTAAAATATTGTATGAGTGACCTGTTAAAAATGGCGATTTTACTCATTTTTCATTTCTTGTTTTCATTTAAGGCTGTGTTTTCCTCAGTCTTCTATTTCGCATCTGTTCCTTTGTACCAGGGATTCCTAATGGTAGGGTAAGTTAAAACTAGTATTTAGTTGGTGACAACTTGGTAACAAAACTATTTTTGTTTGATTACATCAGGGCCAAGATCAGTTGGTTGCCTTTTAATTATGTCTAAAGGAAAATGTTATAATTAGTTTTTCCCATATTATTCATGCACTAATAGTTAACATGGTGAGGGAGCAAAAAATAATGCCCTAGAAAAAACAACAGATATTTTCGGGCAAATGAAAGTAATTGACACTGGAGGGGTTCTATTCAGCTGTGTATCCACACCAGGTACATGGTGGTTTTCTCATTGACAGTAATGATGAAGCAGGCAAGTAACAGGCATGTGAACTACTGATGGAAGAGTCCTGAAATAATCATTTACCGTACATGTTTGTGTAGTAATTGTATCTCATCAAGAATGTTGGAGAAATGCGGTAATTCATAAATTGCAACTTACCCCTTTGCAGTTCTCCTTGCTGCCTCCTCAGCAGGGCTCCTCTATCGCCTGAATGCACCATGACATATGTGCTGTTTTCGTGCCTCCGATTTTCTAACGTGCTCGGCCATGGCCATTCCAGCTGTTTTAGTCTTATATCCCCTCAGACACATATGGCAATTATCAGAGCTCTTATAAAACAAGAGAAAAACAGCAAAGTTTAATATGTTTATGGACTCTTGTGGTGTCCATTATTTTTTAAAATAAATTTCAGGAAAAATTACTCCCAAATAAAGTTGATTTCAATTACTCTTTATTTTTCTAAGGTATGCAACCATCTACACCATGTTTCCGGTTTTTTCATTAGTACTGGATCAAGATGTAAAGCCTGAAATGGCTCTGTTGTACCCAGAACTTTATAAAGACCTCACAAAGGTAAATGGTTCAAGATCATATGTGTGTATATATATGTATATATATATATATACATATATATATATATATATATATATGGTCATATTTACATTGGGTTCTGTTCATAAGAGAATCAACAACGCTCTGCTTGATCTTTTGCAGGACAAACCCTATCTGCTTATAAAGGGGTCCGTCAGGGTAACGGTTGCTTTATCAGGAAAGACAAAACTATTTTTGTTTGATCACATCAGGACCAAGATCAGTTGATTGCCTTTTAATAATATCTAAAGGAAAACATTATAATTAGTATATAATAATGAATAATTATATATAATAATGAAAAAAATATTTTTCATCAGACCTCACATCAAATCCTAATATCAGACCCCCCATAAATTTCAGGACATCACATCAGACCTCAGATCAGCCCCCATCAGACCTCAAATCATCCCACTCAGCCCCCATATCAGACCACTCATCCCCCATCAGACCTCAGATGAGCCCCATCAGACCTCAGATCAGCCCACTCAGCCTTCATCAGACCTCAGATCAGCCCATCAGCCCCCATATGAGCCCACTGTGCCCCCATCAGACCTCAGATAAGCCCCCATATCAGCCCACTGTGCCCCCATATCAGCCCACTGGTGCCCCCATCAGACCTCAGATCAGCCCATCAGCCCCCATACCAGCCCACTCTGCCCCATATCAGCCCACTCTGCCCCCCTTTAGACCTCAGATCGGCCCACTCTGCCCCCATATCAGCCCACTATGCCCCATCAGACCTCAGATCAGCCCCTATATCGGCCCACTCTGCCCCATCAGACCTCAGATCAGCCCACTGTGCCCCCATCAGACCTCAGATCAGCCCACTGTGTCCCCATATCAGCCTACTATGCCCCCATCAGACCTCAAATTAGCCCATCAGCCCCCATATGAGCCCACTGTGCCCCCATCAGACCTCAGATCAGCCCCCTTATGAGTCCACTCTGCCCCTATCAGACCTCAGATCAGCCGCATAAGAATAAATTATTAAACCTCTCTTACCTCTCCTGCACCTGCGGCTCCACTCCGGGTCCGGCGCTCCTCTGTCTTCTCCTGCCAGTGCTGCACTGTCACCTGACTGCGTGCAGCGTCAGGTCATAGTGCGCACACTACGTCCTGACGCTGTACACGGTCAGGACAGTGCAGCGCCGCCGGAGAAGACAGAGGAGCGCCGTACCCAGAGGATGGCACAGGAGGTAAGTATGCTTCCCCTCTCCCGGCAGCTAATACATACTAGTGAGCGCTTCCATAATGGAAGCGTTCACTAGTATTCACTTTATAAGACGCACTGCAATTTTCCCCCTACTTTTGGGGGGGGAAAGTGCGTCTTATAAAGCGAAAAATACGGTATATAATAATCCTTCGATTTTCATCCTCTATACTACACAGAAAGAATGGAACAAGTTGTATTATAATAAGGAAAGTGTACATCTAATATTACTGTCAGTGGATATGTTTGGTTCCACTCAATTTATGTTAATAATGGTCCACATAGAGTCAATGCACAATAAAACAAAACTAAACTTTTTGGGCTGAAAATATTAGAAACAAGCTGAGACCTTTATCATTTGGAGAATGCAGGAGTTAGGGGTTGTTCACATATCAGTTATTTGATCAGGTATTTCCATCAGTTATTGTGAGCCAAAACCAGGAGTGGACACTAAACCGAGATCAGGTATAATGAAAAGATCTACACCTGTTTGGTGTTTTTGACCCGCCCCTGGTTTTGGCTGACAATAACTGATGGAAATAACTGACCAAATAACTGATATGTGAACAACCCCTTAGTAGGTTTTATGCCCAAGGAACTGAGGAGAAGGGTAGATGCGAAGTTGGTATTGAATAGATCAGCTACTTGTTTCTGCAGACACGTTATCTTTGTTCCTCCTCCTTGTAGATTATGACATTTATAAAGGCAGTCTACAAAGCATGGTACAAAATCTTGTCCGTGCCAGGACTTCAGATAACTTTAAATACAACTTGTATTGTTATCTGGTTCTTACCAAGTCACATCCAATGGTGTGCCCATCATAAATTTGTCATATTTGACTGGAAAAATAGCCCTGCATACAGAGCTATTTTTCCCAACAATGCAACAGCCACCCTGAGGGACCTCTTTATAGCAGATGGGGTCTGTCCTGCAACAGATCAAGCAGATCGTTGTTGCTTCTCTTATGAACAGAAGCCAATGTAAATATAACCATATATTAAGGTGTCAGGTCTTTCTGCATCATTTGACAGCTGAACAGAGAAAAACAATAATCATATTCTCACCTGTTTTACCCTTGCTGTTCTCAGAGCCGCACCTCCCATCCTCCTCCCATTCTCTGTATACAAGACTGCAGTGGTGTATTCAGCACATGACTTCTGAGGCTCGTCATAGGCTGCGGCGGTCAAGTGCTGCGGCGTCACCGATGCAGCCTTATATACAAAGAATGGGAGGAATATGGAAGTTGCAGCACTGAGAATGATGTAGGCGAACCAGGTGAGTATAGGATTATTTTTAATTTTGTACAATGTACTGGCATGGGGCAGATGGAACTCGGGTAGTAAGTTTAAAACAAAGGTTAATGGTTAGATTCAACATTAAAAAAATGAAGTAATCAATAAGGGGCTGCCTCCTGGCTCTAGTCTATCCTACCATTTCCATCTATTCACTGTAGGAGATTAGGGCAGCATGATTGTTGTGTATCTCCACCTTTTCCTTTGTTTTCTAAGGTTGGCACATTGTTTGCAAGGAGGAGGGGATCCTATAGGCATAGAACCATGGCCTTCTCCTTATTCATCCAGCCAGATACAGTAGCTAGCGCTATTCAGTATACATAAATGAGAGTGTAACACTTATTTTTAAGGGGTTGTCCCATGACAACGTGTCCTTTACCCACTACTACTGGGTCCTTTGCTAATCAGAATTGGGACCTGTGTTCCCCAGTTGAATGTAGCGCCAAATAAGCATTTGTGTTTAATGCTCCGTTCAACTGTATGGGGTTGCCAGAGATAGCTGATCGTTTGTACTCGGCTATCTACAGCAGTCTCATAGAGTTGAGTAGATGTTCTCATAGACCTCTTAGATTCCTCATTTTTCCATAATTTTCCCCACCTTGGTGCCCCAACAGTGTGCTCTCAAACACTATACTACAGAAATAATAGTGCCATAGAGATATTCCCCCCCCTCCATAGTTATATAAAAATACCACCACTAGTAATATTCATCTCCCAGAGTGCTCATTAGTAGTAGTACGTCCTACAATGCCCCCAATAGTGATAATGTTCCCTGGGAGTGCCCCCATTAGTTGAGTCCTTCATATTGGGCTCACTAAAAATGGTTCCCTAGAGCAGCGGTCCCCAACCACCGGGCCGCGGCCCAGGACCGGGCCCTGAATCGATGTCTGCCGGGCCGCCGCGGTGGCAGGGGACAAAGAGATAAGCGCTTCCATTGTGGAAGCGCTCATCTCCATAGTCATCTGTATCGCCGTCCTCAGGACTACTGTGTGGGGCCACTATGCTACTATAACTACTGTGTGGGGGCACTATGCTACTATAACTACTGTGTGGGGGCACTATGCTACTATAACTACTGTGTGGGGGCACTATGCTACTATAACTACTGTGTGGGGGCACTATGCTACTATAACTACTGTGTGGGGGGCACTATGCTACTATAACTACTGTGTGGGGGGCACTGTGCTACTATAACTACTGTGTGGGGGCACTATGCTACTATAACTACTGTGTGGGGGGCACTATGCTACTATAACTACTGTGTGGGGAGCACTATGCTACTATAACTACTGTGTGGGGGGCACTATGCTACTATAACTACTGTGTGGGGGGCACTATGCTACTATAACTACTGTGTGGGGGGCACTATGCTACTATAACTACTGTGTGGGGCATTATGCTACTATAAACTACTGTGTGGGGCACTATGCTACTATAACTACTGTGTGGGGGGCACTATGCTACTATAACTACTGTGTGGGGGCACTATGCTACTATAACTACTGTGTGGGGGACACTATGCTACTATAACTACTGTGTGGGGGGCACTGTGCTACTATAACTACTGTGTGGGGGGCACTATGCTACTATAACTACTGTGTGGGGGGCACTATGCTACTATAACTACTGTGTGGGGGCACTATACTGGTATAACTACTGTGTGGGGGCACTATACTGGTATAACTACTGTGTGGGGGCACTATACTGGTATACCTACTGTGTGGGGGAACTATACTGGTATAACTACTGTGTGGGGGCACTAATGGGGAATAACTACTGTGTGGGGGCACTAATGGGGAATAACTACTGTGTGGGGGCACTATACTGGTATACCTACTGTGTGGGGGAACTATACTGGTATAACTACTGTGTGGGGGCACTAATGGGGAATAACTACTGTGTGGGGGCACTAATGGGGAATAACTACTGTGTGGGGGCACTATACTGGTATACCTACTGTGTGGGGGAACTATACTGGTATACCTACTGTGTGGGGGAACTATACTGGTATACCTACTGTGTGGGGGAACTATACTGGTATAACTACTGTGTGGGGGCACTAATGGGGAATAACTACTGTGTGGGGGCACTATGCTCCGCCCCCCAACAACCGCAGTGTGACAAAAAGTCAACATTAGTAGAGTTTTTATGAGCTGAGACCCCTGTTCCACCATACTGGTAGAAGATCCAGAAGAGCCACGGGAACATTTACATTTGCATTATTGTTATTTCTGTTATAATTTCGATATAATGTCGCTAAAAATCTAGGCTGAGTCACAACACCTCCTCTGGTAAAATAATGGTAACAGGCTTTAGGCTAAATGTCTTATGTTTTATATGTGTACTTTGTAGCAGTTATTTCTATAGGCATAAGATATGACAAGAAATAGAATTTCGCCTCACGGTATTTTAGGACGTAATTTATTATGAGCGCTAAGAAAGAACCATTGACCTATATTATCGTGATACCGTTTATTTAACATTTCCTTTCTTTATTCACAGGGAAGATCTTTGTCTTTTAAAACCTTCCTCATCTGGGTTTTAATCAGCATATACCAAGGTAAGAGAGGCTCATTTAGCTAGACGAAAGGATTTTTGTCTGTCATGATTGTTTTTCTTCCAGGTTTGCTTCCGCCAGCTTAAAATTTTATCAACAGTCATATATTGCTTTCCTTTTATCAGGTAAATCGATAGTCCAGCAGTACCTCTTGCCAGCTTGCAGTGCATGATGGGTGATTGGTATTTGTATTGATGCATGTCACTTGAAATCAGCGCTGTTTTAATTACAGCTTAATCCCGTAAAAATAATAACTTTTGATTCTCACATTGCATGCAATTCAGCCAATCTGGAAATTAGGACAACAGGGCAGGGTACATTCTGTAGTTAAAAAAAAAGTATTTTTTCAGAAAATTACACAGGTTGCTTTGTTGTTTGCATACCTGTATATAGTACCACTATTACTGTCACACTGTCTAGTATTATATCTGTTTTACTTTCTGCATTACTTCGCAACCACATCTTCCATGTGGCCTCCTGCGTTCAGCTCCAGGTAATGTTCCATTGGCACTGTAGGTTGGTGGAGGTTGCTGACCCCTAGTCTAAATTAGTGGTCCTCAACCAATGGCTCAGGAGCCAAATGTGGCTTTAGACCCCCTCCCTCCGCTCTTTACTTTGCCGTAGTAGGCATAAGTTATGGACATAAACACTGGCTACAATGTGACCTTCATATTAGATACATATCATGTCCTCGGAAAAATGCTAATTTAGAGGTTATAATACCAGTGGGTCAAATTTCAAACTGAAATGTCAATCTGCAAATTGAAATTTTGACGTGGAGATGGCCACCATTTAAAGTTGAATGTGGCTCTCACAGTATAAAAGTTTGATAATATCTAGTCTACAGTGATTCTGTATTGGGGTCTCACTAGCCATAACATAGTGACACTTGGGTCTCGCCAGTGGTCAGAGTCCACGCAAATTCGAAATGCTCTTTTAAAGGGATTTTGTCACCTAAAATTTTCTTTATTGATTAAAAAGAGATAATAAAACATGTTCTTTTTCTCTAATCTGTTTGTATTTTCTGATTGTAGTTTTTGAAATTTCATTACTAGAACATTTTTACGGGGGCTGCCATCTTGGCTGAGCTGTTCTAAACAGCATTTAGTGATATGCTTTACAGCAAGCCCCATGGACCATAGGCAGCAATAGACAGCTCCAGTCCTATTGAGAATGCATTGAGAGGCTTTTTCCTTTGAAGTTTTTGTTTATTCTACAGGGAGATTCTATTGTCTGTGATGTGAGTTGGTCTCCAATTACACTGTTTACGGTAGCAGCATTACTTTACAGCTGACACACTGACAAACAGGATATCTCAGCTGAGATTATAGCCTAGTGGCCAGAAGGAAAACTGCAAGATTTTAAGATGATTTTAAAATATAGATAGGAACATGGAAAATTAGAAAAAACATCGCCAAACATTACAAAGACATATGTTTAACATAAAAACTTGATTTAAACAATGGGTCATTTTTTTATGACAAATTCCCTTTAAGGAAATCTATTGGATTCTACCTTTTATTAGGAGGGAATTTAGCAACATACTGTTTTTGTACTTGAGTTATACAATGTTGACGTGAATTTATTATTCCTTACATCTTTGTATTGTAGGTGGCATATTAATGTATGGAGCTCTCCTGCTCTTCGAGTCTGAGTTTGTCCACGTGGTTGCCATCTCCTTCACTGCCTTGATTTTGACAGAATTGCTAATGGTTGCATTAACTATAAGGACATGGCACTGGCTAATGGTTGTGGCTGAGTTTTTCAGCCTTGGCTGCTACGTGGCTTCACTTGCTTTCCTTAATGAGTATTTTGGTAAGTGTTGTGTGTGTAAGTAAATGTACTTGAGTTGTTTGTCTGGGACCTTACCTGTTTATTATCACTGTTAGGGCCCATTCACACGTCCATGTGAACGGATCCGCATGTATTCCGCAATTTTGTGGAATAGATGCGGCCCTGTTCACTTCACTGAGAGCGGGCAGCCGCGGCTCCATAAGAAACAATAGAACATGTCCTATTCTTGTCTGCAATAACTGACAAGAATAGCCATTTTGAATGGGGTGCTGGGCGGAACGCACACTGGCCGGCATCTGTGCTTTTGTGGATCTGCATTTTTGCGGATTCGAAAAGCATGGCCGTCTGAACGGCCCCTTAGTTTGCTTTCACACGGCTGTGTATGGTCTGTGAAACACGGTCCGTTTGGTGGCTGCATTTCTTAGATCAACAGTGAGTCGTCTGAGCTGAACGCACTGCATCATAGTGATCATTTAGCCCATTCATAGGTCTGCTGTCCTGTAATTAGAACATCATTCGAGTACGGGACAGTAGACCCGAGGTCATGCTGAAACTCACAGCATCATAGACAGATTAGTGAGTTTGTCGATCCAGGAAGACATCACGCGGACTGTTTCATACCTATGTGAATGCAGCTATAAATATACTTAGTGGTTTTGATATACAAGTGAAATATGGACTATTTAAAGAGTTTTTCCAGATGATATTACTTACCTATTCTCTGGATAGATCATCAGTATTAGATTTTGGGGGGGGGGAGGGGATCCATCACTCAGCACTATCAATCAGCTGTTAAAAGTTGCAGCTATCGGCACCAGAACTTACCTTGAGAACAGAGTCAGAAGCACAGCTGCTTTCAAACTGTAGTGGCCCTGCCGGGTTACTGCAGCACAACTACCATTTGCTTGAATGGGATAAAGCTTCAATATTCAGCGCAGCAATTACTAAATGTATGGCATGCAGGTGTGTACCACAGCCCCTTCAGAAAGTTTATCAACAGGGGTGCCAACCAATCTGATACTGATGATCTGTCCGAAGGATAGGTCATCAATGCAGTAATTCCTGAAAACCCCCTTAACCCCCCCCCCCTGTTTACATCCAGCTGGGCATGGTCACATGCACCTCTCCAGCCAATGACTGGATTCAGCGGTGATGTGGCCACAAGCAGCACGTCTCCGCTAAAGCGGTGCATGTGACCATGACCAGCCGGATATAAAGAGTGTGGAAAATGAAGAAAGCAGTGACAGCGTGGAGGACCAGAGCAGCATGGAGCAGGTAAGTATGAATCTTCTGCTTCATGCTGTGGCACATGATAAAAAAATTAATTACTAGAAAACCCCTTTGAGCATCACAAAACTTTTCCATAATTAAATAAAAATAAAATATACAAATATTTATAAACAATATGGTATATATGCAGTCTCTGTCCCCTAAGATAGCCATATGTGGGGCCCTCATAACAATACAGTGTACGTATATGTTGAATTTGATGGGCAATATAAAAAAAAATTCTCTTCCATTCTGCATAGCAATCAAGTATATATATAAGATGTGTTTCAGAGCTACCGTATTTTTCGCCCTATAAGCGCTCATTAGCACCGGAGGACCAGGAAGCAGTGAAGACTCTGTACTCACTGCTTCCTGGTCCTCCGCTCGGCTGTCGGCTGTGCAGTGCTGCGCACAGCATGGGGACGCTCTGTGACCTCAAACTGTGCGCGCCAGTTCACAGCAGAGCCGGCGGTAGCAGGAGGGCAGAGCGCGGACGGAGAGGAGCAGCGGCGTCCAGGAGCAGGAGAGGTAAGTGCTTTATTTTATAAAACAGGAGGCAAAGGGGAGCTCATGTAATGCTGCTGGGGGCAAATTTATGGCGGCTGGGGGCATATTTATGACGGCTGGGTTCTAATTTATGGCGGCTGGGTGCTAATTTATGGCGGCTGGGGGCATATTTATGGCGCCTGGGGGCATATTTATGGTGGCTGGGGGCTCATGAAAGGCAATGGGGGCTGGTGAAAGACATATGGGGGGCTGATATGAGGCATATGGGGGGCTGATATGAGGCATATGGGGGGCTGATCTGAGGTCTGATTGGGGGTCATTCACATTGGGGTCTAAGCTGAGGTCTGATTGGGGGTCTGATCTGAGGTCTTATTGGGGTCTTATTAACATTGGGGGTCTTATTGGGGCTGCCAGCTTAGGTCTGATTAACATTGAGGGTCTGATTGGTGGTCTGGCCTGAGATCTAATGAAAAATATTTTTTTTCTTATTGTCCTCCTCTAAAACCTAGGTGCGTCTTATAGGGCGAAAAATGTGGTACTCTGTTCCTTTCTCATTGGCCTGTATTTGAGATATACTGTATATGAAGCATATATAGTGAAGATAGAGCAATATATACAAACAATATCCATCATTTTATTAACAAGCTTATAATAAAAAAAAAAAAATAACCTAAAAATAAGTCATGCAGTTACTTTACTGAAATAATATGCATATATTACCAAATATTAATAATATTGCAGCTGAAAGTTACTGTGAGCCAGTCCTGATTGCGGGCTTGCCTGGGGATTCTAGACTTCTAACTCCTATGTCTGTATGATGGGCCTTATACATAAAAACTCAACGAGAAAGTGTTTGTGTTCTTCAGACCAATCAGATTCCATACTGCTTATTTTTTTTGGAGAACAGTGACACTTTCTTAGAATGCATGAATCCTGATATATCTTGGTATGTGGTCTGTCTGTCCACTGTAAAGCAAAGTAAAATAAAATGAGCTCTTGGGAAACTCAAACACCCACCATGTTTATGGATCCTCATAAGTGACATGTAGATGATATGTCTGATCATAATTTAGTTATGTTAATTACATGTAGTGTAGTATAGTAACTAGTGTATACTAAAATACCAGTAATGTTTTCTGGGATCAGGTGATACATGTGAGCAAGTAAATTCATTGCTAACCTAAGTGCTGCATCTGCTTTATTTTCTGGCTTTATAACTTCTCTGTAACTTCTTTTTGCCTCTGCTTCTGTCTCTTTCGTTATCTCAACTAGGTCTTGGTAGAGTTTCATTGGGAGCTTTCTTAGGTAGGTGATATCAATATGTCTATAAAGTCTGTTGGAATTTTTCATGAGGGGAACTTTTTTAATCCGTTTTGCAGAAGTATGCATTGCCATAATTTGAGCCAAATTTATCAAATGCTGATATGTTTGATAGAGTTGGTTCATCTTGAAGTCTAACGCTTCTATCTTTAGGTGTCTGTCCACTTTCTTATCCACTCCTTTACTGGAGTAAGATTGTGATCATTTTTGCTACTTTTAAAAAAATCTCAGATGATAATTCTGGGGCATATCTAGCAGATCAAAAGTGTCACAAACTTGTGGCAAAAGTAACATCCTATGACTGTGCAGGGCTGTGGAGTCAGTCGTGGAGTCGGAATCGGTGTCGGAGTTGGAGCTGGTATAAAATGGACCGACTCCAACTAGAAAAAATATATAATAAGTTGGTACAGTTAGTTCAATGCAGTATGTGCTGAATATATTTTCATAAGAATTTGGGAAAATTATGTAATGTCCTATAAATGTCTGTTCTATTCCTGATCTAAGGATCTAGGCTTTTAGTTGAGATGAATGTATGCTGCCCTTTATGTAGATGCTCAGTAGTTAAGCTCCTCCGCTACAGATCAGAGGAAAAAGGCACTGGAAAGAAATGGCTGCACTCATCTCAGATCTGCTAGAGAAAACAGGATTAAAGAGGTTTTCTCACAAGTTACAAAGATTAGCTTTCAACATAAAGGGACCATTAAAAGAAGACATTTTCTAAATACAGTGGTAAGTAGATTTTACTTTAGTCCTGAACTATAGACAGTTCAGCAGGTCTCTCACTGTACACAGGTTTCTATAATAACCTGCAGACCAGAAAGACTGTTATCTGATTGGCTGAGAGCAGTGAAGAATGATGGGACTGAGCTCTGAGTGATTACCTGCAGTAAGCAAAAGGTACAAGTGTTGTGAGGACTGAGAGGCATAGCTTTCCCTGTAATTGTGTTAGAGATCACAATCTCCTGCTCTGTCAGAGTAAGTTAATATATGCTAATAACTGCTGGAGACCCCCCCTTCCAGCCTGAGGAGAAAGAGTGAGTGCTAAATGCCTGTCAGCCAGTGAATCAATGTTATGAGAAAACCCCTTTAAGTCAAGTACTTCTTAATATATCTAAACTTTCAATAAACTGTGCATAAATCAATTGTCCTGTGCATGCTGTCTCTGTATGCTTTATGTTTTAGTTTGTTTTTCTTCTAATGTAAAACACCTAGGGCCTTATGTGTGAAAACTGTCTAGGTGTAGAAGTTTCATTGTTGCCCATAGAAACCAATTAGAGCTCCCCTTTCATTTCATATAGTGCTCTGGAGAAATGAAAGGGGAGCTCTGATTAGTTGCTATGGGCAACAAAGGAAGTCTTAGACCTAGACAGTTTTCATACAACAGGCCCTTAGTGACCTGTACCCAGAGAAAAGCCTGATCCTGGAAGTTCAGAGTAAAGATATCTAGTAAAACATATATTACAAACTTTTTTTTGTCATGACATATCTGTACTATTGATTTATGCAAAGTTTGTTTAACATTATCACTTAAACATGCGCCATGTATGAGGGAGTGGGAGTTAGGGGAAATTAAGGAGTCGGGGCTTTGGCTTACCGACTCCACAGCCCTGTGACTGTGCCACATGTAAAGCCACTGTGCTCTGCTGTGCAATCCATAGTACTACCGCTGCTTGTCTATGGAAAGTACATGCCTGTGTGCTTGTTTTGAAGGAGCTATAACATTTTTTGTTACACTCCTCTTGATATGACTTGTATTGAGCACCCTGAGGAGAGAAAATGGGGAGCCAAAGGGGCTTTACACTCTAATCTAGGGATTACTGACGGTCTCATCACCCATACTTCTGCTGATCACAACTTAAGTTTGTTCAAGTTACCTTTTAACCGCAGAATACAGACTGCCTCTGTATTAGTGATAGTACATGATGACCCAATGGCAGTGTTGTAGTTTGTTGCTTTAAAGGGGTTATCCAATCCCTATAAGGACCCCCAGAATGCCCAGGCCAATAGCAGGCCGCGACAGTGACCTGCGTCCCTACCGTCGCGGCCTGCTATTGGCTGCTTCCACCGCCGCCGGATGTTTTGATCCACATGATGGGGAGATTCAGAGGCGGCTGTGCAGGGATCTGGAGGGACACGGTTCCCGGGGGCAGGTCGGTATGCTCTAGAGGAGGGGAGGCATTTGGGGGGTCAATATAGGGATTGGATAACCCCTTTAAAAGCATCTTACAAAAATGTACGGCATATGACAAATCGTAGTGAGAAATATCAAAAGTTCCAGTTGGAGCACGATAAGACTTATTTTCCCCTAACAATAACAAAATTGGCTTTCATCTCATTGGTGTTTTTTGCCTTCTTTTTGATCCGTCGTGCAGGATAGGAGGTTAAACTAGGTGGACTGAAACTGGCCACACAAGTTAACATTTAGCCAGAATCAAAATATGGGGGCCTCAGGAGGAAAGAAGGATGAATTTCGGCATGTCCAGTAGCTAAGCCAGTGACAGAGTGGTCTTGTAGTGGTTCATTGCCCTGTCCACATTGAAGTAAACTTGGCCAGTGGAGTTTGGAGAAATAGCTGACCGTTATCTTGAGTATGGCCTAATAGTATTATGTCATTTTTCTACACTACAGACTATGTTGCTGTAACACTATACTGAGCCTCTGCATAATAGAAAGTTCTTAAAATCATATTATTTTAAGGCAAATTTTATATATCACAATTTCTAAGATAAGTGCCATCTAAATGTGTTTAAAGGGATTGAAATATTGACAGATAGAATCAGCTCTTAAAAAGCTGCTTTGCTTGTTCTTGACCCACAGAAAAGGTCAAATAGTCTTTCTATTGACTTCCTGTCAAGATGCCTTGTGTCTTCTGTGCTCCTCCTAAGTGCCACCATCATCTCTACAGCATGCAGTTTTCTAACTGTTCCCCTTTTCATCTTCCATTTTGGTGATTTCATAAAGTGTATTGAATGAATTCCACAGATAGGTGAAACTCTGTTCCAGTTATTAGGAAGTATTTCCAAAGAACCAAGTGATAAAAGAACCAATAAAAGACCTATGTAGCTGGAATATTCATGTGTATACCTGGATCCTAGTGTTACAGGGTGGAAGCATCTAGCCAATGTGTGGCCAAATTTATTTTATTGTAACACAGTATAACAAATCCTAGAGGGCAAGCAGCTAAACACTATATAACACGCGTTTTTCTTTATAATACACATGAGGTTTCCTCATTATATGAAACGTGTTAGTAGGCCACAACTATGATACGGGGGTCACCTTGAAATGATCTTCACCCATTGTATCACCTACGTACTGCATTGGACTATGGAGCTCTGGCGCAATATATGAGTGTGTTTCATATATTCATAAGTGCAGACCTCAAATCTGTAAAATTTACTGTGATGGGTAAGCCTGAAGTCCGCTTGGTTAAGGTTCATTACTTGACTCTCTCTAAGTATGACACCCATCTTCTTGCATACTAACGTTAGGTGAATACTTATTGGGACCAAATGGATTTGATTGTATAAGAGCATTTGTGGTCCACAGAGACTTGCTGCTGGTCCATTAACCAGTGTCAGCACGGTCACGGTGTTTCATGCTTTATACCTAGAAAGTTGCAAACCCGTTTACACTGAATCTGTCATGGCAGACTGGATATGCCACATGTAGAAGCCTGCCAGATGGTAACCAGTGAGCATTCGTGCAGACATCATGTTCACTGTCTTGGCTTATCATTAGAGCTAATACTAAAACTGTTGCTTTTTTCCCTCTCACAGATGTTGCTTTTATTACAACACTAGCCTTCCTGTGGAAAGTGTCGGCCATCACCGTTGTCAGCTGTCTTCCCCTCTATATTTTGAAGTACTTGAAGCGCAAATTCTCTCCCCCAAGTTACTCCAAGCTTTCGTCCTAGCTCAGGACCTATGGCACTGCAGGTATAAGATGCCTCACGTTGCCTCGCTGCGTTCTAGTGACTTCAGCCTTATGAATGAAATAGCGACAGGGGGCCAAAGAGGAGAAGAGCACAAGACGAAGGCTTTTATACAATACCGAGTGAAAGGACGGCGTTATAACTGATACAAGTCAGTAAGAAAGAGAATGTCCAACCTGCTTTATATTCTACCACTGTTTTACTAAGCATGGGACCCTGACATTTTTTATCTTTTATTCATCCTTATAATTTCCTTGTATGCTGCTAATGTATTTCTGATCATACACTAGAGCAGGGCTGGCCAACCTGAGGCTCTCCAGCTGTTGTAAAACTACAACTCCCACCATGCCCTGCTGTGGGATGATAGCTGTAGGCAGACTGGGCATGCTGGGAGTTGTAGTTTTGCAACAGCTGGAGAGCCGCAGGTTGGCCAGCCCTGCACTAGAGGCTGTGTATATACAATCCAATAGAATCACTATGAAGAGAGATACTACTCCTATATTACATCATGCGTCACATAGGAAACCCTGATTTACTACGCTTGAAAGGGTTTCTTAGTAGATACGGCCTTTCCTTCATATACCGTAATATGCAGTATAGTATAGGATGCAGTGGAATGAAGGTACTTTATTATATATCTCAGACGTCTAATTAGGAAATTGACAGGCTGTGGTTTCAGCAGTACAGTGTTAGGACAATGCCCTTAACCTGCACCTGTTGTTCCCATATAAAGTCAGTTTGAATTGTTGAAAGGGTTTAGTAGGATTTTTCTAAACAAGACCCCAATACCAGAACACTGCTCTAGCTTCCTGATATATACTATGACAAACTGAAATTCTTTGGAGCTATTCTATATGTTAAAAATTGTCATGCACTACATGGCAGACTGAAAGTGCTACAGACTATAGCCTCATTACCTTAGATTATTAAAGGGGTTTTAAATGAACCATCTTATGAGCGTCACCCTGTCAGCGTTTTGCCATATAAATTAAACATCTCTGTTCTTACAGTCCAGACTAAGGGCATGGTTAGAAGGACTTTTAGCCCATACTCCAGAGCATTGTTTGGACAGGATGTGTATTAGAAAGTGTTAACATATTTTTCCCACAGGAAGGCAATTTAACTTTTGGTTATAATTCCTTGAAAATGAAAGTTTTTCTCTCCTGATATGCAGAGAGATAAGATGATGAACATTCTTGAGCTGATACCCCTGCCGATTTTTGGAATGAAGGGGTCATGACCTTTGACATAACTGAGAGATCTCCATATTAAAGCATTGTGACTGTGTAGCCCCTTTATTACAGTAATCAGCGGGGAAGTAGCTATAGGTACTGGTTTAATAACCACTAAGTTTTCTGCTAAGCCGACCACTAGAAAATATGTTTGACACAGTGCACTGCCCAACACCATACATAGACCGTACATTATCCACACGTACACCATCTGACTATACATGTAGATTTCATGGGCTAGGCAACAGCATGCCATACTCCCTGTATGTATAGTTAGACTGGCAGAAGTACAAATGACCCCTACGTTGTGTCCCAAACAGTCCTCGGGGACAGGTCCTTGCAGAAGTACCAAACGATTAAAGTTGAGTTAGTTCTTAGCACTTATTCCACCCTTGCTGCCACTTGATAACATTCATCCGCCCATTCATGAGTATGCACTAATAGGTTTTCTATAGAGATTGTCAGGATTATGATGACATAACAAAATACAATATCCACAGTCCAGCAGAGGCGAGCTGCACATTCCTCATCATACATTGGGTTTGTCACGATGTTTACTTACTTGCCTTGTAATTTGCTTACTTTGGTTACTCAGGTAAAGAAATAATGTAATGTACTATTTATTACTGTTAGGTTTGAGGACTCCTTTAACTTCCATTGGTTATTGCTTATTTCTATTTCTTGGATTTCTGTACTGTTCTGTATTATAGCAGGGTATCAGACCACACTGAGCTGTGGCACTTGTATACATAAGACCATCTCTTCTTTTCATTGTGCTAAATTCTTAGATTTGGCATTATGAGCCACACCTTCTGGACTCCTCGATCTTTTGACAGCACTATAAACACACCACTAATAGGATTCGCTTTGCCAGTGTTACTTTGAATACTTGACTTCTTAAATCCCTTGCATTCACTTGTAAATACCTGTGTTGTTTGAAAACCTGTGGGAACGTCATTGTTTTTTGTTCAAGATGTCTTTTATTTGAAATAATGTATATCTTTGTTATAAAAGCAATAAAGTTTCTACCAGAAGCTTTTTTTGTGTGTGTGTTCCCTAATACATATTTTGTAATCCACACCATTTTATAAGACTTGACAGCCAGGAGTAAAAGGAATAACAGTTTTGCATTTGCCCACAAGATGGCGATATTGACACAGGGATTGCTTTTAAGGAAACTACTGAGTGGCTGTCCATGTCTTGAATAGTGTATATATTTCCAATGAATACATATTGAAATCTATACTTTCACATGTGACTGGTTGCGCTAAGTGCAGAAGATATGTAGATTTGTATGGTTATAAAGTAAAAATTGCAAATTGTCACTGGATGCATTTATATAATCAGAATAAGAACGATAGTTGATAATATGTTTATTGAACAAATGTAAATTTACAAGTTTCATTTACTGAAAACCAATAATACACTTAAAATACTGAGCTGCCATTAACCCCTTGGAGGTTTTTTGTTTTTGCATTTTCATTTTTCTTCCCGGTGTCATAGCTTTTTTTTTTTTCTATTTACATAGCTGTACGAGGGCTTGTTTTTTTGTGGGATAAGTTGTACTAGAAAGCATAATATGGTATAAAATGTAGTGAGAAGCAGGAAAAAAAATTCCAAATGGGGCGGTTCCGCCACAGTTTTATGGGTTCATCATTTAGATGCTGTGTTCAGATTTTTTGCAGACGTTTTTCTGAATGTCCCTTTCATCCGAATTAAGCTTCCAGAAAACCATGCAGTATGAACACCATTCAGATCTGTGGAATGGATTCCTAACTCACAGAAATTTCTAGAACAAATCTTTTGTGTTTCATTTATCATCACGTTATGCACTGTTATGGATGAGATACACATACTACATATATTCTCAGTCTTCATTGATTTTGATGGGGAGACTTTTGTAGAGGATAATTTCTAATTAGGAAATGCCAACATATTGAAGTGTGAACGATTGAAATATAACTAATACCAACATATTCCGACCTATTACTGCTCACAGTTAGGAAGCCGGCGGGTCTTTGCTGTTTAAGCCTTTAGATGCTGTGGTCAAGCGTGAACACAGCCAGTCTAGGCAATAACTAAAAACATCTCTTTCCTGTCCTCATAATCTGCTACAATGTATCAGTACCTTGAAGGTCAAATATAGAGGAATATGGCTAGGATATGCCCCCATTGTCTGATAGGTGCGGGTCCCACCTTTGGGACCCGCACCTATATCAAGAATGGAGCGGGCAAATGAACGGAGGGCACACTGCGCATGCGCAGCTGCCCTCCATTCATTTCCATGGGGCTATTTCTATTCATTTCTCGGCTATTTCCGTCGGATACATAGAAATGAATAGGAGCGGTGGGACCCGCACAATGGGGGCATATTCTAGCCATATACCTCCATTGTCTAAGATGGGAATACCCCCTTAAAGTAAATGTCCACCTTTTAGCAACATATTTTTATGTCCAGAATTCTACACTTATTAAAGGGGTTGTCCAGGTTAAGGGCTGATCCTAGATATCAGCTGTTTTTTAGTCTTTTACTCTATATGAGTGGAGCAAAGTGGTGTTAAAGGGTGTACTTTTACGTGTCCTTTATTTATGTAAAAACAGAAAATCCCCTGTAATGTGTATTTTATACCTGCAATATGAAACATAAGAAACAACATTGACATAGAAAGCTTACAAATTAGTTAAAGGGTCACTGAGTTTTGAGTGCATTTTTGATATGTCATAGAGACATATCAAAAGTTTTGATCCATGGGGGTCTGAGTGCTGAGACCTCCACCAATCGCTAGAATGAGGAGATACAAGGTAGAAGCGCTCGCATATCGTTCTCTCCTTACTGCAGTGGAGGAAGTGGCACAAACACAACAGGCGTCTATAGACCCATCTCGATTTTGTCCCCAGCAGTGAGGAGAGAGTGAGTGATATGCGAGCACTTCTCTCTTCTTCTTCTAGCAATATGTGGAGGTCTTAGCGAACCCCCACAAGGGAAATCTTTCAATATGTTCCTATGAACAAGACTCCGACCTTCCATGCCGTTCCTACTCTGCTCATATCCGGCTACAGGTGGAACGTCACCTGTGTTTTTGTGTCTCTCTCAGCAGGCAGGTTTTCAGATGACCTTTCTGTACCTGTAAATGTCAATAACTAAATCTCTGTCCACCAGACGTTCTCAAGAGCAGGTGAAATACTAGTTTAGGCAAATATGATTTATCTTTTTAAAAGAGAAACTCTTGCATGACGAGAATTACAGCAGCAACTTTCTCTCTTTGCCTTGGAATAAAAGGCCATTAGGCAAACAATGTCATTCACTGTAGTTGTACGTGCGTGGCGCCTGTCTGTCATGAAGGGCCAAGACATAGGTAATGCTCCCGTGGTGGAGCATATAATGCAAGTACACACCAAACCACAACTCGTAATGTGTTAACAATCGATATGCAAACAAGAAACATCTTTAAGAACAGTTCACATCATGTAATGACAATGGGAGCTTTCCCATTATTTTACTGTTACTTCAGGTGGCTGGAAAAAGATTTCACATTGTGAGGTTCCTGAGAAAAAAATGGAGAAGCCAAGAACATAGGTGGCCACTTTAAACTCTGCTTGCTGCCTGGTTGTTGTTCTTCACTCCACACATTTAGAACACCTTAAAACCCAACATTACCACCTCTGTAACATTTCCAATACACTTAACTTCTTCACTCAGACTACCAAAAGCCTAAGAGCCCTTTTACATGGTCCGATGCACAGGCAATTATCAGGAACCGGTTGCTGCTGATAATTGCCTGATCATGTTAAAGGCCTCTAAACAGACTCTACCAGTTACAATCTATCATGAATATTACTGCCAAACTATTTTACCTTTCCCACTATTACCACCTGTAGGCTATTATTAACCTGAGGTTAAAGTTGATTTTTCCCTCTTGCTCAGGTTGTATGCTGTAATATGTTAGTGCTTTATGAATACAAAATAAGAGTTGCCCAATGTTTGTAACCAAATGCAAAACCATAAAGTGTGTTCCCTGTGATCTCTGTGACCAATGGAAATTACTGAACCCCTCACATTCAGTACTGAAACAAATGGTAAGACAAAACCAGGAGTGAACCTAAGAAAACAGAAATAGAAATCCTCTTGATGTCTGATGCACTCTGTGGATTATCGTGAACCATATGCATGCCAAAGGACTGGCCTTTTCACAAACCTTTGGCCAGGTGGGTTGTTCAAAACAAACATTTTAAGAAATGGAGTTGGGGATTTGGTCTGAATTCATAGTGTCCTCAATGCTGATAAATACAGGCAGATACTTATCCATCATGCAATACCATCAGGGAGGAGCCTTATTGACTCCAAATTTATTCTGCAGCAGGACAATGACCCCAAACATACAGCTAATGTCATTAAGAGCTATCTTCAGCGTGAAGAAGAACAAGGAGTCCTGGAAGTGATGATATGGCCCCCACAGAGCCCTGATCTCAACAACGTCAAGTCTGTCTGGGAATATATGAAGACAGGAGGATTTGAGAAAGCCTACATCCACAGAAGATCTGTGGTTACTTCTCCAAGATGTTTGGAACAAAACATCCCTGACGAGAAACTGTGTGATTTCTCTTTTGTTCATTCACTTTTCATTTTGTTAATTGAAAAAAGGAAAATCTATTAATGCTTGAATTTCTGCACCAGGGGTGGAATAAAGTTACCCAACACCAATGTGAAAGACTGGCAGCAAGCATGCCAAGACGTATAAAAGCTGTGATTGAAGATCAGGGTAAGGGCTCATGCACCATGTGCCGGCCTTGCCAGTGCTGCGGACCTCAAACTCTGATCCATTCTTTCATAACATTATACACTTCTCATGTCCAGGGGTTACGACCACCCTGCAATCCTGCAGAGGTGGCCATGGTTGCACACTATAGGAAGGAGTACCAACCTCTCTGGTGGCTGGGATTGTGGGAGCGTGCATAGGCATGTACAGTGTGCACAGGAGCTCCTGTCCCAGCCACCTCGTATCTGCGTTGTAGCGATGGTCGTAACCCCCTGGTTAATGTGTATAATGTGATTGAATAATGAATCAAGCCAGCAAAAGAGGAAATATGGACAATCACAATACATTAGTAAGTGCCTGGTATTACCTTTGTCTCCGTGATAAATGCCATTTTCTGGAGTGAGACAACCCCTTTGTAACAGTGGTATCTAAAGGAAAGATTGCCTTCAGATCTCTTGAGCAATAATACACGACTTGCTTTCCTACAATCATTTCATATTTCTGTTCTTAAAAGAGTGATCTCTACCTAAAAGTAAGGGACATGGACAGATTTATTGTAGGCACAAGTTTTCTGTATTGGTATACTTATGTTTTGTACTTTCTGTTTGGAAATTGTTAAGTATGTCCAGTTTTATGCATTCTTATTTGAAAACTCAAATTACAGTGGGAAAAAAGTATTTAATCAGCCACCAATTGTGCAAGTTCTCCCACTTAAAAAGATGAGAGAGGCCTGTAATTGACATCATAGGTAGACCTCAACTATGAGAGACAAAGTGAGAAAACAAATACAGAAAATCACATTGTCTGATTTTTTAAGAATTTATTTGCAAATTATGGTGGAAAATAAGTATTTAGTCACCTACAAACAAGCACGATTTCTGGCTCTCACAGACCTGTAACTTCTTCTTTAAGAGGCTCCTCTGTCCTCCACTCATTACCTGTAGTAATGGCACCTGTTTGAACTTGTTATCAGTTTTAAAGGCACCTGTCCACAACCTCAAACAGTCACACTCCAAACTCCACTATGGTGAAGACCAAAGAGCTGTCGAAGGACACCAGAAACAAAATTGTAGACCTGCACCAGGCTGGGAAGACTGAATCTGCAATAGGCAAGCAGCTTGGTGTGAAGAAATCAACTGTGGGAGCAATAATTAGAAAATGGAAAACATACAAGACCACTGATAATCTTCCTTGATCAGGGGCTCTACGCAAGATCTCACCCCATGGAGTCAAAATGATCAAAAGAACTGTGAGCAAAAATCCCAGAACCACATGGGGGGACCTAGTGAATGACCTGCAGAAAGCTAACAAAGGCTACCGTCAGTAACACACTACGCCGCCAGGGACTCAGATCCTGCAGTGCCAGACGTGTCCCCCTGCTTAAGCCAGTACATATCTGGGCCCATCTGAAGTTTGCTAGAGAGCATTTGGATGTTCCAGAAGAGTATTGGGAGAATGTCATATGGTCACATGAAACCAAAGTAGAACTGTTTGGTAGAAACACAACTCGTCGTGTTTGGAGGAGAGTGAATGCTGAGTTGCATCCAAAGAACACCATACCTGCTGTGAAGCATGGGGGTGGCAACATCATGCTTTGGGGCTGTTTCTCTGCAAAGGAACCAGGACAACTGATCCGTGTACATGAAAGAATGAATGGGGCCATGTATCGTGAGATTTTGAGTGCAAACCTCCTTCCATCAGCAAGGGCATTGAAGATGAAACATGGCTGGGTCTTTCAGCATGACAATGATCCCAAGCACACTGCCAGGGCAATGAAGGAGTGGCTTCGTAAGAAGCATTTCAAGGTCCCGGAGTGGCCTAGCCAGTCTCCAGATCTCAACCCCATAGAAAACCTTTGGAGGGAGTTGAAAGTCCGTTTTGCCCAGCTACAGCCCCAAAACATCACTGCTCTAGAGGAGATCTGCATGGAGGAATGGGCCAACATACCAGCAACAGTGTGTGCCAACCTTGTGAAGACTTACAGAAAACAAAGGATATATAACAAAGTATTGAGATGAACTTTTGTTATTGACCAAATACTCATTTTCCACCATAATTTGCAAATAAATTCTTTAAAAATCAGACAATGTGATTTTCTGGATTTGTTTTCTCATTTTGTCTCTCATAGTTGAGGTCTACCTATGATGTCAATTACAGGCCTCTATCATCTTTTTAAGTGGGAGAACTTGTACAATTGGTGGCTGACTAAATACTTTTTTTCCCCACTGTATATATTAAAACAAGTTTCCTTGTAGTTATAAGGTATGTCCAGAGGAGGGCAGTGTAAGGCAACAAAACAAAATATTTCAGAAAACTTCTCCCTTCCACCCTCCCAAGCTCTTGTACTTGTCAAATTCTGTTAGACTGTAACACTCACCTCTTGTATTAACGTGATTAAGTGTACGCTTGAAGATAATAGTTCTAGACAAATGAATGTAAGATAAGTAGTCGTCCGCTATGTTGCAATCACAGTGAGATTGTCACTTGTTATAAGGTGTCAACTGTAGTGGCAAATGTTTAGGAGGACCAAAGTCCCACCGGCTCTGTAATTATTTCCTCACACTAAGTTCACATCTCTTAAAGAGTTTAAGTTTTGTGAAAACTGACAAGACCATAGCTGACCCCTTAAAGAGAATTTCTCATCCTAGACATTTATGGCATATTCACAGGTTACAGGAACGGCGTAGGTTTCTGTACTTCACTGTCATCATAACTCCTATGGACACAGCATGGCACAGTGACCTGACATGTTTCTGTAAACTCGACTACCAATCGCAGGATGCAGTGGACAGCAGGATAGGGTCCAAGGTGTGGGTCCCAAAGTTAAATATGGCATATTCTGTGGAGTCCATTAATAATCCAGAATGCATTCCATTCCATTTTGCTCCACGTCCCAAAATGGAAAGAAAACCGCAGCTTGCTGCGCTTTGCTTTCCGGTATGGGAACGCAAACAGAACGGAATGCATTCTGGATGGGGACAAAACGGAAGCGGTATTGAGATCCTCTTTCGTAAACCTCTATGTAAACGCAAGTGTGAAAGTAGCCTAACCTGATGATTATACAGAGATGAGCAGCTTTATATGGGCACTGCTTAGGTCTTCCTGCAGCATAGCAGACCATGACAGATCACCGTCTCCTGTGTGCTGATGAACAGACATGTAGCACTCCGACTCTCTGTGTATTATAAAGTTCTGGGTTTCCGATATATACATATACAACTCAGATACTACAGAACATCATAGTCCACATCTCAGCTGCTGGAAAGGATGAGAGCTTTTCATATCAGTCAATGGAAGGCAGGAATCGCCCCTCAACAAGAGCTTTTGCATCAGGTGGGGTGTGTATTATGACACGATTGTGGCCTTGTGCTTTTATATCATTTCAGGATTCTGTGCTGACTTCTGATATCCTTATAATTTACAGTAGGGGGTATATTATCCCGTTTATAGTCTACAGATCTTGTCATTACCACTCAGTAATGCATGGAGGACTGGTGATGGTTAATGGGATGGTGACAGTGAACAGTTTGCAAAGTGCTTATTTCTCACTTATTTCTATTGTGTCGTTTTATTACTGTACAAGATATGAAAACCTCGGAATCATATGTATATAATATGCTGCTGGCACAGGGCTGGTAATTATAAAACTGACTGAATTCCACACACTTCATAAGCATTCATTCAGGGCCTTCTGGTGGAATTCTGGCAGGCCCGCACTATCCTGCCTGGTTGGCTGACTGATCCAGTCTGGTCTGTGCCTGACAACTTCTGCCAAAGTCAAAGAGGCAATTATGTTCTTTACTGTCCGGTAACCAACAGCTAGAACTGACGCTGAGAGATAAAACTGTAGATCTCACACACAGCTGGCAGCAGTAGAACCCACAAGTTTGTGGATTTGTCCTATTTATTCAAGACCTAAACCCTGATTATATGATTCTATGGAAATTTTCAGTGTGCGAAGACTTAAAGGAGTTATGCTATGATTGATGTAAAAAATGAAAATCAGACATCATACAGTACATGACAATCTCTTTCTAACAAAGTGAGATACCTCACATGAATCCAGAGATCGCCCAATTTACTTCTCCAATTGTGCTGCTAGATTTATCTCAGGCAGAGTGCCTTTTCTCAGGGGATGTGTCCTTTCTGCTGTAGCTTCTTCCCTGTAACTACCACCGCTTACAGAAGATAGAGCTGGTAGCAGTTGAAGATTGAAAATGAGCGTGTGCGTCAACCTCAGTTAAGTGGACAAGAAATAAGGATAAGAACAAACAGCAGGTGGAGCTATGCAGATATAATGTATTAAATAACTCACGTCTATACAAAATTTTTAATTGCATGCAATTACAAAAGTATTTTTTTTTTACAAAGTTTTCTGTGTCACAACCCGTTTAAGTGATATCCATATATTTAAATGGGTATTCCCATCTCAGACAATGGGGGCATATCGCTAGTCCCAGCTCTGGGACACGCACCTATCTCGTAAACTGAGCAGGCAAAGAGAAGGAGGGCACACCACGCATGTGCAGCCGCCCTCCATCCATTTCTATGGGCCCGCAGAAAATAGCCGAGAGCTGGCTCGGCTATTTCTGTTGGCCACGTTGAAGTGAATGGAAGTGGTGGCCGCTCGGTTATTTTGGGCGGCCCCATAGAAATTAATGGAAGGAGGCTGGGCATGCGTGGTGCGCCCTCCTTCACTTTATCGGCTCAGTTTACGAAATTGGTGCGGATCCCACAGATGGGACCTGACCTATCAGACAATGGGGGGCATTTACTAATGATATACCCCATTGTCTGAGATGTAAATACCCCTTTAAGTAGAAGTCTTCTCCAGCAGTGACCCGTCATATGCAGTTCATCATAGTCTTTTCTGTAGCATGTTATTAATAACTATATTACGTGCTAATAATAATATGAATTTTGTTTGTGTAATGGGGTAAATCCTATCAAAATACAATATTAAAGGGGTTGTCCGGTTTCAACACAAGACATGCAACTTGGGGAAAAGTCATAAAATAATTTCAACATTACTAACCTTTTACATACAGCACACCTAGTCTCCAATTCTCCCCACTGGACTTTGTGTACATGACTGCAGTGATGATGTCGACAACACGTGACCACTTTGCATAGTGAATAGACACTTGGGCATAGCGTAGGCCTTTGACATATTTTCCTTAAAGGGTTTTCCCAAGACCTATATACTGATAACTAGTGTTGAGCGAATCGAAGTTAAATGAATTTACTTTGATCTGAATTTCAGGAAAAATTTGATTCACCACAATCTGAAATTCTTTACGCTTTAATGTAACAAATAGTTTTCTTCCTTAAATGGTGGCTACACATGTTACAAAGTGAAAGTAAGAAGCCTGGGAACACGATATGACCCATAATGCCATGCAGCCAGCCATCCTCTTGATGTCACAGCCCCATAAAAGCCTCATCCCGAGCGGTTGGCGCAATTTCACTGTGAATGGAGCATAAGGAGAGATGTGGCAACTGTTAGGGACAGGGTGTTAGAAAACTTTCAATTGTAGAACACTGGATAGGGAGATTGCAGGGACAGTGCAGGCCCAGTGTAATTGCCCTGCATCTTGTTCACCTGCTGCGCCATTCATTCTTAATCTGTTCTGTTATACGTAGACTTACTGTGGATTAGACTCATTGTCATCAGGAGGTCTAATATATAGGCACATTTATCTAGTTCACTTACTGTGCCCTCAATACTTAATCTGTTCTGTTATAGATCGTGTCCACATTGATTAATAGATAAGCAATTCTATTAAGCCCTGATTCGCAAATTGGGGTGATACACATGTCTCATTCTACTGTTTGTGGCCTGTCCATATTGATTAATAGATAAGCAATTCTATTAGGCCCTGATTCACAAATTGAGGTGTTACACCTGTCTCATTCCACTGTTTGTCTGTTTGTAATGTGTCCACATTGGTTAATAGATAAGCTATTTTATTAGGCCCCGATTCACAAATTGGGATGATACACCTGTCTCATTCTACTGTTTATGGCTGGTCCACATTGATTATTAGATATGCAATTCTATTAGGCCCCGATTCACAAATTGGGGTGATACAACATTTCTCTCATTCTACTGTTTGTGGCGTGTCCACATTGATATTTAATCGCTTCATTTAGACAGTTACTGTGATTTAGTGTTACAGACTGTTCTTATTTAACGCCATGTGGGCAGTGCAAATAAATTGATTCTTAGCACAGCAGACTTGGCCACGAGTTGATCATCAGAATTTTTTTTTTTTTTCTGAAAGATTATTCTTTTAGCAAAAACATTAGTCTGCTGAAATCAGGGAAATGTTATTGCATATCAGCCAAATGACTAGAATGATCTGCACCAAATTTGACTCAGGTACATCAGGTATCTGGGAAGGTTCTCTTCTCAATTCTCTATTATAGGATGCACAGTTCTTAAAATCTTACCAAAAGAATCACAGGTCTTGACATACACAGTTTGACAAAAGGTTTCCATAACAACTCAGTCATTTTTCTTTACTATTATAGGTCACTGTTAAGAGGGAGGTCACTGTTAAGGTGTATTAAAACTTCATAGATCTGCGATATAACCATGTGCACAAGGTATTACAGTAAAATTCTCTAAACGGGGTTATCCAAGACTTAAAGGGAATCTGTCATTACAAAAATGCAATGAAAGCTACCGGCAGCATAATATACAGTAGGAGGAGCTGAGCAGACTGATATATAGTTTTGTGGTAAAAGATTCAGTAAAGCTTGTGTTTTATTCATTTAAATTCCTGCTCATTCTTGGTTTTGGAGTCCACAAGGCGGTCCTATCAGTGATTGACAGCCTTCCCTCTATGACTGTGTATACCGAGATAGCTGTCAATCACTGAAAGGACCTCCTCCTAGACTTCAAAGCCCTGAATGTGCAGGAATATAAATGAAAAAAACACAAGTTTTACTGAATCTTTTCCAATAAAACTATATCAATGTGCTCAGCTCCTCCTGATCTATAACATGCTGCCTGCAGCTTGGACAACATATTTAATGTGATAGGTTCCCTTTAACAACCCATGCACAATGCCTGGACCCGCTGTGCTGACCATACTTACCTGGTTCCCTCAATCCCTTCCAGAAATAATAATACAATCTGACAGTGATTGCAGCAGATTTTATTCTGACCTGTCTTCTATGGCAGTCTGGTAGTATGTCACCTATCAGCTATATTAATCACAGATGACGAGTGTTGTTTTACAGTCTGTTCCTTTTCAGTCTGTGGTTTCAGGTTAGTTTTACATGTGAATCAGAAGCCTTCCACCAGATATAAGGGTAATCGATGTGTTGTATATTTTATATCAGTTTACAGTAGAGCACTTTCCTGGTTTATCAAAAGTAAAAGCTAAAATACAGAATAGCTATACACAGTTGGCGGCAATAGCTGGATGATGAGTAGATTCATAGCAGACACACTCCTCCTCGCCAATACAAGACAGTGACGCAGTTCTGTATTTTTTTGCTTCTCTATCTCATTTCCCCTCATTGTTTAGCAGATTCTCATCAGTGTGAATAAAGTGCTCATGACATCCTACCTCACACCCGGAGTATGCTGGGCTGATGACACTGATGCCAATACTTGTCCAGCATTTAGGGGGCTTTGCATCAAATGGCCTATGCTCCCTTAAAGGGGCAGTAAACCAGACTGCATACATTTAAAAAAAGTATACTTTTTACTATTTGTCAGTGTGTGAGCTGAGGCTGTAAACAGGCAGTCCTGTGAATTTCCTTTTCCTGGGTAACAGACAAAAGGATAGAGTTTAGGCCTCTCTCGCACTAGTGATATAGATTGTGTCAGGATCTGTTCAGGAAAAAAATAATGGTTTTGCACACAAGTTCAAACAGTTTTGTCTGATTGAACTTGCATCTAGTGTGTGCATTTTTTTTTTCTGAATTGTATCCAGAATGCATACATTTTTCACACTTGTGAAGAAAAACTGAAGAATAACAATCTACGTCTCCTGAAAAACACATTGCATCCTGATGTCTTCCATTTTTCACGCAAGCACCGTTCACTTCTATGGAGCCAGGGGTGCATGAAAAATGTACTGAACATGCTGCCATTTTTCCTGAACGCAGAGATGATGCATTAAAAATGCCATACATGTGCACATACCCATTGAAATGAATGGGTCAGTATTCAGTCCAGATGCTACACGTTCGCTACACGCACGCATTGCATCTGGATGGAAAACTCGCTCATGTGAAAGAGGCTTTAAGCAAATGAATGGGGTTAAGACCCAATTCACATATAGTATATGAGGCCATCGGCTCCGTACCCCTCCAGCGTGGTGCAGAAAACGGCGCAGGGCAACTGAAGCCAGTCCTGATCCCATAGTTTTCTATGAGATTGTGCACATAATTCAGCACATCTCTTTCTCTTAATATTATAAAAATGAGTTTCTGTCTGTCTTTTTGCGTGACCAAACTACTGGACCGATTTTCACCAAATTCAGCACACAGGTACAGCAGGTGTCCGGGAAGGTTTTAGACCAGGCCTCAGCTCTCTAGGACATACTATTCCTGAGATATTTCCAAAATATGATCTCTATTAGCCAATATTAGTCTGGGAGCATTTCACTTCAAATTCCAACTGCCATTTTCTCCACATGCACACAGGTTTCCATAACAACCTAGCCAGGTAATTAGCAGCCAGCTGAGGAGCTCAGCCATTTCTACAGCCATTCGCTGCTTTAAAGGGGCAGAGCACTGTGGATGACACTGTTAAAGGGGTATTCCGGTTTCCAGAAATATAACTTATGTTTTAGACTAATTTTAGACTAAGACTGTTCAGTAGTAATAAAATATGTTTTCTTCCACTGCTACCCATTGCGTGTCCTCATAAATTACCATGGCACCAACCTGTAATTCAGGTTGCCCCCTAAAGAAGGACTTAAAACCCCCGCCCCAGGTCTCACTAAGCCACGCCCCTGACTTGGTCAGGTCACGTCCCCTCCCACTCCGCAGCCAATGGGGATTAAAAAAATGAAGGTAAAAATCAACTTCTGTCAGCTGCATTGACTTTCTCTCTGCAACAACACACAGAAACATTAAATGAAATAAACTCATTTTAGACTACGACCGTTCAGTGGTAATAAAAGATATTTTTTTCCACTGCTACCCATTGCGTGTCCTCATAAATTACCATGGCATCGACCTGTAATTCAGGCCACCCTCAAAAGAAGAACTTAAAACCCCCGCCCCAGGTCTCACTAAGCCACACCCCCGACTCAGTCAGGCCACGCCCCCTCCACAGCCAACGGGGATTGAAAAAATGAAGCTAAAATTCAACTTCTGTCAGCTGCAGGGGTGGGTGGGAGGTAGACTTTCTTTCTGCAACGACGACCAGAAACACTAAATGAAATAGATTAAATATACCCATGTGAAGCAATGTTTTCTTCCACTGCTACCCATTGCGTGTCCTGATAAATTACCATGGTATCGACCTTTAATTCAGGCCACCCTCAAATGAAGGACTTAAAAGCAACCCCCTCCAAAGTCCCGCTAAACCATGCCCCCGACCCAGTCAGGTCACGCCCCCTCCCACTCCGCAGCCAATGGGGATTGAAAAATGAAGGTAAAAATCAACTACTGTCAGCTGCATTGACTTTCTCTCTGCAACGACAAACACAAACACTAAATGAAATAGACGAAATATACCCAGGCGAAGCCGGGTCCTTCTGCTAGTCACTTATAAATCTGGATGTCAAATAGCGCTGGACGTCATAAGTAATAAGCCGGATGTATTGTGCTATTGTGCACATACACCTGGTGCCATCAGGCTATGGAAGCCGGATCTCTGCACTGACGAGCAGTACACACCAGTTGTGTCCATCTCCAGGATACAACTGGCCAGACACAAGTGATAAATGTGGAGCAGGGCTATGTCTGTCCTCCATTGCAGACCTACCTGCATAAATAGTAATCTAATCCCTGACCCTCTACCCAAGAGAAATGAATTGGAGAAGAGTATTGTATAAGATGAATTATAGTCTCGGCGGGTAGCATGAGCATACATCGTATTTATCATCTAAATTGGTAGTATTCTAGTTAGGGATCTCTTCTCCTAGACTGCAGGTCATGGATGGGGTAGAGGTGAAGGGACACATGTGCTTCATTAAATAACCTTCGTTAAGAAGAAAACACAACCTCTTCTCGCAGAACTGAACATCTCACCACAGATGAAGGTTCCTAGTAAATCTTCGGCAGCCAGTGACATGAATATTGCTTTCTAGGAAGTTGAGCTGTCCGACACAGCTGCTAACATATGTTGAACATAAGAAGTCATTATTTTAAGACGATAATCTGTCCACAGTAATTGTACGGTTGTATTTATCCTTTACAGCTCTTGTCATGTGAACCGGCTGGTTTCTCATTCCCAAATATGTCTCAGGCCTGTAAGTGTTATGCCCAGTCCTCAGCACTGTCACAGACTGTTTGCACAGGCATTTACATGTTACTCTCGCACTCTGTTTACGCCACATTTGCCCTGTCCTGGATCCGGCCTTACTTAATTTTGACATCAGTGATGTTGTCACCACAGCTGCACAAGGTTGGGTCACAATGAGCTTCAGTGCAACCCGTGTACACAGTGAGGGGATCACATGGTAAATACACAGGGCTGTTACCGGCCCTTCTGTTTGCTTTTCAGTAACCTCAGCGTTGTGGAAAGAAGCGCAGTGAAGGATGGTGTGTGCTGAAGCAAGCTATTATTTCTCTATAGGCTGCCTGAGCTGTTTAAATAGAGTGGCTCTGCTGTCTGAACGCCCTGCATTTCCCCCTTTCGGGGTGGATGAGTGACACACTGCAGATAACTCTGGGGGATGTTCTCAGTTAATGAAAGCACCAGATTTTGCAGCTGCTATTACATTTAACGTTACATTTCTGACAGTATTGCAACTGCTTGGAGACATGGAGATGTTTGTGTCTGAGGGCAAACCATCCAATTGTCCGTCTTTTGGAAGGACAGTCCCACTTTTTGACCCAAGTCCCTCTGTCCCTCTTTGCTAATTAAATGTCCCTCTTTTTGATCTGAGCTATAGATTTGCATTATTACATTTACAATATTGATCCAGAAAATGCTTGTCTAGTTCCTGTCGGTATATTAGAGCCTGAATTGCATATTATTTCATTATTAGATGCCATTTGAATTTTAGAAATTTCTATATTCAGATAATTGTTGTGCCATTGTGTAAAAGAAAACTATTGAGGGGTATCAATATGCATGGAAAATGGATCTTTCACACAGTGAACCAAAATTGCACCTCTTTGACCTTCCAAAAAGTTGCAAGGTATGTGAGGGACCAAATGGTGCAGTATGTTGTTGTACCATGTATAATGGCACTTGTAAAAGCCAGGCTTGGTCATGGACAAGGGTGGCACTGTTTCAGGGGAAAAACTGAATGTTTTTTTTTCTAATTTCAAGTCCATGGAACTATTACTCCTAGTGGCATAGCTTTAGTGGAAGCAAGCAAGAGAAGCAGCTGCTAAGGGCCCGATCTCAGAAGGGGTTCATCCAGGAGGAGGACTATAAGATTTTATTGTCAGGGCCCTCTTAACAGTATTATACAAAGACATTATATACGGTGACATGACTTTCAGTATATACGTGTAGGAAATGGATGGAGCAGCTGCCTAGCCTGGTCTCAGACTGTAATCTTGACTGGCCACAGGAGTGGGGGTTGCATTGGAAGAGGGGGTTGCTGTGGAGGGGGGTTTGTTCAAAAATTTTCTGTAGGGGTCCAATCAGTTGTAGTTATGTCACTCTTTACTCTAACATGTGAACCCAGCTGTGTTCTTTTATTAGGACTATCACTATTTTTACCCTGTTTAAAATGGCCACTCATTTGTATATTGTTACTATAACACCACTGCCTTTTCCTTAACTCTCACCAGTGAATTCTTTATTACTTTATTAACCAGCCATAATTTCTAGTCATACTTTACAGTATGTAAGCAGATTTTACTACCAGTGACCTGCTATGTTAGAGAGTTATATGGTTGTTAGCTGTACTGTATATAAGCAGATGAGACCACCACTGCTCATCCATGGTTGCCAATTATACTATACGCAGGCAGATGGGACTACCGTTGACCTGCTGTTTGCGCTTTATATTGTACGACTCTTGTCTATACTGAGAAAAAAATACAATGCAACAGCACTCTG
Organism: Rhinella marina; assembly: GCA_900303285.1. NCBI lineage: Eukaryota > Metazoa > Chordata > Amphibia > Anura > Bufonidae > Rhinella > Rhinella marina. The sequence goes on from ONZH01009480.1 coordinate 230,179, forward strand.
CTAACACAAATTACATACAATAATGCCATAGTAATAGAACATATTCTGGTACTAATGCTACGCTTATTTTATAAATTTGAGATTCTTGGCAAATACATTTTGTAGAAAATTATTTGGGCCCGGCTGCCAAACGCCAAGGTGATCTCTGTAAGACGGGAACCTAACACTAAATACTACCTGTTATGTGCCACAATGGCTTCCATCAAATTCAGGGAGTGGAAGTTCCACATGCATGCTGGGCATGCCGAGCCCACTCCCTGCCTTCATTGGAAGCCTGCTGTCACCAGGAGAGGTATAGAGTGGGCAGCCCCCCCCCCTCCTGACATTGTACCCCTCAGATGCCGTGTTCATACATGATCGCAGCATCTGATAGCTATAATTTGGTGTAAAAAAAAATCACTCCATTTGCTCATGACGGGCCAGCCACCACCATCTTGCTTGAAGATCTGGCATGAAATCTCACATGTCCTAACATGTCATCATACCGGCTGACGTGGTGATGTCATACGTCACCGTGCATGGGATTTCGGCCGCTGGGTCGTTGTGAACAAATGGAACAGGTAAGTATGATTTTTTTCATTTTTTGCACTATTTGAGTTTAAATCAATTCACTACCACAAGCACAGGGAAATTTAGCTTTGCAGCAAATCGAATTTATCCTGAAATTTGGATCAAAGTCGCTCAACACAAGTTCTCAGCTATCCAAGCGAGTTTCGGCAAACACTTCCCCACAGGCAGCTGGAATTATACCATATAACTCTAGGTCTACATAGGGAATTTGGACTCTGTATGAGAGAAAAAACAAACCATAACCATGATAAAGATGTTAATAAACCGATTAATACAGATTTTGGCCAAAAGCGACATGTTGGTGATTCATCTTAATGAATGCATTGCAAATGCAATAAACACAAAAGAAATGCTACTGCTTTTGTGGTTTGTACATTCTCCAAAACTTTTGTATCTGTCTATAGTGCTACAAATTGGGGTTTACTACTGACACAGTTGAAGCAGAACATTTATATGACATTATTCATTTATTAATCATTTAAACACATAAAAACTGTCTAGAGCTGATTGTTAAATGAACACCCAGCCTCCAGATCCATTTCCTACAGCACAAGATAAACACAAATGACGAAGGTGATGATGGTGGAATGAATGGAGGCTGCTTAATGGTACTATATGACAAATATGGTACCAAAAATACTTCTACAAAGTTTAAAGGGGTATCTGGAAGTAAAGTGTTGATGGCCTAGCCTCAGGATCACTGGGGGTCCGACTCCCAGGTCCCCTGCCAATCAGGTGGTTGAAAAGGCTGTGGCACCCAGGTGAGCATCTCAATCTCTTCCTAGGTCACATCACACTTATCAGTAAGTGTTCAATATGATGTGCCATCACTGGAGAATTTAATCATTATGCAGTTACTGTATCATTGAAATCAATCAGCTGTCCATGTAATGCACAAATGTTTGGTCTTCCAGAAGAAGAGGTTCAGTTTGTAGGTGCTTTTCTTCCTAGATTAATAAAGGCCATTGATGGATGCTGTCACTTCCTGCATTATCTTGAGCTGCTCTCTCATCTTGCTAATAGATAAAGATCGTGAAAAGAGGACCTCCCTTTTTTTGCTAACAGAGTATTTGAAAGTAGGTTTTGCTAAACCTGACAACTGATTTAAAGTCTGTGATCATCAGACAATTTGTATGTAAAGGCTTTTTCCTGGAGTAAAATATCAATGACTTATCATCAGAATAGGTCATCAATATTAGACTGGTGGGGGCCTGGCAAGCACTGTGGCTTCTTCCTAAACCAGTGACATCAAATTCATCAATAATATGGCCTACAGTATGTGCAGCTCAGTTCTATTAAAATGAATAGAACAGGGCTGCAATATCAAGCACAGCCGCTATACAGTGTTCTGTGAAGAGCCTTCAGAATTGGTGCTGGGAGTTGGACAACCACCAATCTGATATTGATGACCTATCGTAAGGACAGGTCATCAATATTCTACTCCCAGAAAACCCCTTTAAGAAAGATTGAAAATCTTATGGTTGTAAGATAAAACAAAGCAATATCAAAAGTCCTAATTTACTTAAAGTCCTAATTTACCTAAAGTCCTAATTTACTCTTGCATTTCATAAATTATTAAGATTATTTTGCTTTTTAGTGTTTTTGAAGAATGTGAAATTGCTACAGGTTTATTCCAGGGTGATAAGCTTGCACTGTAATGGGATTACTAGGGAACAAGTGCACCTTTTTTTAATGCTATGTTTGTAATTATCGGCCCGAAATAACAATTGTGTGATCCTTAATGACTTCTATAAACAAACCAATAACCCCTGGTGTGTTGTCATTTTTTCCAACATTTAAAAACCAGATGAGAAAAATAAGCATACACTTTCTACTTCCAGTCATTAAGAGAGTAATTGGCAGCCAATGTGCAAGATTAGTTCATCATTAAGGAGTAGGAACATCTCTATTAAAGCAGAACTTTAGTTAACTTCTATGGAGCCCTCAGGTTGTGTGTCTACATCAGGCCATGAAGATAGGACATAACCCGTGACCTCAGAGAGAGTTGGCGCTCACTAAATCTGGGAAAAATTATAAGACCATCTCCAAGCTATGTGAAATTTACCATTATACAGTGAGAAGGATTATTTATTAATGGATAACCTTACCAAGTACCAAGCTTCTTAGGTGTGCAAGGTAAGACCTTTTACTTCTCAGAGATATAAAGAATAAGGCCTTTCCCATGTCAGTATTTTGGTCAGTGTCTTTTCAGTGATTTCCATCAGTGATTGTGAGCCAGAACCAGGAATGGAGATATAATGGAAAGATTTGCATTACTGTTTTTGACCTGTATCTTGTTTTGCCTCACAATCACAGATGGAAATCACTAACCAAACACTGATGTGAAAGAGGCCTTCATTGCCACAAAACTAAGAGTGAATTCAAAAAAAGAAGAGGTTTCTGCCCTTTATATTTTCTCTTCTTTTATGATCCACCCTTGATTTTGGCATCAAAGTGTGGCCATACCCTCAACCAACAGCCACATCATGTAACCTACGAGCCTTTTCAGGAACATGAAATGTTTATGTTCGTTATAGCACAATTAGAATGCCAGGCATGGCTTTCATGGAAAAATGCCCTCAATATCACAGAACTGAAGCATTTTCAAGAGCCGGACAACATTTCTCTAAAGAAATGAGACTGATAAACTCTGACAGAAAAATGTATCTATTTTTCCCACCTGGTTTATAAGTGTTGATTTAACATATTTAACACTCTGATGTTTTTAGGTTAGGTTTATCGATGTTGGTGAGGAGGACACACATGTTATTTAGGCCTAGATAAATACCTAGGCTTGAAGGTAAGCTTTCTTTTTTCATTACTGTATCCTATGTAGTGCATTCATTATAATACAAATATTGCTAACTTTTTTGGAACTATTAATGGTAGAAAAGGAGCTCAGCTTTGGAGTCTGATGATTTTCTTTACTGAGATTTTTGTAAATCTCACATTCTCTGCAGCTAATGAGCTGTATCTGCAAAGAACAAATGAACATATTTCATTATACTTCTCACAACCACATAAGTTACTTAAAATGAGTATTCAGGTATTAACAATAAACTATATGGCGTTAGAGCAGAGCAGTGACCCTTTAATGTTTGGCCCCATGTGGAACACTAAGAATCCATTACTGTATGGGTCACTTCCTCGGGGTTTTCAGATTGTCAAGGAGGAATATTGTGGCTTCAGTTCCAGCTCTTCAGATTGAGCCCTTCATGGAAAATATTGCTTGGCTTGTGTTTAGCATAGACATAAATGCTATATCACAGACACAGCAAAGCATATGAGTTGATATGTATAAATTACTCAGAGGCTCGGCAGTGTGAGTGTAACAAAGTGAGACATCATCATAGTGGTGAATATGACTGTCAAAGCCACAAAATCCTTCTATGCTTCATTACTTCCCTTTACCAAAGGCATATCTTCTAGGCATAATTAATTTTGTACAAAATATATTTGCCAAGAATCTCAAATTTACTAAACAAGCGTAGCATTAGCACCAGTATATTTACTATTACTATGGCGTTTTTGTACTTTATTTGGTTTGCAGAGTGCTGTTGCATTGTATGTCTTTTTTATCTTCTAGGCATAGTTTTGTCTCATTAACTCTCTGGCAGACAAGTGTAACAGGCTGTGCCTTCCAAAACGTAAGATAACCAAAAACACTGTTACTGTGTTTCATTCTTTATGGTTCTACGAGAGCAAGAACATTGTTCAGATATTATCTTTCCATCTGACAATGTGAAGAGAGGACCCTATGCAAAAGTAAGGAATTTGAATTATGTGTGACATATATGTCACAGTAAGTGTCCTCCTCCCAAAAAAATTTCCAGCCATATACCCCCTTGACAGGGCCAGCCATATGCGTGGATATCAGTGAAGTATAGTCAACATGCAATCCCTATATGTTTTTACTGGAACCCCAAAGTTTTAGAGAACTGGTGAATAACCTGACCACTTGTAAGTCTTCAAGACACAGAGCATGGGGTCCAGGGCTCAGATGCTAGGAGGTTTTAACTTTGTAGAACCCCCTCCTTCCCCTTGTGTGTACTGGCAGGGAACCTACACTTCTGGTCTGTCTGTGCAGTCTAGTGTCAACAATTAAATCTTTGTTCCAGAGATGGTGTTGTCTATGTGGGACATCCCTTTTAATGTTAGATGCTACATTTATGTAATCAGAATGTGTGATGGCCATTTGTGTGAAATTGCAAGGCATTGACTTCATCTATAGAGAAATAAGCCTGAAACATGACAATGTATATGAAGAGGTTTCTAGTTACTTGAATTGTCAGTCAGGTCAGAGAAGCAGATCAGTGGAGTAGAGCAACGGGTGGATCTTTTGTGAGATTCTATAACATTCATTCACTTCAGTAAAAACCTACTGCACATGGACAGACCAATATTCCAGTAAGGATTCAGATTTCAATATACCAAAAATTTTCTTGGTTTATTCAGAACCATGCAACATCTCAGCACTATACTGAGTCTTTTTCAAGATCTCAGTATAGAGCCAATACTTTGCGTGGACACGTGGGGGTTGAATAAACCAGGAGGATTTTTGGTATATTGATCTCTATGTGCTGCTGCCTTACTGAAATATTAAGAAAAGAAGAATGGGTCGCACTTATTCTCCCAAGGCACTTACCTTCCTATAACCATATTTATATGAGGAGGATGTGAAAAATAAAATATTTAATTGCATTGAAAACCAAGAGAGTGTGCAGTGCTATTTTTCTTACTGAAATATTAGACTGTCATACTAGAGATGGATCCACCTCACTTGGCAACATACATTACAGCCCATCAATAGAGAATTGGGGAGTGCTGCACTGTGTTTTTCTTGTAGGTTGACAGCTCTCCCAACCTGAATCTGCACTCCACTGACTTTTCATATCATAACAGTCTTTTATTAAAGGGGTTTTCCAGGAACACTGTGGTTTTTAACAAATATGTTCATGTAGTTGCTTACCTCAAGTACTTCTTCATCATGCTTTTTTGACCCATTTTCACCATGTAACCAAATGATTCTGGTTTGTTTCCATTATGTATGTGGCACTTCCTGTTGCTGTTTCCAACCAAACCCATGATGTACTTCTTTCTCTCCCACAGCTCCAGCTCCACCCCTAACAAAACCCAGCTATTTTATAGCTCCTCTCACCCAACTACTTACCGAGACACCACCCTTTTACTCTGCTCCCAGAACTGAAGATAGAAGCAATAAAAGTAAAAGAAATACAAATGACAGCTACTTTCATAAAGAATTATTTGAAAGGTTGTTGATGCAAACTCCCTTAAATTTTGTGTTCTTCAGTTCTGCACAGTTTGAACACTAGGGGTTCATGCATGCTAGAAGAAAACATGTATGGTTCCTTTAGTACATAGCCTTCCTGCTCTGCCAAACAGACTTCATTGGATTCCTCTAAACAATGCTTCTAGGGAAAATATCTCCATTCATATGGAGTCTAATGGAACATTACACATTTTTTGTATGCCTCTTTGTATGAAATTGGAGACATACTGTATACAACTCTATATAAAAATGAGCTCTTATGTGGCCATGTGCATGAACCCTAAAAGACATTCAAAAATATTACATGCATAAGGTAATAACTGTAATCTACTGTATTAATTACTAGTTGAAGCAGCACTTTGGCAGTAATTTCATTAAAGGGGTTCTGCAGGTTTTAATATCTGATGATCTATCCTCTGGATAGATCATCAGTATCTGATCGGCGGCGGCCCGACACCCAGGGCCCCCGCCGATCAGCTGTCTGAGAAGGCAGCGGCGCTACAGGAGCGCCGCGGCCTTCTCAGTGTTTACCCACAGGCCAGTGACGTCACGACTAGTATCACTGGCCTGGGCGGGGCTAAGCTCCATTCATGTGAACAGAGCTTAGCCCCGCCCAAACAGCTGCCTTCTCAAACAGCTGATCGGTGGGGGCCCCGGGTGTCGGGCCGCCGCCGATCAGATACTGATGATCTATCCAGAGGAGAGATCATCAGATATTAAAACCTGCAGAACCCCTTTAAGGACAATGCAATTCAATGTTTCTGACATCCAGCCTAGAGTAATGTTTAAAAACTATTTTTCATGTTTTACTTCTAAAGCATTAGTTCTGTAAGCCTATATTTATCCTACTTTTACAGACTACTTGCAGTGGTGAGAATCTCCTAATATCCTTCTCTGCAATAGTGAAAGCATTAGCTATTAATACAAATACAAAAGTAAAAATAGATTTTTTATTATGCGTCCACGCATCTGTCATGTAATGAGGTTCTACAATCCCACAGTTATCCAACACCATTTCTTCTTCTTTCTACCTATGCACAGATTTCAACTATAAGTTTGACAACTCTAAGCTGAGTGTGTACGCATGCAATTAGAGGCAGCTAATGGAGCAGTAAGTGTCCCTCTCTTCCCCTTCTACACTGGCAGTGAAAACATCAGACTGTATTACGGTCATGCATGCTCACTACGGCAGCCCTCTCACCACATAAATCAAATAAAAAGATTTTTTCCATTTCATGCCTATAATAAAATTGGCCTCTATTTGAATGAATGCAGCTCTGTGAGATGCATCTTTCATAATAAGTGCCCTGCGTTAAAAGGAGGGAGATGCAAACTCTGGTCATCACTTTGTTGCTAGACAAGATTTCAGGAAATAAAGATAATTGTATGGGAGGGGAACTGGTCTTCAAAACCTTGGGTCATAGTATAAATGAGTGGTTATTGGAGATCTTCTCCTTGTGCTATTATATGGAACCAGATTACTAAAATGTAGAGTATTTTCAGTTTTTCTATGGAAGCCAAGTCATAAAGATGTACGTGGAGCAATTTTAGTGGGTATAAAGAACATTAATATAAGTAATGTATTAGTTTTTATTTACTATATTTATGTTCATGGGAATGGGAGATGTTCCTTTTATTGTACACACATGTTGCTTTGAGTAATAAAATCTAGTCCGGGTTTTCTTGGATTTGTAAGGATATGAGAAACAGGAGTGTGATTGGTTTCTTCAGGCTATATATGTGTACTGTGTCTTCTACAGCATTATGTCATGAGTAAGGGTCTGTAATGATTTAAAATATGTAGACACTGTTGTCTGTGTGTATGGCTTTTTATCTTTTTGCATAAATTAAATATTAAATTATGTATTTTTGTGGAAGTTGGATTCTCCAAATAAAAGCCATCATAAGCAAAAGCCATAACTGAGAATCAGAAGTTCATTATGAATATTATTGCACTTGTTTATTTAACGCACTTAAATCGCACTACTATATTCCGCAAAAGAATAGGAAAGAAAAAGTAAAAACACAAATTGCTGAAAAAAGAGGGTTAGGAAATGAGGTTTGTGGCTTTTTTTATATTAGATTCTTGGAGTGAAAGAGAAGTGATGCTAACAGGACTGGGATTTTGTTAAGAATTATGTGGTCAATCGATGTTCCTCACATTCTTAGGAAAGGATTGAGAATCTGTAAGGGGTATCTACAAATGGATTTGTAAAAGATATCAGGAGCCAGACTATTGCGAGGTGTACATCTTGGAGTTGAAAATGGTCTTGAACTGACCAAGGGTCAAAGTCTAACCAATCTTTCTGTTCTTTGCCTCTAACCCCCACAATGACATATGGACTTAACCAGATGGATCCACAAGTTGTGATCCACAGAGTAGTCACTGATTGACAACGAGAGATATTTTGTAAGAAACACAGGAGTGTAATTAGTCGATCATCAAATGCAGGGTGCAAAGCGGAAGCCAAGCCAGAAATAGAACCCAGAAGTCAAAACCAGAGGAACATACAAAGATTATGTCAAACCGAGGGGAAAAGCAAATAGAGCTTCAGAATACAGGCAGAAATCAGAGTCAAGTTCCTAGAAGGTGATCGATGAGGAGTCTTTTGCTTGACTTAAAAAGCCCGCCAACCAGGGACGGTTTTAGACAAAATATGGCTCTGGGCAAAATCTAAAGTGGGGTCCAAATCTTGTAATAATGTGCTAACAACACAGTTACATTCAGTCGATTCTGGCCTCCCTCACAGATTTACACCCCATAAAGCTCCTCACACAGTTCTTTACTCTCATGGCCCCAGAATACACACATGCTCCCTGCCCTCACACAATAAGTTGCCCTCACTCACGGCATCTGAGAGTATTAAAAATTGGAAGTGTAGGATTCCTCATCAGGCGGGTTTTCCCCCAGCGGAGATTGAAGAGAGGCTTCCAGGCTCATTGTTAGTATATCCCAGTTCAGGTCACAAGGTGGTAGCACTGTACTGTGATATAATTATTTCTATAGAAACTAATGGAGCAATTTACATCTGATGATTGCAAGTTGTGGTCCACTTGGGGGACTTGACAAAAAGTACAAAATTTTTTTTAAAGTTTTGAAAATATAAAAAAAAACACTTAAAAATTAAAATCAACCTCATTCCTCAAAATAAAAAGAAACAAAAAAATTGCATTATGGGCATCGCTGCATGCGAAAATGCCCATACTATTAAAAATATTTTTAAAAATTTAGCCCATATGGTGAATGGCATAACAGAAATTTTTTTTAAAAAAAAAAGCCCGATTTGCATTTTTTCATCACTTTATCTCCCAAGAAAATTGAATAATAAGTAATCAAGTCATACACACCCCAAAATGGTATTGTCAAAATCGACAAATCGTCCCACAAAAACTAAGGCCCCACATATCTCCGTAGACATAACTATAAAAAATTTATGAAGGTCAGAATATCACAATGAAAAGAAAAAAAACATTTTTTAAGAAGTAAGTCCTGATGAGGCTTAGCTTGCTGCAGTGAGCAGCCTATAGAAGTCCTAAGCTGCTGATGTCTTGACGTGCTGTTAGGATTGCCACCTTTCCCAACAAAAAATACTGGTTACACAAGTTAAAAAGGTTGGTGTGGGTTAATACAGTCGTTATTTGATCATATTTTACTCAAAAAAAATCTAAATTTTCACTGTTACGGACACCCTGTGATGAGTTGTTATCAGTATGTTGAGCTATAGACATGTATTACATAGAATATTTATCAATTATTGAGTGAATCATCCAAAATTCGCTTTGCTGAATGTTTGTCAAATTTTTTAAAAGATTCGTACTTAATATGAAGCTATTCGGTCAAAGCTGCGTACAAATCATTCGTTATTCTGTCGCGATTCCGGGTAATTCCCGAGAATACTTACGCCTGACTGTACAAAGTGCGTACAAAGCTTTAGTGTATTATTGTCTAGGCCTGCACAAAGAACAAATATACAGTAAAAGTACACTACTTAACTGAATATGTACGCATTAGCGTACAAATTATCAGATGCGTAGCATTAGCGTACAAATTATATGATGTGTACGTAGCATTAGCGTATAAAAAATGTCCAAGATTCGTATCAAATCTACGAAGCGGCGAATAGATTCGCTCATCTCTAATTATGGTTTTTCAATTTGTCCGTAAAAAATGTTGGTTGTCCATGATTTTGGTATAAGTTGTCTTGAAAAAAAGAAAAATTCTGGTTGGCAACCCTGTACTGACTGCAGTGCACTTGATTGTCACAAGGTTTCTTGTGTCCATGTCAAAAAATAGATGTGTCGTGATTTTTTTCAGGCTGGTGGTACTTGAATATTATTAGTACGATTACTTTGGTGGTAATTATCATCATTTTACAGCTCACAGTATATGCTGATAATAAGTTCTACAGTTTTCCAATTTGGCCGTACAAAAATGTTGGCTGTCCATTAGAGATGAGCGAAGCAATTCGTCGATTCGTTGATTCGTATCGAATCTTGGGATTTTTCAGCTGCGAAGCGAATCCGAATATTAGGTGATTCGCTTCGCTTTTGTACGCATCGCTACGTAGTTTGTCCGCAAAATTATACGCTATTCTACGTATAATTTAGTTACTCTATACGCTGTTGCGCAGACTCCTCCCTGGTAGTTACTCTACAAGCTGTTGCGTACGAATTCTATTCAGCGATGCAGACTCCTCCCTGGTAGTTCCACCCCCTTCTCCTGCGCGCGAGGAAGACGTGGCAAGTCAGCAGAGTAAGATGGCGGTGAGACAGCGAGGTCCTGACTGGGGAAGCATGTTGTGGGCAGACAACCCCTATGAGGAGAAGGAACCGGAGATCTATCTCTCACAGCTCAACAGGAAGTCGGATGAGGTGCCTGCTGAGGTGATAACTCCACTGGCTAACACGGCGGAGGCGGCCGGAGTTCCCGCTCCGCCGCGCAAGGACTACTCCTTACGCCAGAATTTGATGGTCCCTGAGGCTGTCACCCGGAACGCCCAGACCCTCTGGGAATAAAAAAAGCTGGTGGAGGAGTGGGTGGTGCAAGTTTTGGAGCACCCACGGTCCGGTGACCCTAAGCTGGAGCGCCGAAGGGGAACCGTTATTTGGTTCAACGTGGAGCGGGGAGTCGGTTTCATCGGCGATGAGGAGACGGCGGAGGAATTGTATGTTAACCGCCGTTCGGTTAAGCGGCTGTATCTTCCGCCCATACGCCACAATCTACATGCAGGGGATTACGTGGAGTATACCCCCATGAAGAGCCTCCAAGGCCCCTTTGCTACTGGGGTGAAAGTCTTAAAGCGACCCACCTACTCCTGCAGCGCCCCCGGAAGACTGGAGTGAGGAGGCCCAGGCCGCAGAAGAGGCTTGTGACCTTGAGACCTTGAGATCTGAAGAGAAATCCCAAGGTCAGGATCAGCCGGAACTCCTGATTCCTGATTTGCCGCCACCGCCACCGATCCTTCATGTGGGACAGATGACCACGAACACTTTACCATCCAACTGTGGTACAGTACCACTGCCAACTGCCATGCCCATGGCAGTTGCAGGCCTCACAGTCTGCCGCTTGTGGAAGAGCGTTACCATTACCATTACAGCCGGAGATTCTGTCACCTGGTATGCCGGCAGGAGGATCTGGCCAATACAGAGTGATGGGCAGGGCCCAAGTTACCACTGCCTTTGTCAGTGTGACAGCCCAGTCACCAAGAAGACCATCCTTGAGAGGTCGGCGGGGGTCTGCTGCCGCAGCCAGGGCCGCTTTCATGGTGAGGCAGGAGCGCCCTCTCATGTCCTATAGCTCCAGCAGCAGTGCGGAGGACCTGCTGGCCTTTAAGTAATTCCTGCAGTTTTTATGGGAGCCACAACATGGACTTATCCTGAAGGGTGGGCACTAGTTGGCCCTTGTTTTTAGTTTTGTTGCCCCGCGTTTGTCCTCACCCAGATGGCCATGAATTGTTAGGACTCCCCCCATCAAAAAAAAGCTTTGTTATCCAAATAGCGCATACGTGCGCCTCATCCCTTTTTTCCCCCTTTTCAGGTTATTTGGGGAGCCCCTCGAAAGAGGGTTTTTTAAAGGGAACCTTTGCTGCTATTTTTTTACCCACTTGGATTACAATTTTGCCTATGTGGATTACAAATTGCGACTGAGTTTGGGACTCTGCTCCAGTTCTATGACAAGCGTCAGAAGAAAAGAGACTTTTCGTGTCCGTGAGCATACTAGGTAGGTGATATTTAAAATGTTTATATTATACTTATAATAATGTATTTGCACTATTTATGTCTCGAATATATGCGCTCTGCCTCTGAGGAGTGCACGCCGTGGCCTCTTCTTGTACGTGCCAGCGTATTACGTAATCGCTTAGACAATAGTACGCTGAGATTCGTTAGCTATTTGTACGCTCTTGCGTACGTCTTCTAAGAAGTTGTGTACATTTTGTAAATGAACGTTCGTTATTAGTGAGCGAATGTTCGCTAATAGCACATAATAACGTATATTTTGTACGCAAATACAACGAATCTATTCGTCGAATATACGAATTTTAGGAAAAGTTCGGCGAATGTTCGGCGAATAATTTTTTGAATGATTCGCTCATCTCTACTGTCCATGATTTTAGGATAAGTTGTCCAGAAGAAGAAGAATTCTGGTTGGCAACCTGCACTGAAAAGCAGCATTTTTTAACTTGAGGGATTCTGGTGGACTCATTGGAAGGGTTATTGCTGCATACCTGCAGTCCAGTGGTCTCACTTCTCTCCAAGTGTTGTCCTTCCTGACTGTCACCTTCTGTTTTCTCCCTGTATTGATAATACAGGGCGCCATAGTTGCAGGGTGCCTGTTGTTTTAAACAGCAGACACCCAGATGCATTGTCTGTGATTAGCTCTGCTTTCCCGGAGCCCACTCACTCACTTGTGCCAAGATTGAAGAAGCTGTTTGCCTTGCGCCCTCTGAAGGAACCAAAGCCTGCCATAGCCATGCTCCTTATGAACATAGTTAATTTCCTATAGACTGCAATAATAATTTATTGCAGTCTATTGGAAAAGTCCTGTAGGGGGATTTTAAAAAGTGGGGAAAAAAAGTTTATGTAAAATATAAAAAATATAAAAATTCAAATCACCTCCTTTCCCCATATCATAAATAAAAAGAAAACAATAAAAAATAAAGATCATAAGCATTTCCACTTCCCAAAATCCCTGAACTATTAAAATATAAATGTATTCATCCTGTAGGGTGGACGATGTAACTGAAAAAATATCCAATTTGTTGTTTATAACTGTTTCACTTCTCAAAAAAATTGAAGAAAAAATGATGAAAAAGTCATATACATTCCAAAATGATATCAATAAAAACTAAAGATCACGCAGCAAAACTTGAGCCCCACAGCTCCGTAGAAATGTAACTTGGTCAGTATATGGCAAATATAGCATAGTTTCTATTTTTTTAAGTATTAAAACACAACAAAATCTATACAAATGGGGTTGCTGTAATCATACTGAAATGTAGAATGAAGGTAATAGGTAAGTTTTATGGTATAGGGCACATCAAATGAAACCCATAAAACTGTTGGAATTGCCTTTTTATGTCCAATTCCACTCCATTAGGATTTTTTTCTAGCTTCCCAGTACATATGCAATATAATATAGCTGTATTAGAAAATAAAACTTGTCCCACAAAAAACAAGCCCTCATACGGCTCTGAGCAGAAAAATAAAGTTATGGCTCCAAGAAGGCAGGAAGTAAAAAAACAAAAATGCAAAAACAGAAAATTTTGGATGCATAATATTGGTATGTAAGCATCAAAAATTATGAAGAATATAATCCAACTAAGAGGTGGTTGGAAAAGAGTCTAATATGTCTAGCAAATATCTAGCAGGTGAGCTACTGTAATAAACTGTAATAAATGTAGTGCATATTCTGCTTAATCTAGTTTTAAGCTCCCTAAATTTATTCATGTACCCGATTATACTTGGGTTTTTTCTCTGCGAAATCTTGAGCTGTAATTTTATATTCCCTGTGATCTGAATTGTGAGCCTTTATGCCCAGTTTTTAATTGTGGATGGTATATCCTGCCCACCATCTGCACATTTAATTGTTTTTATAGTATTTTATGACTGTGATGGCTTTTTGCTATGTATGTATGAGGTATTCCGGGAGTACGAATTTCTGTGCGTTTCTAAACAAAAAAAACACATTTGTCACTTGTGTTTTTTCATGCAGATTTGATGCGGTTTTGCTGCAGATGTCACCCTTGCATCAAAGGGGAAATCCGCACAATGAATTGACATTTCAAAATCTTTACAGCGGGTCAGTTTTCGCATTAAAAAAGGAGCAAAATGTACATGAGATTTCTGAGAACTCATATACTGTACTAAATTACGCTGTGGTTGTTCGAGAATCCACATGAAAAAACGCACATAATCCACAAAATCTGCATGTAGCCTAATACTGATGATCTATCCTCTGGATAGGTCACCAATATCTGATCAACAGTGGTCCGATTTTCTGCACCCCTGTGGCACTCTGGTGAGGACTGCAACCTCCTCTCAGAATACCAAGCATATCGGTGTACATTAAATTGTGGCCATGCTTGTTATTGCAGTTCAAGCTCAGTCACATGAATGGGACCGACCTGCATGTAGGCTATGTGACAGATAAAAAGTGACATCACTGACCTAGGGCGAGGCCCCCGTGCTCAGCGGAGCTAATAAAACAGCTCATTGGTGGGGCGTGGCCTGGCAGCCGATGGTGACGGACGTGTGAGCTCTGCACCCACGCCGCAGCTTTCCTTCCCCCAAGCCTCATGCGCTGCCCTGACATGGGCAAAAAACTACAGTACCTAAAAAGCCCCCCACAGGGGACCCAACTTTCTGTAGACCCCCAGCCACGAGGTATGCTGCGGGAGTTTTTCCTCAGGCCCTGCCATGCCACGCCGCTCCCGCTGCCATCTTCTCTTCCCGCTCTACTCCCGGAGGGCGTGCTTCCTCAACGCATCCCCAAGAGGGGAGACTGCTTCTCATATGACCCCCCCCCCCCGCTGTCCAGGAGCCTACCGTCCTCCATGAAGTGCCTCCAGCAACTGATGTCCCTCCAGATCCTCCCCAGGCACAGCATACAGGGAGCCTGCATGGAGATGCCACATCTAAAATGGCGCCCACACGCTCTGAAGACTGCACAGAGGCCCTGCCTCGTCTCCAGGTCAGTGGCTACATAAATCACCCTGACCCCTCTTTGCCACCTCCTGCCCTTTCTCATCATACTCAGAGGCCCCTGGCTGTAGCCTGTCCAAGGGTAGAACCTCCTACCTTTCCACCTTCTGGGGACCCAGATGATGGCATCGGAGCTACCCCCTCCATGCAGCGATACGCTGCTTCTACGACTACCCGCTCACCAAGCTCAGATTCTGGACCCGATGAAAGCTCCTTCTTCCGACCGTACTCCCCAACGGACTGGGCCTCTCTCTTCTCTCAGCTTCCTACTAAAAGGGACTTTCAAGCTCTAGTCACAGAGGTTACCGCAACATGCCGCTCTGAAATCTCTGCGGTAAGGCGTGACTTACACTCTATAACCACCCATGTTGAAGCCCTAGAAAAAGAACACGGCATCACATGGTCCTGTGTATCCCAACTCCACACTTCATTATCCTCTCAAACAGAAGGGTTCCGCGAATTACATCGTCACCTGGAAGATCTGGATAATCGCGGGAGGAGGAATAATATTAGGATCCGTGGTCTCCCAGAGCCCCAAAATGACGAGGACCTACAAGAGATTCTGGACGCCCTCTTCAATCTAATTATGGGGGTCTTACACTACCAAGCTGGATAGAGTCCACAGAGCCTTGCGCCCTAAGGGAACGTCTCCTCAGCCTAGAGATGTTATTTGTTGTGTCCATGAATCTACCCGAAAAGAGGCCATTATGCTGAAAGTCAGGAACTCTCGGTTTGTGGAATTTCGCGGGGCCCATGCACAGCTATATCAGGACTTATCCTGGATCACGCTATAGAAACGTCGTCACCTCCTTCCTCTACTGGAAGCCTTGGGAAGCCACTGGGTCCCCTACCGCTGGGGGTTTCCTTCGACTAAATGGTCGCCCAGTAATCTTACGCTCCTACGCTGACCTTGAACCATTTTGTGCCAAGCTGGACCGTACCTAGCTGATTGGGAGACCCCCTTATTAATTAGTGTTTTCTTTTGTTTACCTCCACTGTTTTTGACCTATTGGTTTCACTAGGTCCCTACTCCTTTTTTCTGGGACGTGACTGATTCAGACCCCGGATATCAGGGCTCAGTAAGTCCGCTCTGCTGACCTGAACCTCAGCGGAGTCAGTCCCTATTCAGACTTATATAGTCTGCTGTTTTTTTCATTGATTACCAGTTCTTGTTATTTGTATAGTCTTGTACTGTTTGTGTCCTCTCCTATTTTCCTCTTGTTCTCCCTTCCTTCTCCCTCTCTGCTTTCCTCTTCAGGATCCCTTTTTCCTTTTCCTCCCTTTTCCATAGGCCTTCCACCTCTTTACGCAGGAGCAGCCTGGGGTTTGCCTCTCTTGCGAAGCGGACACTCGCGACCACCCCTTATCACCTAAACTAACAGGAGGTAAGACAAATACCTTTCTCGACCTATCCCTCCCTCTCTTATGGCTAGGTTTGTCACCTTAAACGTCAAGGGGTTGGGCTCCAATGCCAAAAGACGCTTAGTTCTCCGAGAACTTTGCAACCAACGAGCAGATGTAGCTTTCTTACAGGAGACCCACTTCCACCAGACCGTTTTTTTTTAAACTTTGCTAAACACTACTACCCCCATGCTTACTTAGCTAACCACAGCCGCCGAAAAGCGGGTGTTGCTATTCTGCTTTCATCCTCCTGTCCCATCTTAGTGACCACCTCCCATATTGACCCATATTGGAGGGAATGTTTCAAAATCGCCCCATAGTACTCTGTAATATTTATGCTCCCAACACCTCTCAGCTATCGTTTTTATGCCGAGCTCTTAATAAACTCCATAGCCTCCCTCCAGCTGGATGGATTGTGGGAGGAGATTTCAATATGATTTTTTTCTGACACCGCAGACAGACTGTCTCTCCTCCCCACTGCACCCCCAGAGACCCAATCTCGCATGGCGAAAGTTTTCCGTAGCGTGGTTAGAAGATCAGCCTTTTTTGACCTCTGGAGGGTGGACAATCCCACAGGAAGAATGTTCACCTTTTACTCTCCCCCTCACAAATTACACACGCGAATAGATTACTTTTTCGGCAATGCCCTAACCTTGAAAATAATGCGTGATGTAACTATCGGGCCTATCTCTTGGTCAGATCACGCCCCTGTTATCCTCACCCTCTCCTCTCAACCAGCTCCACTCCACACTTGTCACTGGCGTCTGAATGACTCCTTATTGAAATCCCCATCCACTCGCACGGATGTCAGACAGTACATTCAATCATACTTTACCGAAAACATGAATTCAGTATACTCCCCGGCCATATTATGGGAAGCCCATAAGGCCGTGGTACGTGGCCAATGCATTGCCTTGGCCTCTAGACTTAAAAAACATAGAACGTTTCGGGTCCAGGAACTCACAGCACAAATTAACTCTCTCCAAACTCGCTTGCAAGCCAAACTGAGTCTTTCTCTTCTATGGGAATTAGTAGCGGCCCGAGCTAAACTGAAAGAAACTGCCTTACGCAATGTGGAACGCATGTTGCTTTACTCTAGACAACGTTATTATGAGAAAGGTAACAAAGCTCATACAATTCTAGTTCGACAACTACAGGATGCTACTACTAAATGCACTCCCCAGGCAGTGAAGGACTCGACTGGCTGTCTTCAATACCACCCTGCTGCTATTGCTTGCTGCTTACAGGATTATTATGCTCAGTTGTACAATCTGAACCCAGTTAATGCACGCTCCCCACCCCTGCCTCGCATATGAGACTACCTGACTTCCTGTCAACTACCTAAACTCTCCCCTGAAGGGGCAGCCTCCCTAAATAACCCCATATCTGCAGAAGAGCTTGCAGACATTATTAAGGCCCTCGCCTCAGGTAAATCTCCGGGCCCGGATGGGTTCACAGACCTGTACTATAAGACATTTGGATCTGAGCTCTCCCCAAATCTCCTTGCCCTCTATAATTCATTTCTTCTTGGTTCCCCAATCAAGTCAACCATGTTATCCACCCACATCGTGGTACTCCCCAAACCTGGCAAGGACCCCCAAGAGTGTGCCAGCTATAGGCCAATATCTCTTTTAAATGCTGACCTGAAAATCCTCACCCGCATTCTTGCAGCTTGCCTGAACACATGGCTCCCTACTCTCATCCATAAAGAACAAGTGGGATTTATCCCCTATTGTCAGGGAGGGATAACACTCGCAGGGTCCTTAACTTAATTGGTGTGGCTACTTGCACCGCAACTCCAGCTGTGATATTGAGCCTTGACGCAGAAAAGGCCTTTGACCGCTTAGACTGGTCTTTTTTGTTTCAGACACTTTGGGCTTTTGGCATCTCCGGGCCTTACCTTCAGGCCATTCTCAGCCTTTATAATGCCCCCATGGCCCTGGTCAGACTCCCCTTCTGCTCCTCCACATCGTTCAATATTGCTAACGGCACACGTCAGGGATGCCCACTTTCGCCACTCATTTTTGCTCTATGTATAGAACCCCTTGCCGCACATTAGATTGAACCCAGATATTCAGGGCCTAAAAGCACGTGATAAGGATTTTAAGATATCACTTTACGAGGACGATATCCTTCTCACACTAACTAATCCCCATATCAATTTACCCAATTTGCAAGACAGAGGCCCTGCCTATCCTGATACCCACCTCTGACCTCCAACGGCTAAAAGATAACTTCCCTTATCCTTGGTCAGATTCTGCACTGAAATACTTGGGGGTTTGCATAACCCCCACGTATTCCTCCTTATACTCTGAAAACTTCCCTCCCTTATTTAGAGAACTCAAGTCTCTAGTGCTTAAATGGAAACCACTATACATATCACTGCTGGGTAGAATAGCAGCGGTCAAGATGTCTCTACTTCCGAAGCTACTTTATTATTTTGAGACACTCCCAGTGCGTATCCCCATGTCGGAACTGTGGCTCCTACAACAGGCTATCCTTGATTTTGTGTGCCAAGGCAAACGGCACCGTTTTCCACGCAAAGTTCAGCTCGCGGCGGCAGACAGAGGTGGCCTCTCGGTCCCTAACATCATACATTACTATTGGGATACCCACCTCCGTGCGATCCCATTCTGGGCTTCCTTGGCATTCATTAAGTGGGTAGAGATTGAAAAACTTTGGCTTGCTCCAGTGCATCCGAATACCCTTTTGTGGCAGCAGATCCCGGTGACTCCCCATACTCCCTTATTAGGGCCAATGGCCTTCACAAAACACATATGGAACTCCGGTCACAAACGCTTCGCCTTAGCCTCTCCACACTCCTCTATGATCTCTTTCCTATATAATCCGTGATTCCCTCTAGTCTGACTGCTCCCATGGTCCGTGTCTGGTCGTCACTGGGTCTCTTTCGATTGGGCGGATGTGGTTGAAGCCTCCACATTGACATTTAAATCCTTTATGCAATTACAAGATCAATCCAATCTACCAAGGTCTGAAAGCCTACATTACTTACAAATTCGCCATTATGTGAGCACTACCTTTGGGACGCTGGGACGCTCCAAGTTTCCACCCCCACCCGATTTGAACAGCTTTGTCGATTGGGTACCAATACACGAGGCTTGATCTCCATTATTCAGGGGCGGACACAGACAGCAGAGGGCCCCTGTGCGAAGAATGTGCCTGGGCCCCCCCCCCCTCCCCCAAGCCAAATTCTCAACCTAACCTATGGTGTCCTAACATTACATACAGCAATACAAAACTTATAAAACATACAGGGTAAGGTTACTTTCACGCATGAAGCACTACACTCCGGACACCTAATCTGGCAGAGAATCCAAGGAATTGGCCGGACACAAAATCGGGCATGCAGTGGTTTGTGTCCCGCTGACTCTCAGCATTTTTGCCAGATTGTGGCCGGATCTCTGCCTGACCTCATTATACTTAATAGGGCCGGCAGGCATTCTGCATCCAGCAGTGCCGGATCCAGTGAATTCCAGAAGGCTGTTCTCTGCTGGACCAGCCTACCAGAATCACTAACTCAGATGTGAAAGTAGCTAGCCTAATACAGCGCCACATACCTCGTACATCCAGTGACGTCTTCTTTGATGTAGATGTTCTCTGTCCTCATCTTCTCCTTTCAGACCAACCATGAGGACTTCTTTCATCCATCTCTTCTCTCTGCGGAGTTTGACAGACAAATATCTTAATTTCCTACTTTTCCATTATTCTCAAACCCCATCCTGCCACCCCCAATACTGTGCTCGCTGTGCTCCCCAAAACTATACTGCAGAAACAGTCACCCTGCAAATACTAGTTACACACAGATACTACCGCCTTCAGTAATTATTGGCACACAGTACCCTAAAAAATAACTGCACCCAGGAAATAGCGCCCCTGACACTAATAGTGTAACCATAATATTCCCCAAAAATAACTGTGCTAAGCTGATACCGTGACAGGGTGACCCCCCCCCCATCTCCCCCACAGTAATAGTGCTCCCCAAAGTCCCACCAATAGAAATAATTAGTGCCCCCAGTAGAGCCAATGTCCCCATAATGCCTTTATGTGTGCCAATGCCCACTACTGTGTGCCCAAAAAACCCTCTTAGTGCCCCCTGTTGAGCCGCATAGTACCGTATAATTTGTGCCAGTATAAAATACTCCTATATAATGCCCCCATAGTGCTACTCCCCTTGTCCCCATGGTGCCTGACATAATGTGTCAGTATAAAATGCGCCCATAATGTGTGCCAGTGTAATGCTCCTATATAATGACCCCAATAGTGCTCCTCTCCGCCCTTCTCCATAGTGCCCCCCATGTGTGCCAGTATATAAGATAATGCCCCAGTAGATGAACCCATAGTGCTCTTCTCCCCTCCATCTCCATAGTGCCCCCCATGTGTGTCAGTATACAAGATAGGGCCCCAATAGTGCTCACCCTCCTCCATTTGACCCCCATGTGTGCCAGTATATATAGGGCCCCCATAGTGCTCCTCCATGTATATATAGTACCCCCCCATGTGAGCCAGTATATATAGGGCCCCCATAGTGCTCACCCCCCTCCATAGTGCCCCCCATGTGTGCCAGTATATATCATAGAGCCCCGATGTGAGCCAGTATATACAGGGCCCCTCATAGTGCTCCTCCTCCATAGTGTCTATATACAGGGCCCCCTATAGTGCTCCTCCTCCATAGTGCCTATATACATGGCCCCCCATAGTGCTCCTCCTCCATAGTGCCTATATACAGGGCCCCCCATATTGCTCCTCCTCCATAATGCCTATATATAGGGCCCCCCATAGTACGTCTCCTCTTCCATAGTGTCCCCCCCCATGTGTGCCAGAAAGGGCCCTTAGTAAAGTGTAAATGAAAACAAACATAATGGAAGTGCTCATCTCCCCCTGCTGCCAGCAAGAAGGGCCCCACTGTGCAGCCGAACCGGCTGCACAGGCAGTATGTCCGCCCCTGTATCGCCTCTTAGCCTCAACAACAGAAGGTGAATTTCCCCACTACACATATATGGATAAGTGGTCCACTGATATTGGCTCCCCTCTCTCCCACTCTGCCTGGCAGACTATTTGGAACAGGGCCGCGCAGTCCTCTATTTGCACCACGTATAAGGAAACTCAATACAAATTGCTCATGCACTGGTATCACACCCCTGCCCTTTTACACTCTCTAAACCCCACTATTCCATCAACCTGTTGGCGGGGTTTGAGTGATGTTGGCTCCGTTTGACATTTTTTGGACGTGTACTCTCATCGTCCCTTTTTGGGAGGATGTGAGGGATGTAACTCAATCCCTTTTTGCATCCCCTGTGGCACTGGACCCTAAGGTTTATTTGCTTATGCACAGCTGCCAAATTTCTGATTGCCTAAAAACTGGAAACAGACGAATCCACCTTCTAAATCTATGTTCCTCAGTAAAATCCGCGACATTAGATCCCTTGACTCTCTAACAGCCTCCCTCAATAATACTGTTGAACAATTCAATGCGATCTGGTCGCCCTGGGACACCAATCCCATTTACTCTTAGGCTACTTTCACACTGGCGGCAGGCCTGATCCGGCAGGTGAAGGGTGCTGCCGGATCAGGCCTGCCGCAGTGACATGTGTGGAGCCGGAACCGCGCTCCGGCCCCACACATGTCACACAGTACATACATATACATACACATAAACATACACACACATATAGACATACAAACACACATACATACTTACATGCTCCCCGGCAGGTCTTCGGAGCGTCAGGACGGCTCACACAGGTCACGATTCCCCACAGCGCCCTCTGCTGGGCGCCTGGTGGAATCGTCATCTGACGATTCCACCAGGCGCCCAGCAGAGGGCGCTGTGGGGAATCGTGACCTGTGTGAGCCGTCCTGACGCTCCGAAGACCTGCCGGGGAGCATGTAAGTATGTATGTGTGTTTGTATGTCTTTATGTGTGTGTATGTTTATGTCTGTATGTGTCTATGTGTACCCGGATCCGTAATGGACTCCATTGAAAGTCAATGGAGGGCGGATCCGGTTACCATTATGGTCACACCAGACGGATCCACCCCCATTGACTTGCATTGGGGGTCATTCCGGATCCGTCTTGGTGCGGATGCCTGGACCGGAGAGCAAACCGCAGCATGCTGCGGTTTGTTCTCCGGTCTGAAGACGGAACGGAATGCTTTCAGGAGCATTCCGTTGTCTTCAGTTCAGTTTTGTCCCCATTGACAATGAATGGGGACAAAACTGAAGCGTTTTATTCCGGTATTGAGCCCCTATGACGGAACTCAATACCGGAATTTTAAAACGCTAGTGTGAAAGTAGCCTTAGATTCTATTTCCTCCTTCTGCCCCTACCTTTCCCCTCCCCCTCTACCTCTTCCCTTTTCAGTCTGTCTTTGTCCTGTGTTATATCCATGTTGTTTAGTTTATACTATGGATCAAACTACGGGAATGTGAGATTGTTATGTGCAACATTTTAACGTTGCGCCCACTTCACTGGCGAGTTGGGTATTCTCACCTATTTTTGCTGTACAACCCAATGTCTTCGTTTTTTTTGTATTATTGAAAATGTGTACATTTGTACCAATAAAAATATACAGTTTAAAAAACAAACAAAAAAACCCCAGCTCATTGGAAGGGGTGGTCGGAGTTGGACCCTCCACGATCAAATACTGATGACCTATTCTGAGGATAGGTCATCGGTATTTTACTCTCAGAAAACCTTTTAAAAGGGGTTTCCAGGATTTTGATACTGATGACCTATCCTCAGTGGGAGTCTAACACCCAGGATCCCTGCCCATCAGCTGTTTGAGAAGGCAACAGTGCTGTTGTGAGCACCACTGCCTTCTCCCTGCTCACTAAACACAGCATTGTACATAGTATAGCGGCTGTGCTTGATATCACGCTCAGCCCTGTTCACTTGAATGGGGCTGAGCAGGACTTAGGCCATGTGACAGATGAATGTTACATCACTAGCCTAGGAAAAGTTGTGAGAAGGCTGCAGTGCTCATAGGAGTACTGCTGTCTTCTCAAACAGCTGACCGGTGGGGTTCCCTGGTGTTGGACCCCCACCGATCAGATACTGATGACCTATCCTAAAGATAGGTCATCACTCATCAGTATTAAAACCCTTTTAAGTCTTTATGAACTATATATGGTGCTATATTGTGGTTTTATTGCAAGCATCATATACCCATGATTGGTCTTCATGGTTTGTAGGGGGTATATTATGCTCATATGATGGGGAGTTGTTTTCGGGGTGTGTTACCTGCATTGTGTGGTGGCTCAGACAAGCCTTGCAATGATTGTAATCACAGGTGTAGTGTAATCCCCGCATTGCCAGAGGCAGCCCCATTCCCCCTCCCTGCAGCGAAATATGAAGTAACCTTCAGTGAACCTGACAATTTCCAACTTCTAGTGACAGAAAGAAAAACTTCAGACACTACAGTATAATAATGCACTGAAACAACAGTAATCTATAAATAGGTCTGTTTTTAGTGCTAAGCTCCTTTTAACTTTGTTAGTCATCGACCTTCCTTAAAATAAAACCCAAGTAGCTCTTGGTAGCAGTTGTAAACAAACTCAGGGAGGAAAAGTAGAAAAAAATGTGCAATCCAACCAGACATTCAGCTGTCAGTGGAAGGGGGAAGGGTAAGAAGATGTGCACGCTGACTTGTAGAAGAAGATAGAACATGGTGGAGGCAAGAGGAACATCTGGACTGTAGTGTTGCTGAAAAGGCAAGACTGTGGAAGTTTAGGTGGGCGGCACCAGACGGTCCAAAGCAACTGGGACTATAGCTTAACTCAAAATATTGCAGTAAGAAGAAGTTGCACATGTGAAATGTGACATTATACACAGCTGAGTCATTATTATGACTACCAGCTAATATCCAGGGTAACCACCACGTGCAGCATGGACAGCAGCTAGAGAGGTCCTAGTAGGTTGTCACAGGTATGTGGAGCCATTCTGACTGCAGTGCATCCCTCAGCTGTTGAAGGGTTTGCGGGGAAGGATTTATATAATGAACATAACAATCGAGGTGGTCCCACAGATTCTCAATTGGGTTCAAGTTTCAGGAATTAGGGGCCAGGGTAGTACTTGGAAGTCTTTTTCATGCTCTTCCAACAAATGTCAGACATTTCCAGCCATGTGACATGTCCCATTGTCTTGCTGGAAGATCCCATCTGCCCCAGGGAAGACAATCAGCATATATGGGTTTATGTGATCAGCAAGGATAGATTCATACCCAAATTGGTTGAAAGTGCCTTCCACATGGATGAGTGGGCTCAGAGAATGCTACAAAAACATTGTCCAGACCATAATGCTGTCACCACCAGCTTGTATTCTTCCATCAATGGATGCAGGGCTTTTGTTCTCTGGTGTTTCTCATCTGACACACCAAAGTCCATCCATTCAATAAAGCAGAAAACATGATTCATGAGAGAAGGCAATGCTTTAACAATCAGCAGAGGTCCAATTCCAATACTGCCGCGAAAACTGAAGGCTTTTCTGCAGATGCAACTTCATTAGCAGAGGTGTAGTGACCATCCGTCTGCTTCGGAGCACCATACGCAGTAGGGTTCACTGAACTGTTGTTTTAGACATGTCTGGTAGCCCCCTGGTTCTTTTTTACTAGTGAGCTGCTCCACTGTAGCGTGTCGGTCTGCACCTTCGTATGCTGACGTTCACCTTTCACATCAATGTTACTTGATGCGCCACAGTTTCGACGTCGCTTATCCACAATGGTGCCATTTCACCACATGAGCATGCAAACAGTTCACACAATTAGCAAAATGACCTATTGTTTAAATCAAGTTTTTTTATATTAAACATTTTTTTTTTAGAATTTCTGGTGAGATTTTTTAAAATTTTTCCAAGTCACTATATTTTAAAAATGTATGTAATCCTGCAATTTTCACACTGGCCACTAGGCCTAATAATAGGTCATCATTTCCTGTTCTCCACAGGTAACTTTTCAGTAGCTATTATTTTCTATCCCCACAAGCAGAATTATAATGACAGTTAGCTTCTCTATATAAATAACACAGGATCTACCATTGACATTAGTTGATATCACAGCTTATCTTCTCCCTCCTGACCTCGGCACAGGTCATAGCATGGCTAGAAAACCCATAGAAGTCAATGATTCAGCTCCTATGCATTGTATCTATGGCTCATATAGCTGCTTTCAAAAGACAGGACGTCTTAACTTATTTTAGACCTATTGGCTATTGTGAAAATTGCAGGATTATATACATTTTTTAAAATATAGTGACATGGAAAAAATATGATTTAAACAGTAGTTCATTTTCTAATGACCCATTCCCTTTCAGGGTTTGTCCCAGAACAGCCCCTTTTCCAACTTTTTTGACCCCATGGGGATCCAACATCTGTCATCCCCATTGTTTCCGAGGACAAGGGACCTCAATTTCCCTTCTTAGTGTTCTCTAAGGACAACCCATGTATCCATTGATTTTAAATGTGTTTATTCCCACATCAGTGGTTTTCCACTGACCAAAGGAAACACGCACTATTTTGTTCTGTGATGGCCATTGCATGCTCATTGAAGTCTGGAAATTAATTTTCAGCAGTATTTATGGAATACATAAGACACATGTGCATTACCCCAGAGCAGGTTTTGTTCATTTATGTTATGTTATTTTATTCTTTGTATCCCCATTATGGTAATGTATGGGAGTGACGAGCTAATCAACTCTGGCAATTTCCCTAAGGAAGCTGAAGTGTGGACTATTAGCGCAACCTTAGCTCAGTCGAGTCTAGTCTAGAAGAGCTGAGTGTTGGCAGTGAAGGGGAGAGGAAGAAAAGTCCATGTACGCCACTCCTCAGTACTAGGCCTCAAGCTACATAGACTAACCATCTCTGCAAGATCTGGCAAGAGAGAACCATCTTTACATTGAAGTACTCCTAGAGAGAGAGAGATAGAGACAGAGAGAGAGATAGAGACAGAGACAGAGATGAAGAAAGGAAATTTGTAACAGACGAGAAAACGGAGTCAGTAAGGTACACTGCTATCAAAAGATACAAACGTTACTGCTGTACTGCTCACATTTTGCACTACAGTAAAAAAGAGACATTATGTTAAATCTGGCCTGGTTACTGACTCCTACACCATATGCTGTCCATTGCACACCCTCATGCCCTGCTTTGCACCCGTAAAAATGTTGGGCACGCCAAACTACCATTATGAAGGAGTCCTAACACTGGGGAGTGCCCTGAGGGAAGAAAGGGTGCACCCTCCTTTCACTGCATTGGCCCTAGGTAGAGATGAGCGAATCATCCAATTTGCTTCGCCGAACTTTTCAAAAGATTTGTACCTCGTACAAATCATACGCTACATTCGGGCACTAATAACGAACATACAGTTGTTAAAGGTACGCAACTTATGTGAACACGTACGCATGAGCGTACAAATTGCGTACGAAAATGACGGGCTTTGCTGGAGCGGAATGGTGGAGCAGGAGGAAAGCTCTGAGTCTGACCCCTGGCTACATATGGATACTGTATCAGCAGATGACAGCAGATCATCCGACTGAGACTGAGATGAGCTTGCCATCCACTCCACTACCTCATCCACTTTCTCCTCCACTACAATTTTGTGCCTTGGTGGGTTAGCCTGGTGGAACACTGGCCAACTATTACGAATTCTACAAGTAGAAGCTCTGGCTACAGGTCCTTTGGCACTGCTGCCCTGTGCCATCTTCTCCTTTTTTTTGGGAGCTCGAGGTCTGGCTGGAACCCTTTTGCTTTTCCATGCCAGACATTTTTCACTTGACTGTGGCCATGCAGCTTTGTCTCTCTCCCTGTCTCTCTCCTTCTGTCTCTCTATCCCTGTCTCTCTCTCTCTCCCTGTCTCTCTCTCCCTGTCTCTCTTTCCCTGCCTGATTAATTACTAGCCCTGCACTGGCTCTGCACTTGCTCTGCAGTATCCCTGATGTGCAACATGTATTCCCAGAACAATTACACCACAATTTTAGCAAAACAGTTCTCTGTCTCTCAGAACTTCACAGACAGTGCTTCTGCTCGTCTCAGCATTCGCAGCACAACTGATGCGTCACTGGCTTACCGAGCCTGAGCCAATCAGAGAAAGCCCTTCCCACTAGGTCAGGTGACCACTTTCTTCCCGGGCTTTATGCCACACGAATAACGAATAGTAAAAGTTTGGTAATTAACTGAATTTGTACGCATTAGCGTATAAAGTAACTTATACGTAACATTAGTGTACAATTTATTGGACAAGTACGTAGCAAATGCGTAGAAAGCTTTAAGAACATTTTAATGAAGTGAATCTCAAAAAATCCGGATTCGCTTTGTAGCAGAAAATTTCCAAGAATCGTACTGAATCTACAAAGCGGTGAATAGATTTGCTTATCTCTAGCCCTAGGGGTCAATGGTGTGAGAAATGCGACCGTGATAGACTTTTTGTGGCCAGAACCACTGCTATTCTCATCCTTCGTTCTGACTCCTAAGGGGCTTGCTGCACACGGAGGGCAAAGAACGGACACACGGACCAAACTTAGATTCTTCACAGACATCTTAATTGATGAACCACTGACCATCTTGTCATAGATGTGCATACCCTAGCATTGGGTACTTGCAAATTGTTCTTGTTATGCAGTGTTATTTAAAGGAGCTGTCCGCTTTTTTTATATTGATGATCAGATCAACCAGGGATTAGATCAGATCAACCACTGCAACTGCAGCAGATTATAGCGCCCAACCATAATTTTAGCTCCCAGAAAGAATATATGTCCAGGAAAAAGAGGATGTACGGTCACCCTAAAACTATATCAAGTAAATGGGAGCTCTATAAACTGTTTACTTCCCAGAATCACAGCTGATCAGTAGGGATGCCACACACTGAAATTGATGGCCTATTCTTTAGATAGATCATCAGTATGTTAGTCCCAGAACAAAGAAGAGAACAACAACAAAAATGGCTTTGGAGGTCATGTCACAGCCATGTTTTTCCTGCTGTAGCTATGAGCTTTGCACATCCTGTAATTTAGAATCACTTGATCGCAAAGTCAGAGAGTGTCTGAGCTGAGGGCTGGATAGAAATAGAGACTGATAGGATGAATACACCTGTGGGATACTGGAAAGGGAGCGTTACATCTCCCAGCCGTGGAAACTGCTGTATGCCATGACATTTAAAATGATTGCAGGTGGGAATCAGTCTGCAGAGATGTCCAGGGAAGAATAAACTGCTTTCTTACAGGCAGACTTCTTTCTCCATACCTTCTCCTTACAGCTACATCCTATGTCCCTAAAGTCAGCAATGTGTCTGGTGATATATAGCATATTCCAAATATATGCAATGTTTGAGGTTTCATTATCACCTGTATAATGGACTAATGATAATGTTTTATGAACTATTTGTCTTTATGGAAAGTCAGTGGAAACAAAAAGAGTAGTTAGACAACCATTGTCCTTATGACTTATTAGGGGCCACAGATGTCTCTGAGACAATCACCTGCAAAGGCAATGTCCCATGGATAATTTTTTTTCTACTATTTAAAATAAGTTACTGAGACATTTTCTTTGTTCCCAATCCATTTTCATTTTCTAATTTTGGATTTCGTAATTCTATTTTCTGAACATTATGGGGGCAGCCATCTTGTATGGGATACCGTTAACAGAATTAAAGAGGACTTGTCATCACATTTTAAAATCGAAATCGAATACCTCTGGTTGTTTCTTTTTAATTGGTCCTGCTGTTCTCTTGCTACAGCCCCATTTCTGTTTTCATCCCCAATATGTATATGTGCAGTAAAGGTACTGAGAGGAGGAGACCTCAACTCTCCTCAGTAGGCGTTGACTGCTCCAGCACTGTGATGCTGTCCAATTGGAGAGGACTGCTTCACAGCCAGGAAGAAGACATGCAGTTCTCACAAGATTTACCTAATGCCTACATAATATAAGTCATTCTAGACCCGATGCCCAAATAACTTCTTTATTTAGGCTGTTCTCATGAGATTAAGTCCTAAGTGCCACTGAGATCAGTGAATTTTTTTTTTTTTTTTTAAAAGCCCGAGGAGCGTGCTTTACTAAAACCAAGTGCAACAATCAGTGAATGGTGCATGTGACCGCCGCGGGTGCTGTCAGCATGTAAGTATTCCAGCGGGTCAGCTCATTTTATCACATGTATGCCATGCACACATGGGCACTCCCCCACGAGTGCTGATTGGCTAACTGGCCCGCCCCCCCTATGAGAACCAATTGGCTGCCGTCGCCCATAGCTCTAATTTTGAGCACATGTTGCCTGATTTCATGTGGCAGCCGATCCTAAGAAAAGTGCAAACACAAACAGGATGAGTTGCTTATCTTATACAGATTTTGCAGTGTAAGACCTCTACTAGTGCTGTGTTGGTCATGCAGACTATCTGCTAACTTCAATGTCATCCATGCATTTTATTCCAGATCCTACACACTGTGCACTTAAAGGGAACCTGTCATCACCTTTACGCTGCGAATACTAAGGGCAGAACAAAGTAGAGACAGGTGAGTTGATTTCAGCGGTCAGTCATTTATAAGTTAAAAGTAAGTGGTTGCCGAGAACCAACATCACAATCATTGCAGACTGGGCCTGGAAAAGAGTCCCGGCCACCTGAGAAGAGTCATGGTTAATCATAAATTCCTGCTCTCCCTGCCCACCTGCTGATGATTGACAGTCTTCTACCTAGTTTTATCACTTTCTCCCTAGAAGAGAACTGCCAATCATCAGCAGATGGGCGGAAGAGCAGGAGATTAGGAATAACCATGACTCTTCTCAGGTAAATTTGACTCTTTTCAAGGCATGAGCTATAATGATTATGATGCTGGTTCTCAGCAACCCCTGATGTTTAGCTCATGAGTGACACACTACTGAAATCAGCATTTCTGTCACTAATTTATGCTGCCCTCAGTGAGCTCAGCATAAAGTTGATGACTGGTTCCCTTTAATGTAATGTTTGCAACTGTTTAACATGTAATGTGCCTAGTTTACCAGCAGGGGGGCAGCAAACCAGGCAGAGCCATAGTTTACCAGCAGGGGGCAGAGCCATAGTTTACCAGCAGGGGGCAGCAAACCAGGCAGAGCCATAGTTTCTCAGAATGGACCTTTCCATTCCATTCTGCCCCCGCCCCCCGCTGGAGTCCCATTTCCTGCAGGAAGGGTGGGGATCTAGTTAGAACCAGTTCAGGTTTACGCTCTGCAAGGGGAAGGTGTGCAGGGGCACCTCTCTGCAGGACGTGCCCATGCCAGCCATAGCACCTTCAGCTCTGCTGGCTAGAGAGGAGAACCTAAAGCCTCGGAAGCCAGGAGGTAGTTCCCTGGCCCAACTTAAGTCTGACTGAGGAGGAAAGTGCAACCTTTTGAATTAATTCAAGTTTACAGAAAGCCGGTCAGTACAGCAGTGAGCAACAGAGATAGAGCAGAAGTGTTTGCCTGCCACTTTTATGCTAATATCTGCTGGGACCAAGACAAAGCTGAAAGATTGTTGTTTAATGCAAGTCTACACAAGTAAAAAGTTGTGTTGGATTTCACCTCAAGGTCTGGACTCACTTATTCCTTCATCCCTAAATTATTCCCCCTATTTATTGCTTTAGAGCCAAAGCCTGGGGTCCAGCCGTATCCAGGTAGGTGCACCGTGACACATCACCATAAAGAGACATTTTAGGCCACAAACATACCACTCGGCATTCCTACACCTGGGACGTGCGTGACATCATACTTAGCGGGCCCTGGGGGGGAGGCCACCCATTGCACTGACACCAACTGACCTGATCTCTAATCATGTTTCCTATACTCTCTTGACACATACACAATCATGTACCTGCACTCACCTGTGGATTATCATAGGTCAGTCTGTACTTACAGTACCTCACAACTTGATATATTTCAGCAGGCTTTCTGATCATAATATTCATTTTGATGCCCTTTATCTTCGGCTGAAATTATAAAGACATTTTTTAAATGATTTCAAAAAGAAATTGATTGATTGCAAATGAAGTGCTGTCTGAAGTCGTTTTGGTGCACGTGACCACTTCCGGAAGTTTACATGCCAGGGATTGGAAGTGCAGAATGGACCTTGTGAACTGGAATACAGTGGTGTGTTTTTTCTTTAGGTACAGCACTGTCCTAAAGCTGGGAAACCCACCTTGTTGGAACAGATCTGTCTGTTGATGAGGAATCTTCATATTCTCAAATCTACTAGTGTTACTACGGTGTAGCAGTGTAGTGGTAGCCATGGCATCCCATGTTGAACAGACTGTAGGAAATGTGGTCTCAAGCAGAGACCAAATTATTCACAAATATGGTGCAATGAGATCGTATTCCAAGTTTAAGAATAAATTCCAAGAATTAATGGTCACATGCAGCACAATGAAATGCCCCAGCAGAACCAAATACCACAGTGCAATGCATTATACTACCCATACAGTACAAAATACCACAGTACAGGAAATAAAATACTACCCCAGCACAACTAAATACCACAGTGCATCACAATATATTGTCCAAGTAGTACAAATTACCTACCCAGAAGCTGTCATCTTCCTCCTCCACTTGTCTATAATAAAGATATGGAGGAGATTGACAGATGCAGTTACCCGGACAAAGCCAGCCCTATTGGCAGCACTGGTCTTTCAGAACTATCAAACATACAGTATAATAAAGCACTATACATTCAGTGATGTTACCTCTGATATACATGTTTTTAGAGATGAGCGCATCTATTCATCGATTTGTTGATTCGTATCG
This sequence comes from Rhinella marina, assembly GCA_900303285.1. NCBI lineage: Eukaryota > Metazoa > Chordata > Amphibia > Anura > Bufonidae > Rhinella > Rhinella marina. Next base: position 262,392 of record ONZH01009480.1, read on the forward strand.
AATCTTGGGATTTTTCAGCTGCGAAGCAAATCCGAATTTCCTTGGATTCGCTTTGTATTATTCGTAAATTACGCAAAAATTGACACGCTAACTATACATACGATACGTATAAACCGTACGAAATGTACGCATTATGCGTGAGCGGGACAAGTTCGCAAGAGCGGGAAAGTAAAGATACGCTATCCTCCGACCTGGAAAAAAACAGCCCACCGGGGATCTAACTATTTGCACGTATAGGGAGTGAAGACTCCTCCCTCAGTACTCCACCCTCCTCTGGCTGGAGGGTCCGCTCTGTCTTGTTCAGCAGAAGTGGCTGGAGTGTCCACTTCGCCCGCCTGGAGGAGTTCAAGCCAGAACCCCATTGTTCTGGCATCTATGACGGCCCGTGCACAGACCCCCTGGGAGTCTAAAACCGCGGTGGAGGACTGGGTCATAGAAGTTCTTGACCACCCTAGGCTGGGAGATTCTTCACTAGAACGAAGGAAGGGAACTGTGCTGTGGTTTTCAGTGGGGCGAGGGTCTGGCTTCCTGCAGGATGACGACTCTGTGAAGGAGTATTTCATGGGCCGCCGTTCGGTGAAACGGCCGTACCTGCCTGAAGCTCGTCACAGCCTGTACGTGGAGGATCAAGTGGAGTACACCCCCATGGAGTCTGTGAAAGGATCATTTGCAACCGAGGTTACCCTCCTTTCCAAGCCCCTGGTGCCTTCAAGTGATGCAGAAGTGTGGCCAGATGTACCACCAGGTCCAGGACGCTTGTGCTGCCTGCAGGTATTCCCAGATGGCGTCCTCCGGTTCTGTGAAAAGCCTCAGCCGGAGCCTCTGATTCCAGAACTGCCAGCACCACCATCACCACTACAACAGTCCTTACAGCTGGGTCAGCTGACTACGTCATCCTTCACCTTTCAGTCAACGGTCATCAACCAATACTACCAGCTGCCGTGGAAGGTGAAGCCAGCAGCAGCCGGAGAAGCTGGGTCTTCTTCCCTGGATCATGCAACCTTTCCGGAACCACTGCAGACGGAAGTTCTTACCCCAGCTGTCCCGGCAGGAGGATCCGGAAAAGCTGAAGTGTCTGCAGCACTCGCCAGCGTGACCACCACCCGGACCAGGTCAAGTCCAAATTCCGGAACAAGAAGGAAGTGGAGCTCCACCACCGCAGCGAGCGTGGCCTACAAGAGGCAGGAGCGTCCTCTTATGACTTTTAGCAGCATCTCGAGTGAGGAGGATTTCAAGTCCCTCATCGGAGGAAACCAACTACTGGCTGGCTGCTGTCCAGGACACTGCTGGAGGAGTCAGGAGGACCTATGGGAGCCACACCATGGACTGCACCTGACAGGTGAGATGCTAGTTGGCAGTTGTTTTTGTTTAGTTTGTGTTGCCCCGTTTGACTGTCACCCAGATGGGCATGGCTGTCAGGACTCCCCCATTCTTCAGAAAATTCCCTGTTGCACCAAAGTGCGCCTATTTTCCTTTTTACCCCCTTCTCAGGTTATTTGGGAACCACTTTTGCAAAAAGGGTTCTCTATTTGCTGCTATTTATTATCCGTGTGGATTACACATGACATTACCTGTTTGGATTACAATTTTGCCTCACGTGGATTACAATTGAATTTTGGAATATTTGTTCCAGACTGTTTTATCATTGCCAAGCCAACTAGGAGCCATAAGAAGAGACTCAAACGTATATCTGAGCCTTCTATGCTTGCAAATGTGAAATTGATTGCACTAAAATGTTTGCATACTTATGTCTTTGCTGTATTTTAGCTACACTGTTTTTAATGGTACAGCACTTTAGCCCATTGTGTGTATTCTTTTTCTGGTACTGCAATGTGTCTTATTAATGCACTTATTGTACAGTGTTTTTAGCAAATTATTAACTTATTGAAAGCTAACAGCAGTGAGCACCTTATTTTTCTAGTTCATATAGTCTTCCTCTGAAGACTGTAGGCCGCGGCCGAGCCTCATGCGTATGACGCATTTGCGCGTCATTTGTACGTTAAGGATTTGTACGCACTTTTGTACTCTAATGCTTACGTGTTGCGTACTTTTACATACGCTGACTGTACGTACGTAATTTATGCAGGAATGTTCGCAAAACAACGATTGTGTTTTTTTTACGTAGATTCGACCGAATAAGTTCGTGCGAATACGAATCTTGTCAGATATACGGAGAATTTTTGGCGAATAAAAATTTGAATGATTCGCTCATCTCTACATGTTTTCTTTCCTAATCTTCTTCATTTGACCAAAACTGCCATGAAAACTTTTTTCAGTAACATATCCTCTGACGAAGATGTTCTCTTTACTATTGTTCTCCGTTAGAACCAGACCATCATGATGACTTCTTTCAACCATATCTCATCTCTGCAGAATTTGTCACACTGACATCTTAGAATCCTCACTTTTCCATCATCCACCCCACCCTGGTTCCCCATCAGTATCATCCTCCTTCCACCCCCAATACTGTGCCCGCTTTGTACCCCAATTTCCCCAAAATACTGTACTACACTATGAAAACAAAAAACATGAGACTCCATGAGAAATAACCTGTGTGTGTCTAGAGCTGGAGGTATGCTATTGTTTATCCCTATTGTTTGTGGCTTATGACCAAAATAGTGTTCCTCCTAGCAATTATAATAGTACATAAAGGGAACCTGCCAGTTCTAGTATGCTGCCCTCACTGCATGTGGCATCGGACTTAGGGCCCATTCACGCAACTATTTCCTATTTTGTGGACCACAAATTGTGGATCTGCAAAACATGGATAGCTGCCATGCGCATTCTGCATTTTGCAGACTGGAAAGTCCTTTCCTATGATAGAAATGCCTATTCTTGTCGGCAAAAAATGGTCAAGAATAGGACATGTTCTATCTTTTTTTTTGTTTCTACACTAGAACTACAGAATACGATCACGAGTGAGTGACAGATCTCTAAAATCAGCAGTTCTGCTATTACACTATGCTGCCCTGTAAGAGATCATTTTATTCATCCATTTGTTTTTTATAGTATTTATGGCAGTTATTTTCTACAGTGGTTATGATGCATTGGGACATATATCCAGTTCTTTGGGGTAATCATTTCTCTCAAATACTTATCTTTTTTTTCACTGAATAAGCAATGTGCAGCTCCTACTGGCAGACAGTATGGAAAACGGGATCAGTTACTATATATAACATGAAGCAAGGATTCATCATAAGCACTGATAGAGAGGCTGGCCAACTGGACCTAAGCCTGAAGTTAAGTACTTTCACAGGTCAGAGAGCAGTTAGGAAATCAGAAACTTGTGTACTCTTCCTGATTTCTCTTAATTAGCGTAGTTCAGTACATTCTCAAGGCCTTATTCATAAATCCATTTCCGTTTGAAGTCAGAGTTTTATCCTTGAAGAGCTGCGTGAAGGGTCCATTGTTGGTTCATGCATCTGTTTTGGGCCCTCCATGTTGTGTCCGTATTCCGTGTGCACTGCTGGACTGAAAGGGAGATTTCCTACCAATGATCAGTAAAAACCTGTGTTCTGTCACAGATTTTCATGAACCAGTAGACTTCAATGGGCTTGTGTGGTCTGCTACAGTATATGGACCACGTAGTCTATGTCTCCTGTGTGATGTGTGAATAATCCATAAAGGGGTTGTCCATTTTCCATTTTGGACTTTCCTTAAGATGGCCATACACATAAGATTAAAGTCTGCCATTCCGACTGGCTGTCGTTTGAAAAAGTGGCGCAACCAAGTGTTGGCGATTGCCAACAGACTCTTGTCTGCAGAAAATGCGAACCGCCGTGCTGGAAAACTGCGGCCATTCATCAGCCGAAACTGCATGTTGATGGCATGATCAGCTGAAATCAGCCAATCACTCGCCATGTGCTCAAGCACCAGGGAATCTATTTTTATAAAAAAAAAAAAAAAAAATGGACCCCTTGGTTGGGCAGTTTGGATCCCATGGACAACTGATCGGCCGAAATGCAGGTGATCATTATCTCAAATGTATGGCCGGCTTTACTTGCTAGTAGGGTCCCTTGAAAATGCCCTGATTTCAAAGTGTCTCCCTGCTAGGACTCAAATTGATCAGATTCATGTGTGGGGAAACCTGTCAATAAATGTTTAACCCCTTCCTGTCTTGCACCGTACTATTATGTAGCATCAACCACCTAGTTAAAGGGGTTGTGTAGCAGGAATCTATTGATGGCCTATCCTCAGTATAGGTCATCAATATCTAATCAATGGGGGTGCAACTCCTGGCACCCCACCAATCAGCTGTTTAAAGAGTAGGTGCACGTACCAGAGTTGCTTCCTTTTCAACTACTAGTTACAACTACTCGTCCCATTCACACACAGTGTAATCTAGAAGAGGAGGTAGCACTCGTACGAGTGCCGCCTCCTCTTACACAGCTGATCAGTGGGGGTGGGGGTGGTAGAAACTCTGCCGATCAGATACTGATGATCTATCCTAAGTATATGTACCTGCTGCACAACCTCTTTAATGCAAAGTGATGGCACTGTGCTGTTGCAGGCTCAGGAGCTGTGCTCACATCATCACTTGTAGGCACACTGCTTTAAATGGAGTCTTTCACCTGTTTTTCACTAATATAACTAAGAACACTGCCCCACAGAAGATTGCATACACATCCCAGACATACCTGTGTGCACTTTGTGTCTGTATTACATGTCCAGAAAAAGCACTTTTATTTTGCAGGAAAACAGCTCCCAAGTGCCCAGTTCTGCTGCTGCAAGTGCTCAAATAAACCAGACCGAAGAGGGGAGGGCTGCTTTAGCTGCTCATATCTTGGTATTGGTAGCAGATAGAAAAATGGTTCTGACCTTCTTTGAAAGATGGCATTCCAAGCTTTAAAATCACAGCATTATATCGAGTACATCAGAAGATATAGCTGTTAGAAATCGAGTCAGGAGAGAAAGCTGATTTTACTTTCACTTTCAGCTGGGCACTTGGGAGCTGTTTTCCAGCAGAATAAGGCCTCTTTCACACGGGCGTCACAGATTCAGTCCGGATGCGTTCCGGAAAATCCGCACGCATCCGCACGCAATTGCAGTCAGTTTTGACTGCGATTGCGTAAGTTCGTTCAGTTTTTTCCGCGCGGGTGCGAAGCGTTTTGATGCGTTTTTCATGCGCGTGATAAAAAACTGAATGTTTACAAACAACATCTCTTAGCAACCATCAGTGAATCACGCATTGCATCTGCACTTGCGTGCGGATGCAATGCTTTATTCACGCAGCCCCATTCACTTCAATGGGGCCAGGGCTGCATTAAAAACGCAGAATATAGAACATGCTGCGATTTTCACGCAACGGCGAACTGATGCGTGAAAAACATCGCTCATGTGAAAAGCCCCATTGAAATGAATGGGTCAGGATTCAGTGCGGATGCAATGCGTTCGCATCACGCATTGCACCCGCGCGGAAATCTCGCCTGTGTGAAAGGGGCCTAAAAGTACTTTTTCTTAACATGGAATACAGACACAGAGTGCACACAGGTATGTCTGGAATGTGTTTGCAATCTTCTGTGGGGCAGTGCTGTTAGTTATATAGGTGAAAAACAGGTGAAAGACTCCCTTTAAGGGCCCTTGCACACAACCGTATGCGCTCCGAGACATACAGTCTGTGAGCAGGCCATATGTCCCGGAGCGGCATAGATCGTGTGCACGGGAGCGTACAGCATCATAGATTACAATGATGCTGTGCACATCGGGCTCCCCGTGGGACTATTGTCCCTCACTTATGATCTTATAAGTGTGGGACAATAGTCCCGCGGGCGGCCCGACGTGCACAGCATCATTGTAATCTATGATGCTGCGCGCTCCCATGTGCACGATCAATGCCGCTCCGGGACATATGGCCTGCTCACGGACTGTATGTCTCGGAGCGCATGCGGTTGTGTGCAAGAGCCCTAAGTGTCAGGATCATAAATAAATTAAATCCCAGCAGTTTAACCCCTCAGATGCGGTCAATAGGGAACATGGCATCTGAGCTCAGGGAAGGAGCCCTCATGTACTCCAATTGGCACCTGCAAACGGAGCCCCCTCCAGTCCCCCACATCTATTACAACCTGTTTCTGGTGTAGTAGAATGCCAGTAAAAATGCTAAAATGCTGTACTACAGAAGTATTCAAGTCCCCTAAGAGGACTAAAAAAAAAAAAAAGTAAAAAATAGTTAAAGTTTTTAAAAATTAAAAAAATCCAAAATTCAAAAAACCTTTTTCCAATTCACATTTGCATATAAAAACAATTGGTATCATTGCATTCACAATCGTCCAAACTATTAAAATATCATGTTATTTTTAACATGAGCTGAAATACCGTATCATGTAATTTTTTAACATGGAGTGAACAACATTAAAAAAAAAAAAACAATGCCAGAATTATAATTTTTGTTTACCTCACCTCCTACAAAATGGAATAAAAGGTATCAGTCCTATGTATGCCAAAATCATATCGATAAAACTTGGGCCTCTAAAGGCATTCGGTTATGCATTCCGTCATAAAATTGCGCTATGGTCCGTGGTAACGGAATCCATAACGCAATTCACCTTTTACCAGTAAGGCCTTGTTCACATGTCAGTGTTTTGATCAGTTATTTCCATCGGTTTTTGTGAGCCATAACCAGGAGTGGAGGCTACACATAGATCAGGTATAATGGAAAGATTTGCACCTGTTCTGTGTTTTTGACCCGAACCTGGTTTTGGCTCACAATAACTGATGGAAATAACCTGATCAAAAAACTGATGTGTGAACAAGGCCTAAATGAAGCGTTAAAGATTTTCATAACCTGAAATTCGCTCATCTCTAGTGGCAACATATGAATAATTATATACTAAGAGACAAGATTATTAGACAAGAAACTATTACATTGTGGCTTTAATTGGGTAATTCAATTGAAAGCGATTTTCTTTCTCCATTTTAGCCCTAATTTAGAGATCCTCAAGCTGGATTATTAAGAGGTACCTGTCACATTGACATGTTGTCTGAGCTGCAGGCAGCATGTTATAGAGCAGGAGGAGCTGTGCAGATTGAAAAAATCAGCATAACTTGTATTTTATTAATTTTATTTCCAGTTGATTCTGGGCTTTGAATTCAAGGACATGGTCCTGTCAGTGATTGGCATCCATCCCCATATGATTATGCATGCAAAGAAAAGTAAAAAAGATATTGATCTTGGAAAATGGGGAGAGAAAAATAAAAACACACAAACAAAAATTGTACATAAGGGGTTAAACATTATTGAGAGTGTTTGGTGTGTTTTTTTAAATTTTCCACAAATTTTCAGTTTTCTCTCTGGTTACTAAGTCTCATAATGGGTTGACACTTCCGGTTCTATAAGGATCACTTTTCAGTAGTCATCTCTTTATCACCCCAGACAGGATTACAATGAAACTATCACTCTTCATCCCTGTAAAATGTTCTCTGCACATGTCACAGAGCATGCCCAGAATACTCCATTGTTTCAATCTGGAGAAAAGGTACTTTTAATCTAAATGCAAATGATCCCTGACTATACAGGAACCAGGCCCTGTCAATCAAGCCTTTAATTGTCATTTTTCAATATGACAATTGTGATAAAGTGATGACAGGCTAGTAGCCTCTGTTTTAGACTCGCCCTGGCACTGTATATCATTCCTTCTAGGTCCTTGTATTTTTAGCACAAGAATAGCATAACCTGCAGTGCTTTTTTTAAAAAAATACTGGCACCCTGACAGAAACCTAATGAACACAGAACAGTGTACATGAATGGACTATTAACCCTTTGGCGCATTTGGACGTAACTGTACGTCCAAAGTGCAAGTAAGTTGCTGCATTTGGACGCGCAGTTACGTCCAAACTGCTTACCGGGACTGTGACACTATAAAGTGTCACAGCCCCGGAGTCTCCGCTCTCCCGGAGAGCAGAGACGTCGGGGAAGCCGGCAAGGGACCAATCAGAGTGGTCCCTTGCCAGCAAGCGCTCCGATTGGTTAGTCTCTGCAGACTAACCAATCGGAGCGCTTCAGTATTAAAATGCCGGTTTCAGGCTGCGATCTCCACTCTGGAGAGAGATCGCAGCCTGAAACCAGGTAAGTCCTCTGTGCCCCCACATAGCCCCCTTCTTGTAGTGCCCCCCCTTGTAGTGCCCCCTCCTTGTAGTGCCCCCCTGGTGCCTCCGTTGCCCCCCCTCCTGCTTTGTATTGTATGATGGCAGCGGCTCAGGATCGGAGCCGCTGCCATCAGCAGAGAGTGTGAGCTGTAATTACAGCTCACACTCTGCTGCTAACAGCTGAAATCGGTGCTGGCACCGATTTCAGCTGTTTAACCCCATAGATGCTGCGGTCAGTAGCCGCCCGCAGCATCCATGGGGTTAAGAGGGAGGGAGCTCCCTCTCTATACCATCGGGCGGCCGCTGCTGCAATGGCAATGGCCCGATGGTTACCATGGCAACCAGACGCTTTACAAAAAGCGTCCTGGTTGCCATGTAGCTAAGGCTGATTAGACCCTCAGGGTCTGATCAGCCTTAGTGTAGCACTGATACAGTGCATTGCAATAGATGGCTATTGCAATGCACTGTATAGCCATCAAGCCCACTGGATCTTCAAGATCCAAATGGGTCTTGATAAAGTTTAAAAAAAATGTAAAAAGTAAAAAGAAAAGTGTGAAAAGAAAGTAAAAAAAAGTGTAAAAAAGTAAAAAAAATAAAGTTTAAAAAAAGTTAAAAAAGCGCCCTTTTTCCCCAAATAAAGTAAAAAAAAAAGAAAAAGTACACATATTAGGTATCACCGCATCCGTATCGACGGGCTCTATAAAAGCGTCACATGGTCCACCCCACCAGCTGTACGCAAAAATTTTTTAAAAAAAAAAACTATACCAAAACAGCCATTTTCTGTCACCTTGCCACACAAAAAGTGTATTAGCAGGCGATCAAAAAGGCGTATTTACCCCAAAATGGTACCAATCAAACCGTCATCTCGTCCCGCAAAAAATGAGCCCCTACCTGAGACAATCGCCCAAAAAATAAAAAAACTACAGCTCTCTGACTATGGAGATACTAAAACATGATTTTTTTTGTTTCAAAAATGATATTATTGTGTAAAACTTAAATAAATAAAAATAAGTATACATGTTAGGTATCGACACGTCCGTAACAACCTGCTCTACAAAAATATCACATGATCTCTCCCCTCAGGTGAACACCGTAAAAAATAAAAAATAAAAACTGTCTAAAAAAAGCCATTTTTTGTCACATTTCTTCACAAAAAATGTAATACCAAGCGATCAAAAAAGCATATGCCCCAAAAAATAGTACTAATCTAACCGTCATCTCGTCCTGCAAAAAATGAGCCCCTACCTGAGACAATCGTCCAAAAAATAAAAAAACTACAGCTTTCTGACTATGGAGACATTAAAACATGATTTTTTTTTGTGCTTCAAAAATATTGTGTAAAACTTAAATAAATAAAAAAAAGTATACATAATTGATATTGCCGCGTCCGTAACGACCTGCTCTATAAAAATATCACACGATATAACCTGTCAGATGAATGTTGTAAATAACAAAAAATAAAAACTATGCCAAAACTGCTAGTTTTTGTTACCTTGCCTCACAAAAAGTGTAATATAAAGGTACCAAAAATCGCATGTACCCTAGAATAGTACTAACAAAACTGCCAACTTATCCTGTAGTTTCCAAAATGGGGTCAGTTTTTTGGAGTTTCCTACTCTAGGGGTGCATCAAATCTGACATGGAAACTTAAACTTTTTCCAGTGAAATCTGCCCTGGCGTTCCTTTCCTTCTGCGCCGTGCCGTGTGCCTGTACAGCAGTTTACGATGACAAATGGGGCATTTCTGTAAACTACAGAATCAGGGTAATAATTATTGAGTTTTGTTTGGCAGTTAACCCTTGCTTTATTCTCGGACTAAAATGATTTAAATGGAAAATCTGCCAAAAAAGTGAAATTTGGAAATTTTGGCTACATTTTTCTTTAATTCTTGTGGAACACCTAAAGGGTTAATAACGTTTGTAAAATCAGTTTTGAATACCTTGAGGGGTGTAGTTTCTAAAATGGGGTCATTTTTGGGTGGTTTCTATGATGAAAGTCTCACAAAGTGACTTCAGACCTGAACTGGTCCTTAAAAAGTGGGTTTTGGAAATTTTGTGAAAAATGTCAAGATTTGCTTCTAAATTTCTAAGCCTTCTAACGTCCCAAAAAAATAAAATGTAATTTTCAAAATGATCCAAACCTGAAGAAGACACATAGGGAATGTAAAGTAATAACTATTTTTGGAAGTATTACTATGTATTTTAAAAGTAGAGAAATTGACATTTGGAAATTTGGAAATTTTTCTAAATTTTTGGTAAATTTGGTATTTTTTTATAAATAAGAATGAAATATTTTGACTCAAATTTACCACTGTCATGAAGTACAATATGTGACGAGAAAACAATCTCAGAATGGCCCAGATAAGTAAAAGCGTTCTAAAGTTATCACCACATAAAGTGAGACATGTCAGATTTGAAAAATGGGGCTCCGGCATTTGGTCCAAACTGGCTGTCGGTTGAAGGGGTTAAGTAAACAATGCTCTATGTTGTAGTGTTTGAAGAACTCTTTGGTTCCTCTCATTCCTCCAAAACCACAATCCCTCCACTCCATTATTTTATGGATGCACTACTGAAGTTATACAAGCCTAAGAAGTCTGTATGGAAGCAATTTAAATCTTACTTTTGGGTTAAGAAGATAATATTGTAATTCACAATTTCTTTTTCGTTTCCTGTTATTCCACCATTCTATACCTCCACTGCTTACACTGCTTGTTTTCAACCCTTCCCTACTCCAAACACCCATGATTTCCATTCTTCACATTGAAAAGCATTGAGCTATTATTATGCTCTATACTCCAATGTCACTGAGTACTTTTTAGCATAGGGTCATGTTATGTCACAGAGGCAGCCAATCATGACCTGCAATGGTGATTCCACTATGAAAGAACGTATCAGAGCAATGGACATAGTTGGCTGCCACACTCCATTCTACCATCACCCCTGTCACATCTGCTGCGACTAGAGATGAGTGAACGTGCTTGTAACGAGCACTGTACCGCTCGGCTCCCCTGCGCTCGCATGGGCGCAGGCAGCCGTTTCCGTCCTCCTCATGGGCGCAGGGGAGCCGAGCGGTACAATGCTCGTTATGAGCACGTTCGCTCATCCCATGGAAGGACACATTACAAGAGCATGTAGCCTATTGTTGTACATGAGTAGCTTTCACTATCCTAGTAACAAAATATATAAACTCCTTGGGGGTCATCACAACTCTACTAGCTTGAAAAATTGTGTGCAAAAGTTCGCTAAGAATATGCGATCCTTACAATCTGTACAGACGTACCAATACTGACCATTAGCAATGTCCTCAGGACAAGTCATCAATATGTGATCGGTGGAGATCCTATTTCTGGCACCTCCGCTGCTATTTGAGGAACAAGCAACGTGCCTGGTGAGTGCTGTGGCCTACTCACAGCTTACCAAGCACAGCACAGCTACGCCTAGGTCATATGACTAGGAAGCCTACAAAGAAGCCGGAGTGCTGGGAGGAGGACCTCCACCAATCTCATATTATGACCTATTCTGAGGAAAATCCCGGAAAACGCCTTAGTTTCTTCCTTGTATATACTTTCATTGGCAGTCTCATGTATTTTAAATATGTGAAGTGGAAGGACAATGGAGATAAAAAGCTATAAAGTGTAAAGTAGAAGTATTCATAGGTAATTCCATATATTATATGGATTTATTCTCCAACCGCATTATGTTAGTGACGTCTGAACAAGTTAGTCTTCAATGTTCCTCCAGCTGATGTGTCCTCACTACCAATGCATCCTATGCATCTCCCCATATATTGACATGCTCACTGGTGGTATGCGTGCACTTATGCCCAATGACCATGAAAATGATTTACAGTTTGACTAAAGTTGTAGTCCTCTCCTTGGGGAGTGATTATATTTGTGAAGCCAGGCGTATGTCTGAACTCAAAGTCATAGCACTGGCCTCCACCGTAGCCTCTAAAATAAAAGCCAAAGAATAATGTTTTCATTCCCCACCTGCATAAACAGTGCACAGAAAGGCAGAGACTTCAGTTTGCTAGATGCTACTACTTCAGATGACATGTACAAATACAAAAAAGCCAAAAGTGATATAGCTTTAACTCCACAAAGTAACCTTCATTGACAAGAACTGGCAATTAAGAAATTCTGCGGGGAGTCTAGTGAATGGGAAGGGATAGATAGTGTTATGTGAAGACACAGTCTGGTATCAGAAAACTGATGGGAAAGCAAAGGACATGGATGAAGAAGGCTGCAGACAACTCCTGCAGACTACAGAGAAAACTCCCTTGTGAACTGGACCAATGCCATGGTGCTCCAGGCAACGGCATTAAACAGGAGGAAACAGACTGGGGATTCCGTCATTTCAATGGAGAGAGAAGGGAAGGCATTGAGAACAGACAGGAAAGCAAAAAATATATATCTGTATAAGGAACCCTTTGCCCTTGACATTGCCTCATCAAGTGAAAACAAATAGGGTTAGTCACATTAATGACATGGTTTATATACATTACTTAACACATGCATGCAGGCCCAATGTCAAGAGCTGAATTATTCTGTCTGGGCACAATGTCACTGCTGTTCAAACACAGGATACAGAAGAGGGGCTCCAACAGGTCAAGGGTCCTGTGTAACACTGAATGATCAGTTCCCTCCTCATTTGTCACTTATGTAGATGTTTGTCCTCAGTTTACATCAGTTTATTAATGAATCTAATAAATATTTGTTTACAAACATGTAAAACATATATAACATCTACCAATTATATATAAGGTATAAATGATTTGATAGTTAATAGCTTTATCTGTGTGTGTATACCTTTTTGAATTCTATCTATCTATACTGTATATATAGTGCCTTGAATAAATATTCAGACCCCTTGGACTTTTCCACATTTTTCACATTACTTTTACAAACTTAGGGCTCATGCACACAAACATGTGCCGGCCATGCCCATGCTGCGGACTGCAATTTGCGGTCCACAATGCATGGGCACTGACCGTGGGGCCGCCGCATGCGGATCGCAGACCCATTCACTTGATTGGGGTCCGCAATCCGCATTCCATGGTCCGCGGCGCAAAAAAGTAGTGCATGCACTACTTTTTTGAGGTGTGGAGGCACGGACAGAAACACCACGGAAGTACTCTGTAGTGATTCCATGAGGTTCCGATCCATGCCTCCGTTCTGCATCTCCGGGATTGGGGACCCTTTCAAGTGAATGGGTCCGCGATCCCTGAAGCGGGGTGCACACGGCCGGTGCCCGTGTATTGTGGACCGGTCATATGCGGCAACAATATGGCCACGGCTGGGCAACAGCTGTGTGCATGAGCCCTTAAATGTATTTTATTGGGGGTTTATGTGATAGACCAACACAAAGTACCAAGTATGTGTAAAGCGAAAAGAAAATGCTATGGTTTTTAAAATTTTTAATAAATAAAAATCTGAAAAGTGTTTGGTGCATTTGTATTCAGCCCCTTGTACTATGATACCCCTAAATAAAATCCAGTGTGACCAATTGCCTTCAGAAGTCACCTAATTAGGGCTCATTCAGACAACTGTATGAATGGGTCCACATTTGTTCTCTAATTTTGCGGAACGGGTGTTGACCCATTCATTTCAATGGGGCCACAAAACATGCAGACAAGATCGCAGACAAGAATAGGCATTTCTATAATGAGCCGCCCGTTCTGTTCCGCCAATTTTGGAAGGGAGACGGGCGGCATCTGTGTTTTGTGGATCCGCAATCAATGCGCCCTTATTATTAGAGTCCACGTGTGTGATTTATTCACAGTATAACTACAGCTGTTCTGTGAAGGTCTCATTTATAAGTGAAGAGGCAGGTTTAAGATGGCGACATTGGAGCAAGAAAAAGCTTTTTGTGTGTTGGAATTTGCAAGAACGGGGTCTGTTATGACAGTATGGCGAAATTTTCAGAATAGATTTGGTAAATGTGCTCTGTATAGAAACTGCATTTTGGTTTGGGTGAAGCAATTCAAAACCAATGTCATGGGAAAATTCCAGGCTGTCCAAAGATTTCAGAAGAGACAGTGAAGAGGATTCAAGACGTGTTCATCCCTTGGGCCCCCTGACATCCGGTGACATACCATAGGGACATCAGTAAAGCCCACCCAGCAGAGCTGGTGATGTCACCGGGAACACTGCTGGACGTAAACAAAAAAGCCCTTGCCCTGTATGATACAGCACAAAGGAAAGGGAGAGCATTAGAGCATGAAATGTTCCAATGCTCATGTCAGAAGGGCCATAGGGGTAAAGATAGGGATATGCACTGGTTCAGCTCTGAACCCGAACAACCCCTTTAAAGGGAGTCTGTCACCTGTTTTTCACCAATATAACTAAGAGAACTGCCCCATAGAAGATTGCATACACATCCCAAGCATATCTGTCTGCGCTATGTTTCTTTATTCCATGTCCAAGAAAAGCACTTTTATTCTGCAGGAAAACAGCTCCTAAGTGCCTAGCTCTGTTGGTGCAAGTGCCCACAGCAAACCAGACTGAAGGGGGAAGGCTGCTTTAGCTGCTCATATCTTGGGATTGGTATCAGGTAGAAATATGGGCTGACCTTGTTTGAAAGCTGGCATTCCAACCTTTCAAACAATACTAGCATTATATCCACTATATCAGAAGATATACCTTTTAGAAATCGAGTCAGGGGTGAAACCTGTTTTTACTTTCACTTTCAGCTGCGCACTTGGGAGCTGTTCACCAATGATTCAGATGTTTTATTTTTTATTAAAGCATATTTCCTCTCATAGCTTACACAATATGTGGACTTTTTTGCATTATGGGTGGAAAGACTCTTTAAACTCTCTACTTATGGTGTGATCTTACTGCAAGAATATTGTTTATTACATTTGGAGCATTAATCATGGTGGTTTTAGTTTTCAAGCACATGTGTGACTGAAAGTTGTAATACAGGTCTAAGTAAGCACTATTACATCAAGGGCATACAACACACATCCATCACTACACGTCTCTCCCCAACAAGAAAACCATTGTACAGTAAACCAGGGCAGTTGCAAACCTTAAATTAATATCATAGCTATGCCTGGATCGCACAACATGAAAGGATGCACTGTGTTTTCCATTAGGAAGTTGTTTAAAGCTTATTCATGATACTATCTGCACTAGGCAAGGACGTTAGACTGAAAAACGATATTTGATTTTGTCTGTAATATATCCTATGCAGTTTTATTTGACACTTGTTGTAATGTTGTAATTTTCGTCCGGCCACCTCTCTGCATGTTTGCCGTTCTGCGGCCGGAACTCCGGCCCATTATAGTCAATGGGGACGGAGCATAGTTCCAGCCCCACACATGCAATTGACCCACCGAAACAGCCTGCCAGATACCCGTGCCGCCAGTGCAGCCTGAGCCACTGTGATAAATCTGTTGCAGATCTAGACAGCCTGTCCAAGTTTACACCATCTATAGGATTAGTAAATCTGCCCCTATGTCTCTAGGGGTTACTTCCATTGTCCTTATGTTGTGCTATTAATGTGCAGGACAATGTATGATCATGGCCTTAGGGGTTCTTGGAGGTCATTTATTGGAGCAGGGGATTCTTTTCTTGAGAAACACTTAACTCAATGGCTATTTGTACAGAACATTGATGAACAGGTACAGTAACTAATACATCACTTGCCAGTAAAAATGCAATGTGATTTTACGTAATAAATACTAAGTGATCCTTGCGCATATAACATGGACACTCATACTTAAATCTGAACGCAGAAGCACAGGTGGAATATTGAATATAGGAGCTTGACATTCCCTCCATAAACTCTTTACTACTCTGAAGCAGGAAAGTATTTTCTGCACCGTGGGGAGAACAGGGACTAGGAAATAAGACAGTTGCCAGGAGATGGGACACTGAGGGCACAGACAGAGAAGGAGAATCCAGCAGTAATCATACAGACCAGGTCATTAACTCACAGAACAAAAATAGAACCTCCAGACAAAGTACGGTCAGGGATGGCAACAGGCAGATGAACTGAGCAGGCGAAATACAAGGGTTGAACTTGTGTGACGTTGCATTTGATATATGCTTAGTCATAAAAACCTTCCATTAACAGCTGTAGACCAGGTTCACATTGGGCAGTTTTTTATGCATTGCTTAGCCAAACCTAAGGGTGAATCATAAAGAGATGAAAAGTGTAAAGGAAAGACTTATACATCTCCTTTTTTGTATCTTTGTGTTTGTTTAAAAATCATATTTTTTAGATCTCGATAGATCCAAATTTCTGAGCTGATTATATTTTTTAATTCATATTTAGAGCTTCATTTTTAAGATTCAGAGCTCCAAATTTCCTGCACATACTGCAAAAAATTCTAGCTGTCTGCAGTTATAGATCTACTGTACATGGATGTCCTCATCTCCCACTGGAAATAATTCTCATCCACTTTTAGAGAACCAAATGATCCATACTCACAAATCCTTGGGTGCCAACCACCTTCTATACTTCTTTTTATTACCATAGAGACTCCAATATATAGTGCTTAGCCAAACACGTTTGACGCCAAGTATGTCCTGGCCTCCTCCCATGCCAAGAGCTGTTTGAAATGTCATGTGGCGTTTGAGTGGGGAGGCCAGGATGAAGGCATACTCAGCATCTCAGGTGCTTGGCTAACCACTGTATATTGGAATTTGTATGATAATAAAAAGAAGTATACTGTAGAACAGTGGTTCTCAACTCCAGTCCTCAGGACACACCTGACGGTCATGTTTTCAGGATTTCTTCAGTATAGAGCAGCTGATATAATTAGCGTCCATCCATCAGGACTTACCACATGGTTTTAATTCTGTGGGACATTCCCAAATTCTGACTGGCAGGTGGGTCCTGAGGACTGGGGTTGAGAACCACTGTTGTAGAGGGTTGTTGACTCCCAAGAATATGTGAGTAAGGATTGTTTGCTCACTAAACATGGATGACAATTATTGCCTAGTCTGTACTATTGGATTTACAGTATCCCAGACCTGGAGATATCTGCGATTGCATGTTACATTATGTTTAAATGTCATATTATGTTTCTGCTGTGTACTCCAGCAGAGGAAGTAATGATTGGCAATGGCTGGCAGGAGGATGGCTAACCACTCTGTTCCTTCCGTCTTGGTAGGAGTGGGTTGGTCCTACTTCCTGCCAGGAGGAGGAATTCCAGTGAGATAGTGAAGAGGAAGGAAGCTGATGCCTGAGCTCCTTCTTCAGGGAACTTTAAAGGCTGTCTACAGCCTGGGGGCTGGGGGCAATTAATTTTTACTATTGCATTGTACTCATTTTGAACTAAAAATCATTTTTTAAATTGGTGTTTATTACAAATGTGGAAAACATTTTTATGTAGAGGGCTGAAATGTTCTAATAGAGGGATCTGAATTTTCTCTCTGCTCCGTCAGCTGGCCAATCTAATGGGCTTCTTATCTCTGCTGTCAGAACCTATAAACACTCATTATAGCTCAGTTTTTATCTTATTGATAAGAATGTTGCTTAAATAAGTCTTTATGACCTCTCAGTAGACTATAGATAAGGATTATTAGATGAACAGCACCGACACCTTGCAGACCCCAGGCCAGATCCAGTGTAAATGGTCAGATCTGAAATTGCCCTCAGAGGCAGTATGTATATTTGAGGTAGAACAAGTAAGGTGCTGTCTATCCGGCTAAGTGCATAGTACAACCATCCATCATACAATAAAGTGAATATGAGGACCCATTGCGGTATGAGGACCCATTTCTGTAAAGAAATACACACAATGGGCAACATACTTGAAAACGTTGCTGAAAGGTAAAAACATTAGTGCAAACAATCCAGTGCAAACAATATAGTGCAAATACATTATAGGTATACTGTAAACATTTTAAATATCACCCACCTACAAAGTACACCATGTTCCAAATTATTATGCAAATTATATTTATCTCTGATTTTCCTAAATGGTCGGTGCAAATGAGAGTCAGTATAATAAAAGTCATCACCCGTTAGAGTGCACATCGAATTTTATTGAACAAACCTCCCAATGATAACAGTATATTCTTCAAAAATTAAAAAAACTCAAAATGCAATGTTCCAAATTATTATGCACAGTAGAGTTTCTAAACATTTTATATGTTTTTAAGAACTGAAAATGCTCATTTGTGGAATTTGCAGCATTAGGAGGTCACATTCACTGAAATAAAAAGCTATTTAAATCCAAAACATCATAACAGGCCAAGTTACATGTTACCATAGGAACCCTTCTTTGATATAACCTTTACAATTCTTGCATCAATTGAACTTGTGAGTTTTTGGAGAGTTTCTGCTTGAATTTCTTTGCATGATGTCAAAATAGCCTCCCAGAGCTGCTGTTTTGATGTGAACTGCCTCCCATCCTCATAGATCTTTTGCTTGATGATACTCCAAAGGTTCTCTATAGGGTTGAGGTCAGGGGAAGATGGTCACACCATGAGTTTATCTCCTTTTATGCCCATAGCAGCCAATGACACAGAGGTATTCTTTGCAGCATGAGATGGTGCATTGTCATGAATGAAGATGATTTTGCTCCTGAAGGCACGTTTCTGCTTTTTGTACCATGGAAGAAAGTTGTCTGTCAGAAACTCTATATACTTTTCAGAGGTCATTTTCACACCTTCAGGAACCCTAAAAGGCCTACCAGCTCTCTCCCCATGATTCCGGCCCAAAACATGACTCCTCCACCTCCTTGCTGACGTCGCAGCCTTATTGGGACATGGTGGCCATCCACCAACCATCCACTACTCCATCCATCTGGTCGATCCAGGGTTGCACGACACTCATCAGTAAACAAGACTGTTTGAAAATTAGTCTTAATGTATGTCTGGGCCCACTGCAATCGTTTCTGCTTGTGAGCACTGGTTAGGGGTGGCCAAATAGTAGGTTTATGCACCACAGCAAGCCTTTGAAGGATCCTACACCTTGAGGTTCGAGGGACTCCAGAGGCACCAGCAGCTTCAAATATCTGTTTGCTGGTTTGTAATGGCTTTTTAGCAGCTGCTCTCTTAATCTGATGAACTTGCCTGGCAGAAACCTTCCTCATTCTGCCTTTATCAGCCCAACACGTCTGTGCTTTGAATCAGCCACAAATCTCTTCACAGTACGATGATCACGCTTAAGTTTTTGTTAAATATCTAATGTTTTCATCCCTTGTCCAAGGCATTGCACTATTTGATGCTTTTTGGCAGCAGAGAGATCCTTTTTCTTTCCCATTTTACTTGAAAACAGTGGCATGCTTAATATTGTGGAACATCCAGTTTTCCTTTAATTGGGCTCACCTGGCAAACTAATTATCACAGGTACCTGAGATTGATTTCAGTGATCCAAAGAGCCCTGAGACACAATACCATCAATGAGTTTCATTGAAAAACAAAAAATGTAATCTTTATGACACTCCAATTTGCACAATAATTTGGAACATGGTGTATGCTCACGGACACGTTTAAGTCTCTTTTCTTCTGACTCTTGTCATACAACTGGAACAGAGTCCCAAACTCAGTTGTAATTTGTAATCCACATAGGTAATTGTAATCCAAATGGGTAATAAAATAGCAGCAAAGGTTCCTTAAAAAACCCTCTTTCAAGGGGCTCCCCAATAACCTGAAAAGGGGGAAAAAAGGGATGAGGCGCACGTATGCCCAACTTGGTTAAAACTTTTTTTTTTTGATGGGGGGAGTCCTGACAATCCATGTCCATCTGGGTGAGGACAAACGCAGGGCAACAAAAATAAAAACAAAGGCCAACTAGTGCTCACCCTTCAAGTAAAGTCCACGTTGTGGCTCCCACTGGCTGCGGCAGCAGAGCTCCACTGACCTCTCAGGGATAGTCTTGGTAGTGACTGGGCGGTCACACTTGCAAGGGCCTTGGCAACTTGGGCCTTGCCCTTTACCTTGTAGGGGCCACAAGGTGACAGAATCTCCGTTAGCGGCGGACTGTGAGGCCTGCACCTGCCATGGCAGTTGGTATTGTACCACCGATGGCTGGTACACGAAACTCTTGGTGGGCATCTGTCCCACATAAAGGATCGTCGGCGGTGGCAAATCTGGTATCAGGGGTTCCAGCTGAGCGTGGGATTTCTCCTCAGATCGCAGAGTCCCATCATTGGTCTCATGGGAACACTGCGGCCTGGGCCTCCTCAGTCTAGTCTTCCGGGGGCGCTGCAGGAGTAGCTGGTCGCGTAAGGAGTTTCACCCCAGTAGCAAAGGGGCCTTTGAGGCTCTTCATAGGGGTATTCTCCACGTAATCCCCTGCGTGGAGATTGTGGCGGACGGGCGGAAGATACGGCCGCTTTACAGAACAGCGGTTCACATATAATTTTTCTGCTGTCTCCTCATCTGCGATAAAACCAACTCCCTGTTCGACACTGAACCACATAATGGTACCCTTTCTGCGCTCCAGCTTGGGGTCACCGGACCATGGGTGCTCCAACACCTACACAACCCACTCCTCTACCAACTTTTTGTATTCCCAGAGGGTCAGGGCATTCCGGGTGACAGCTTCGGGGACCATCAAATTTTGGCGAAGGGAGTAGTCCTTGCGCGGCGGAGTGGGAACTCCTGCCGCCTCCGCCGCGTCAGCCAGCAGAGTGAACACTTCAGCGGGCACTTCAACCGACTTCTTAGGCTACCGGACATATTGAGAGACGTAGATCTCCTCCGGTTCCTTCTCCTCATAGGGGTCGGTGCCCCACACCATGCCTCCCCAGTCAGGGCCTTGCTGTCTTAATTGCCTGAGTAATTGCCTGAGTTGCCTCGTCTTCTTCTCGCACTGGAGAAGGGGGTGGAGCTACCGGGGAGGAGTCTTCATCGCTAATGCGTTGGGGCAACAGCGTATAGAGTAATTCATACGTAGCAATAGCGTATAATTTATAGGACAAACTACTTAGCGAATGCATACAAAGCCGAAGCGAATCACCTAATATTCGGATTCGCTTCACAGCTGAAAATTCCCAAGATGCGATACGAATCAATGAATCGATTCGCTCATCTCTAGTCCTGATTCTTCAAACCAACTTTCTACGGCATCAGTCCCCAGGAAGTACTGGCCTGAAGGAGTACACTGTGACATAACACCTCATCAGGGCCATTATCTCTGTACCAGCTTCTCAAGGGCTAACTGCAGATTGACTGTGCTATATGGGCTTTGATGAAGCTTAAGACAGACGTGGCAGTTACATTCTCATTAATTGTCTGCTTATGGCTTAAAACTCTTTTCCCACTGGCAGGTTACATTCAAGTTCAAAGTAAGTTTGACTGTCTGTAGGGAAATATACCATAAAGTCAGACCAGGATGTTGATATGGGGGGACCCCAAGCTCAAGTCTCAATGTGTGAAGAATCACCTGTGAGCACTGTAATGTTAGCTGGTGAAGGGCTGGTGTAGAAGCAAAAAGGCACTCGGTCCTTCAAAGAATGTGTGTTGTGGCGCAGTGGAGTCCCACTGAAATTCCTAATAGGTTCCCTTACTACAGGTAGATATCAGAAAAATGTTTGAACTGCACAACTTGTCACTAAAATAAAAACAGTCGATACTGACTGGCATTTAGCCTGGAGGTTAATGGAATCTCCCCTTTAATGTCATAGAGGAAACTTAATTGACATCATTGGCCAGGGATGTGGTGAGAGAGCTTGATATGCCTAACATTAGCTACTTATATATATATGTAGGTCACTGTTAAAATATAGTAACTGTACCCTCTCACCCTGCTTGCCTGTACTTTCTCTCAGCATCACTTTCTGTAGCACTATTAAAGGCGTTTTCCAAGACCACTATGGTTTTTGACAGATAAGCCCATATAGTTGCCTGCATGGATATGGTCCTATGTTCACAGTTCAAAATGGAAAATAGGAACAGTAAAGGTAAAAGAATTACATTACAAAAATTACAGCTACCTTCATAAATGATTATTTTAAAGGATGTTGGTGCAAACAAAAAAAAAAAACCTTTTAGGGTACCTGCACATGGCGCAGATTTGTTGGCTTGAAATGTTTTATTTATGTTAATAACCCCATTGAAGTCTGAAGGGAAAACCATTGTACATAAGATGCGGATGCGGAATTGCATAAACAAAATCCACATGGCAGTTCAATTTCGACATGGATGAAAAAAGCAAAGTGTACAAGGGATTTATCAAATCTCATTCACTTTTCTGGTACTGTATTACTCTGAGGTTTTTCCGTGCAAATATCTGCATGGAAAAACTGCATGTAATCCACACCATGTGCAGGTACCCTTAAAGGGGTTCTCCAGGAATTAAGAAAATGAAAATACTTAAATATTACTTTATTATAAATATATTCCTAAATACCTTTCATTAGTTATAATGGCTCATTTTGTCTAGGGAGCAATCATCAGGGGAAATAAAATGGCCGTTTTGCTATTGGTACATAGAAGATCTGTCCTAATCACACAGGAGGACAAGTTACTTCACTGGGGTGAAGAGCTGCTTCATCCTCCTTTCTGCTCTACTTGTCAGGGATTATGACCAAGATTACAGTTTAATAGGAGACATGAAGTACAGTGAGGAGGATGGAGATGTGGCTGATGAGCAGCAGCACTTGTATGCAGTCTCCATTACCACAGCCCCACATTACCACAGTCTGTTCAGTCAGTCCTCTCTGTACTTCATGTCTCCTCATGAACTCCATTCCCACAGACATTAATTTGAAGATTTTATCATCTGTATTCAGGATTATGATCCCTAACAAGTAGGAGAGGAGGATGAGGCATCTCTTTAGCTTAGAGTTCTAAAGTAACTTGTTCTGTGTGATTAGGACAGGTTTTGTGTTTACTAATAGAATGGCAGCCATTTTATTTCTCCTAATGATAACTAATGAAAGGTAATTGGGAATATATTTATAATAAAGCAGTATTTAAGTATTTTCATTTTTTTAATTCCTGGAGAATCCCTTTAAGCTCCCCACATTTACCAGGCTTCAAAGATGTCCTCCATGTCCACCACGGTTTCCTCTGTCTTCCTATCTCACCTCCCCTCTCCCATATGTATACTATTTTCCCCTTCAGGCAATACTTTGTGCTAACTCTCATTATGCACATCTATTGAATAATACCTAGTTGGTCCAATGGGAAAATACACATAAGATGAACCTAGCAATATAGATAATGCTGACCAGTGTCGGACTGGGATGCCTAGGGCCCACCAGTAAAATTTATTTTGAGGGCCCACAGTATGGAGACGCTCAACTATTACCTGCTCACACAGCAGCAAGATGCTACCAGATGATTGAATATGGGGGTCCCTGCAGCAACTTTGAGAAGGTGGGTCCTGGGGAGAAAAGGACTCTGGTAGCTTTCCTCTATACCTAGAAGTCATCTCAGCTCTGATCGTGTCTATAATAATAAACTGGGGAGTTTAATAATCTATCAAGTTTTTTATAGGAACATAGGCTGGTTGAGGTGTGTTGTCTGTTGTGTTATGTGCGACTTGTGCAGGGGGTGGGAGACTAGGCCCCTCCCTTGCTCAGGGGCCCATCGGGGATTCACCTGTACCCCTGTGGGCCAGTCCGAGTCTGATGATGACCCTCCTTAGTTTTGGTATAGTATACTTATGTTTTATACTCATTATGGCTCCATCCTTTTGGATCAGTAGTCTTTACATAGAACCTTGTAGAGTGTCACTCCCTGAGGCTTAATTATAATGCCTTGCTGTTACGTCAGTCTATTGAAGTGTATAAATTTTCTTGATATCTTTGGATAAGGATTTTGGGTAAGTATTATATTATATCTAGATCAAACTTTGAAGGAGGGTGTAATGAATTGGGACACCCTGAATAGAAAATATAATCCAAGATCTGAAAGCTTGTTGTATTATATAAAGCTAAATAAAGTCTGTAAAGTTGACGACCCGAATCAGTGTAGGACTGAGAAAATGCCACAGGTTATGGAATATGTGATGAATATTATATCAACTAAAAGTATAGTCTTAAAGGGGTTTTCCAGGAGTTAACTACTGATGACCCATCCTCAGGATAGGTCATCAGTATCTGATCGGTGGGGGTCTGACAGCCGGGACCCCCGCCGATCAGCTGTTTGAGAAGGCACCAGCGCTCCAGTGAGCGCCGAGGCCTTCTCTCAGCTCACCAAGCACATTGTACATTATATAAAGTACTATTAAAAAGAAAGGTGGAAAATGTATTCAGCCCTCAAAAAATATTGGGAGTACTTGGGATCTTTGATACTTGCTGGGATTCCTAAACTTTCTTATTGTCAAGCATTCAGAATGTTTCAGTTCTATATAATTCAAAATTTACATTGTACACCAAAAAAACTAGCCATATGGGGTAAAAATCAAACTACTGGTTGTCCAAAATGTAATAGCGGAGATGCTAATAACATGCATACATTATGTCATTTTATACAGAACTGGGAAAAGGTGTTTAAAGATATAGAAACATTGTATCAGGTACATCTGACTAGATATAAAAACAGCGGTTTTAGGAATTTGCGGATTGGTTTGGATGGAGCATGTAATTATAAGCTGGCTGTAGGGAAACTACTGTAATTTGCTGCAAAGTATATTTTGAAGAAGAGGATTAATCCAAATCCTTCAATTCAGAACATATAGCCAAGATATGCAAATACTTTAGGATAAAATGGTTTACAGACGAAAGAAAAAAAATATCAATATTAAAAATGATGTGGAATCCCTGGGTAAGTAGTAAATTTTGTGTTAATACAATGGAAGCAATGTGGACTGCTTAAAGGGGTTATCTCATGACTAATATAAATATTAAAAACAGACATCATGCAGTGCATGACAATCTGTTTCTTGCAAAATTAGAACTAGCCCTGTACCTCACATGGATCCAGAGATCTCCCCATTCATTGCTCTGATAGATTTATATCAAGGGGGGTGTCTTTTCTGATGCTGCTCGGGGGCGTGTCCATTGTGCTGCTTTCTCCATATCACAGCTCAGGAGGAAGTTGAAGAATGAAACTAAGCATGTGCGGCCATCTCAATGAACTGGACAACGAAATAAGAAAAACAGCAGGTGGTGCTATATAGATACATTTTATTGAATAACTTAGTGTCTATGCTAAATTTTTAATTACATGCAAATACAAAAGTATTCAGATCCAAGTGCTGGTTTGAAAACTGTAGAATATTTGAATATTTTCCGTGGGACAACCCCTTTAAGTTGATATGTTTTTGAGAGAGAGAGAATGTGTGTGTGTGTGTGTGTGTGTGTGTGTGTGTTGGGGGGGGGGGGAATTGACAGGGAGTGGATAATTGTTGGTTGAGAAAGAAGATAGATTTCTTTTTTAATGTAGATGTAATTTAACTATGCTGAAAATAAATATTTGGTAAAAAAAATCTGATACTAACTTCCAGGATGAGGACTTTTTAGCTTGGTTCTTCTGTACAGCTGATTTTGAGTTATCTTGGTCTACTGCACATGTAACATAGCAAGTGACAAGAAATAATAGTATCCTTAGGAGTTGTCATTCATTTTTCTACAAATGCTGAACAAACACTATTTCAAAGAAGATAGGGGCAAGCAAATGAGCATACAAAATGACACTGTGGGGATGAGATTTTAAAATACTACAGGATTACCCAAACTGTCCCGTATCACTTCATACCAAGTAGAGGAAACTGTAGGGAAAATCACTAAACTTTTTTTCCCGTCTAAAATAACGGATCTCAAATGGAAATGGATAAAACGAATGCAAAAATTATGCTTAACATAAAGGATCCTTTTTTGTTGTTTATTGTTCTTTTGATGGATCAGAAGAACGGAAAACAAAATGGTGATGTGAACTTAGCCTAAGGGATTTCAACTAGCCAACCAGCGGCTGCCCTCTACTGAAGAGAGCCAAAAACCCTGAAACAGCTGTCTACAGGTGGGTGTCTCAGGTTTTGTTGGTATGATTTAACCACCTAGCAGTTTTGCCTGAGTTCAGCTCCAGTTTTAGAAAAAGAACTGAACTGTTCTGCCAGAGCCCAGCTTGGGCACAAGGGGGAAGGGGGGGGGGATATTGCTTTAGCTGATCATATCTCC
This sequence comes from Rhinella marina, assembly GCA_900303285.1. Classification (NCBI taxonomy): domain Eukaryota; kingdom Metazoa; phylum Chordata; class Amphibia; order Anura; family Bufonidae; genus Rhinella; species Rhinella marina. Next base: position 288,503 of record ONZH01009480.1, read on the forward strand.
GGATTGATAGCAGCTAGAGACCTGGATCTGGTGTTGTTCCATATCTCTAGCTGCTACCTATCCAGAGATACGAGAAGCTAAAGCAACCACTACTTCTCCTTCAGTCTGAAGGAGGAGGGGGTTAGTTAGAGAGCTGATAGCCTGCAGGAGGAAAGGAAAAAATAATAAAAAGTTTATAGAAATTTGGTATTATCATCACTGTAGTGACCCACATAATAAAGTTATGTTATATATACCACACAGTGAATGCCGTAAATAGATTTCACAAAATAATGTTAAAATTGATGTTTTTTTCTTTCCTATTCAAAATACAATAACAAGTTATTTAATACACTATATATACCACAAAATGGTTCATAAAAAACCTACAACTAATCAAGAAAAATAAAAATAAATAGAAGATAAAATTAAAAAGTTATGACTGCTGGAGCACAAAGGAGAAAAATGTTACTGGTCATTAGGCAAATATTAATTATGTTGATTAAGGGGTTAAAATGCAATTGTGTGCTCTTTTCAAGACTCATTTCTCCTCTACTTTAGTGCTACAACATCCAGACATCAACAAACAATCTTTCTTGGAGGTTGATGCCCCTTCTTTTGGAACTGGAGCTATGCTTGCACTGAAATCTGAAGGAGTAAAGGGCAACCCTTGAGGTGAAGGAGTGAATTCACCCCAGGAGAAGAAAAATATTCGTACATGCATCCACTGTACCTGATGTTCTGATGCCATATTCCTGAAAATGTTGAGAACTTATTAGACAGAACGTGGTAGACTAGGGGCAATTAAAGTTGTTAGCAGACAAAAGGCCAAACTATACAGCTTTCCAAGTAACATAGAGATGCAAATGGAATTATTTAATACAATACATCTCCAGTACATCTCCAGCTCACCCAATGTTAGCCTATAGTGCTGTCTATGCCGAGAATTGGCTGGATAAAAAACGATGCGCTCAACAGCATTTGTCTGGACGATTCTTGGCATATTTGCTGGATGGCGGCTGAATCACCACTAGACCCATTATAGTTAATTGGGCCGGACGACATTTTAGTAGCATCCGGCAATGCCGTACCTGGCAGGCTGCTCCCAACCGGAACAGCCTGCCAGATCAGCAAACGCAAATGTGAAACAAGCCTTACATATTGGTTGAAAGGATTATTATTTCATATTTGTGTTTGGCATGGTTAAGTCAAAAAGAATATTCTAGAAAACTTGACATTCATATTATCCTTTTCAGAGATACCTACAGGAAATTTTGGCTCAAATTAGAATTATGCCATACCCCCTTCCACTTTTTGCATGTAATTAGCCAGCTTCCTGTCACATGACAAAGAGGAAGGTTAAAGTGCTAGACTCTTTAAAAATGTGATACTATAAGCCACACATGGTGAGATCCCAGAGATTCACAAAGTTGTAGGTCTGGTCAACTTTAATCTGTCCTTCCAGCATGGATCCCTCGCCAATCTAGCTAGTATGCCATTCATTATTTCATTCAATTTAATTTTGTAGTGTTTGCTTATCTGTGTGCCCTTTTTGTAACCTTTTAGTACTGTACCTTTTTGTATATTAAAGGGCATCAGCAGATTTGTACCTATGAAACTGGTTGACCTGTTGTATGCATGCAATTGCAGAGAAAGCAGAACCTCTAGGAGTAATGGCAACACTCCTGTTGCTCCTATAGGTTCATTTGCATGTATGAAAACATCATACTCAGCAATGCGGGCACATATGAACATGGGACCAAGAGAGATGCCTTCAGCTGCCAAGCGCACATGCAACAGGTCAGTCAGTTTCATAGGCACAAATCTGCTGACAGATGCCCTTTAAATCTTAAATTTAATAAGGTATTGCTTGCTACTCTAAAAGTACCAGTTTGCTGTGTTACCATGGAGGCCATTGTGCTAGGGGTTTGCATGTTGTATGCTAGAATGCAGTGCGTTCCTGTGAGTGCTGTGCATCTTAAACAAAAAATGTAAAATCCCAGGGTCTTGAAAGGGTTAATGACCTATTAGGGGATATAGCATGTGCCAAATATATAATAAAAGAATAACTAAAATATATAATAAAATACAAAGTAAAAACTCCCACACCAAGCAACACCATTTCCATAGTCACCCCGTGCACATAAACTACTCAAAATGACCTGCACAAAATAAAGAAATCATTTTATCAATTTATTTTGGTGTCAGTTTTTGCACATTTAAAAATAAGGATCTATATTTTGAAAAAAAAAATGCAGTTTTCCCAAATAAAACAACAAAAATCTCTAAGAAAACATATTACTAAAAATCCCTAGGTGTCACGTAAAGACTGTTGAAAAATGTATGTTGGTAGTCTAACAAAAAAAAAACAAAAAACACTTGCGCTAAAAGTGTCTGATCATGGAGGCTCTTTCAGGCCTGGTCATTAAACGGTTAAAGAGTTATTCCCATTTGTGACAGTTCTGACAAATACACAGGATATAACATACATGTCTGAATACTTTCATCCTGTTTTTCATTGTATTGTCTTGTGAAATGGGCCTCAAAGTAGGTGCTGGTCTTTCAAATATGTGAGCACTTTTGGGAGGTTTGTAGGCATTCATAGATGGATGAGGATTAATACATACCTCCCAACTTTGTAAACAAACAAAGAGAGACACATTGCAATTTTTTTCAGCACAGTCCCCTTACTGCTCCACATAGAAATTATTCCCCAGTTATGTGCCCCCATTAATATGCCCAGCTGTGCCCCCATTAATATGCCCTATTATGTGCACCCAGTAATATACCCAGCTGGGCCCAAATAATATGCCCACATTGTGCCCCCAGTAATATGCCCACATTGTGCCCCCAGTAAGATGCCTAGCTGTTCCACCAGTAATAAGTCCCCAATAATATGCCCACATTGTGCTCCCCCAGTAATATGCCCCCCCCAGTAATATGTCCTCATTATGCCACTCACAGAAAGTAAAAAAAATAAACACCACACCTTCTTCCTAGCATCAGCAGCAGGACATCGGCTGCTCTAGTCTGTGAAGGAGGCGGGGGCGAGACTGACTGCTGTCTGGCTCCGCCCCCCCAGACCAGAGGTGTGGAGAGCTGGCAGGGGGGAGGGATGATGGAGCAAGGAGCCGATGCCGGCGACAGCTCTCTGCTTCATTATGGCAACTGTCTCTGCTTCCTATGGATGCAGGGACAGCTGCCAGAAAGCAGGACATAGCGTACCAGGACAGCGGGACAGCCACTTTCATCCTGGACTGTCCCGCCAGATCCAGGATGGTTGGGAGGTATGTTAATAATGCCCCACAAACAGGAATTCAGATGTTGAGAATTATGCTGATATATACTGTGTGGCACTGCAGAGAGGTGGGTCTTTCCATTGTAGCTTATGGGAATTGTGAAATACTCGGCTGTTTGTATAACCCATAAGCTACAAAGCATAAGTGGCCACCTTGTCTCTTTATCTCTGGAGAACAGGGAGCACAGGGGCCCAATTACCCTGATAGGTGGGAATCTCAGAAGTAAAAACTATACTATATAAGCAGAGGCAGACTAATAACTTAAATTGGTCCTGGGAAAAAAAAACTGAAAGGGGCCTCATGTTGTAGGCAGGTCCAAACTGACAGAAGGCAGGGTCAACACAAGTAGGCAAGGTATTGTGACATATAATACCACCCCAGCTGAGCCAAATTTCACGATACTGCTCCAGCGACTGGTTGGCGACTGCGTTATTGAAACAATTAATTTATTGACAATTAGAAAGGCATGTTTTTTCATGACATTACTCCATTTATGAAACAGTTTTCACATAAAAATAAAAATTTTTGTGCTAATTTCCTCTCCTTTACCTGTGATGCTTGTATATATACTGTGTAGAACGGGCAACTGGAGGACACAAACTAATGACAAAATGGTGTTTGGTTATTGGATATGTTAGAAGGACAGGAACCAAAGATAGAGAAAATAATTAGATGAAAACAGTAATACATACTGTATGATTCCCTCATACCTCTTTTCTAGTGTAAAAGACACAATACCTGTGTATATGACTTTTATAACGCCACTTGCCAGTAATTTTGTCCTAGGTGGCGTTTCTACACCGCCATCATCACTTTCCTGAAAAGAGGGCGTGGTGAGGCTGGGGAGGGGGTGGCACCTGTGAGCCCAACATATTTAATTTCATTTATACCAGTTTTCTGGAGTAAATGAACACAGAAATCTACGGCAGCTCAGAAGTTTCTCAGACTGCCAGAGGATATGCTTAATATATGACGAGGCCATAAATTAGGTGCATTCTCCGGCAGTGCAGGGGATATCATAGACCACCATAAAATGCTGGCCTATTATAAATCTCCCCCACAGTGTACAGGGACATATTGACACATTGGTAGGTTAATGTAAAGATTGAACTGCTTTCCTTCCAGCGCACTTGGTGGATTTTCACCCCTATGATGTCATGAACATGTGACATCATTACATACAGTGGTACTCTACAGGGGAAACACCAACCCATGCCCCTGACAAAGCCCCCTGAAACCACCATCCAGGCAGAGAAATTAGCCCCGTTGTCCTCCAATGTGGAGCCTTCAAAAAGGATGCATCACATCTCCAACATGGGCTTGTAAAGGGTTGAAATGAAGTGCACGCCCTCTTACAAGAAAATACGTATCTTTTGAATAACGTGCGGTTGCTATGGGTTATCATTGACCCTCTTGAAATGATCACGTCACCTAGTTGAACTTTTTGATTGTTAAATGACTGTTGCTGTACCTTCAAATGTTTGCTATTTACATGATGATATATCACCCCACACTTAAAGGCTATGTACACCTTTGAGGTAATTTTTTTAAAAATTATTATTGCATTGAACCACTGTCTTTGTGTGCCCTTGAGTTTATCTAGTAGCAGGATCTGAATTTTCTCTCTGTGCACTCAGACAGCTCACCTGACAGCTCTTTATCTCGGATCTCCTAAACACTCATTATAGCTCAATTCTTATCTTACTGATAAGAATGTGGCTTAAATAAGTGTTTATGACCTTTTAGTAATTTAGATATAGGGTTTATTAGATGACCAGCATAAAGTAAAACTAAAAGTACCATTCACACAGCTAGACAAACAGTTAAGCCTTTGTGATAGAATGGCTCAGTATTTTTAGCCCAAAATAAGTAAGATGCAATCATAAAAAAAATTGCCCCCGAAGGTGTACATAGCCTTTAAGTATGAAATTTAACTTCTAATGTTGTTGATATGCCATGTTGGAAATGTGATGTGTTACATATGTGCTGTGTGGGTCGCGTATATGCAAAATACAAAAGCAGTCTAGTGCCGTACAAATTTTTGTGAACCCTTTGACTTCAATGGGTCTGCGGTACGCATTTTGCATACAAGTATAGGACATGTTCTATCTTTTGTCAACCAGACATACGGATGCGTAAAGCACACACTGAAGTCATTTAGCATGTATTGCACTGGATGATACAAATGTATTGCATTGAAAGTAAGTGTGTTGGAAGCAACAATGATGTTATGCTTCCATCTATTGCCCAGTCATATTATTACTGTTGGATAATATGTGTGGGTGCAAAACATTTAATTTAGCTTATCTAATTTATTTCCTTAAGTATGTAGTCATAGCTGTGCTCTGCAGATTTAATGGTCACTCAAAATGAGGAGATGGAAGAATGAGCTGGCCAGCTGCTACAAGAAACAAAGCCAGCATTGATTCTGCAAGTAGCTAACTAGATAGTGGGGGTGAAGGTTACTATAAATAGGGGTACAATACATTAGGGACTAGCAAATGCATGAGAAGAGCAATATCACAAAGCCAAGGGGTGGAAAGAAGCTACTTAGTCAATGCATACCTCCCAACCATCCCAGATCTGGTGGAACAGTCCCGCATTTCATTGGCTGTCCCACGGTCCCGGTATGGGGGAGGTATGTCACGCTCCCTGGCAGCTGTCCCTGCTGCAGAAAAGACAGCTGCCTGTAATGATGAAGCAGAGTGCCATCGGCTCCCTGCTCCATCATTCCTCCCACCTGCTGGCGCTCCACACTGCTAGTCTTTGCAGAGGGCGGGCTGGCTGGCAGTCAGCTTCTGCTCCTCCTCCACAGACCAGTGAAGCCGATGTGGATCCTGCTGCTGCTGCTGAAGGAAGTGAGTATGTGGAGGTTTTTTTTTTGTTTTTACTTTGTGTGAGAGGGCACAATCCTGGTCATATTTCTTAGGGGGTACAATCCTGGTCCTAACTACTATGAAGGGGCACAATGCTCACATAAATACTGTGAGCGCCACACATAGTGTATGAGGTATGTGAATGTATCCTGGAAGCAGACAAAGCTTATATAAGAGACAGTCCTGTGACCAAGACAAGCCACCCTGCAGCCTGTAAGCAAGTGTAAGAGTCTGTGTACAATACTTTATGTCATAAAGAAGGGCATACCACAACTGAGGAGAGTGTGTACAGTGGTTGTGAGGATGAATACTAACCTAGCAGCACCTGTTAGAGACTGTGCTGATATGTGCAGTACTGCGCCATGTAAAGAGAAAGGCATGGTGATAACTGTAGATACAGCTATCATAATTGTTGCCTCTCTGAGGTGACCATATACAGGCGTTGACACCCAGGGAGCTACATAGGTGCGAGTTGTTCCCTATTAAAGGCATTGAGGTACGATTGGCTTTTTAAGCTGGTCTTAGTTTCCCCCTTGCGCTGCAGTAGGATTTGTCTAATTTATGACGAGGCGCATCTATGGCAGTCCTTGTGCCTTGCAAAAAAGTAGTTTCCATGAGTAAATGTTAGTAAATTTGCTGGGGCCAGAGTTCAACATGCCCCCACTCCGTCCAACGGCTGAACACAGCGTGAAATCAGCCATGCTAAATACTGTTTTTTTTCAAAATAGTCAAAAGTCTCTTAATAAAGGACCCCTATTGTGTTATATTTGCCTGTTGCCACTTAAGGAAACAGTGTACCTAATTAACCTGCTGCTTCTATAACTAAGCCTGTGCCATCTTTGAGAGACTATAACTAATAAGCCTGTTGCCTGTCAAAAGACTGTTGTAACCATTAAAGGGGTTTTTTGGGATTTACATATAGATTGACCCCCTGCCAATTAGCTGTATGAAGAGCCCTCAGTGCTCCGTGAGTCCTTATGTTTCTTCTTAGGCTATGGGACGTCAAGTTCATCAGTCACATGGCCCAGATTCAGCTTGGTCCCATTCAAATAAATGGGGTTGACCTGTGATACCAAGCACAGCTGCCTTCAAATTGACTGCACTGTGCTTGTTAAGCTGCTAGAAGGCCGCAGTGCTCACCAGAGCCATGGCTTCCTCAGACAGCTGATTGACAAGGGTACCAGTAGACAGACCCCTGCTGATCTCATATTCATGACCTATTCTCAGGAAAGGTCATCAGTATGAACTCCTTTAAGCTTTTTGCCCCACGTGAGTCAAGTAAAGTTCACCTTGTTTAAGCTAACACTGGGCCCATCTGATTAATGGGGAGTAACAAATACCTCTCAGGGTGAAAAAGATTCTTTCTGTAAGGTTTGACCCCCTTACAGACTGCCCTTGTACCTTGGTGTCACTGTCAAGAGTCTGGCAACTGCAGATCCTGACACTCAATTCATAGTACCAACACCCCTTGTGCTTATACTGCTCCCCACGTGCGATGTTATCATTAACCCATGTTACCGAATGGCTCCTTGTCTTCATAATGGTATCACCGATGACTTCAACAAGGAAACACATCAGCCTATGTGATAGCTCACCAACGGCAGCATATGTGGAGCCTTAGAGAAGATGCAAAGGTATGGGACCTTGTATGCTAGTGTAGCTGTTTGACAGCTCCAGCTTCTGACAACAACTTCATAGGATGGCATCTACCACCTTTCATGTACCCACCTGTATCATCATCAACTGTGACATTACCATCCCTTTAGGAGCCTTAGAGAGGACATGTCAGGACAAGTCACATGGGCAGTGACATCAGCCACTGTGATATCAAGCTGCAGTGTCATAGATCCTTAAAAGCAGGGGCGGATTGGCCATAGACCTTACAGGGAAGTTTCCCGGTGGACTGATGCCCATGGGGCCACCTGGGCCCTCCTCACAACTGGCCAGTGGAAGTTTTTGGGGATGTATTTTGTCATGGATTGTGGTATTTGGCTCTGTTGGGATGGTATAATGTGCCACAATATGGTATTCCTGGCGCTGACTTCCATTCATTTCGATCCGACTTCAAAACGGGGCCACATTTAGTATTTTTTCCAGGGCCACTTTAAGTTCCCAGTCCACCCCTGCTTAAAAGGGACACACCACTACTCAGGAACGGGCTACCCCTGCTTGAAGGTGCAGCCACTATGGCTGACTGGCAGCTCTAAATAGCAGTATTCAATTTCTAGGACTTTTGTCACATGTTCTTTTTACCTAGAGGGAACTCACCAGCTCAAAACAGCACACCAGTAAGTCAATGATTTCAGCCCCATAAAAAGCCGACATATTCATTTAGGTCTCCAATTTACAGCCTGACATGCCACAGTAAATTTTTCACACTGTTTTGAAAATATTAGCCACACTCACAAAATACACTTACAATATAAAAAACACATAAAATACAAAATGCAATTCACATAAAATATGAACATAAGAATGTTATACAATGCCCAAAGATAACTGCGTCAGCTTCCATACTATATAATGAAGGCATTTACATTGCATAACTGTATATAATAAAGCTATAAACTGCCAACACAGGCCATACAACACTTTTATAACAGCAGCTATATGTACTGCCTACTTAACAGTACCATGTGTTAACCTCTCCAGAAGTCTGACATTGGCATCACTGAATGGATAATGTCAGATTGTGCAGGGACAACCACTCATTTGGAATCTCTTGGGATGGACCATCATTGCAAACCGCTAGTAAGGCTACATTCACACGGTTGTGTGACAGGTGTTTTTGTAATGGCCATCACGATTGTTATAAGAACAATTATAGTCTATAGGGTTATTCATGAGGAATGCAAGTAGTTATTAAAACGGACACGTCAGGTGTGGTGAGAGGTTCTCTTTAAGTATAAACCCAGAAAATGGTGCATTTTTGGTACAGATCTATATTCTCTCATATCAGGATTAGGTTTCATTTTTGGCTCCTCAGGCAGTTCCAAAACCACTAAATTTATTAAGAGGCATAATTCGTCACATATTAACCTTTTTCTGTTCAGACAGTTCTATCTCTCCGGAGAACAAAAGGATAATTTCGCCCGATCCTTGTCTCCCCGACGACACATCACTGTAGAGCAGGGGTGGGGAACCTCCAATCGATCATTTCATATGGCTCCCGGCCTCCTATCAGAACATATAGTGAAAATGGTACCGCTTTATGGAAGCGGTCATTAACATGCGGGTGGCACAGGCAGGGGCGGTCTTGGGCACCACGCATCCTATTCATTTGCATGGGGCCCCCGACGTCTAAGGGGGCCCCCACGCTCCGCTGTTGTGCCCAAGACCGCCCGCCCTCCTAATACATCAACATGCCGCGGGCCCGCGCGGCGCAGCACGATAATGTGTGGGGGCGATAAAAAAGTGCCGCCCGCTGGCTAAGTGCGCAGTGTGCACAGCACAGTTCTTTAATACTTACCCTGCCGTGGCCTGGCCGTCCCGTCCCCATGACGTCGGTCTCCGACTCCTGCGCTTCCTCCTGGGCTGGCTGTGTGATCCCGCAAGATCCAGCGCTGGGTCACAGGTCTCGCGGGATCACACACTGCAGGAGAAGAAGGCGCGCGCAGGAGAAGAAGACAGTGTCCGGACCGGAGCAGTTTGTAAGTATTTTTTGTGTCTGTTTGTGGCTGGGGGGGGGCACCTGGCTGGCTGGGGGGGGGGGCTGATGTGAGGTCATGGGGGCAGAAATGGCTGACCTGAGGTCTGATGGGGGCAGAAATGGCTGACCTGAGGTCTGATGGGGGCAGAAATGGCTGACCTGAGGTCTGATGGGGGCAGAAATGGCTGACCTGAGGTCTGATGGGGGCAGAAATGGCTGACCTGAGGTCTGATGGGGCACATTAAGCTGACCTGAGGTCTGATGGGGGCACAAAACGCTGATCTGAGGTCTGATGGGGCACAAGACGCTGATCTGAGGTCTGATGGGGGCTCAAGACGCTGACCTGAAGTCTGATGGGGGCACAAGACGCTGACCTGAGGTCTGATGGGGGCACAAGACGCTGATCTGAGCTCTGATGGGGACTCAAGACGCTGACCTGAAGTCTGATGGGGCCACGAGACGCCGATCCCTGTACTGTGACATCACTGTGTTTATTATCTCTGTACGGTGACATCACTGTGTTTATCATCTCTGTACTGTGACATCACTGTGTTTATTATCCCTGTACGGTGACATCACTGTGTTTATTATCTCTGTACGATGACATCACTGTGTTTATTATCCCTGTACGGTGACATCACTGTGTTTATTATCTCTGTACTGTGACATCACTGTGTTTATTATCCCTGTACTGTGACATCACTGTGTTTATTATCCCTGTACGGTGACATCACTGTGTTTATTATCTCTGTACAGTGACATCACTGTGTGTATTATCTCTGTACTGTGACATCGCTGTGTTTATTATCCCTGTACTGTGACATCACTGTGTTTATTATCCCTGTACGGTGACATCACTGTGTTTATTATCTCTGTACTGTGACATCACTGTGTTTATTATCCCTGTACAGTGACATCACTGTGTTTATTATCCCTGTACGGTGACATCACTGTGTTTATTATCCCTGTACAGTGACATCACTGTGTTTATTATCCCTGTACGGTGACATCACTGTGTTTATTATCCCTGTAGAGTGACATCACTGTGTTTATTATCCCTGTACGGTGACATCACTGTGTTTATTATCTCTGTACAGTGACATCACTGTGTTTATTATCCCTGTACGGTGACATCACTGTGTTTATTATCTCTGTACTGTGACATCACTGTGTTTATTATCCCTGTACGGTGACATCACTGTGTTTATTATCCCTGTACGGTGACATCACTGTGTTTATTATCTCTGTACTGTGACATCACTGTGTCACTGTGTCACTGTGACTGTGTGTGTGCAGTAATACTATGTGTGTACAGTAATACTATATGTGTGCAGTAATACTATGTGTGTGCAGTAATACTATGTGTGTGTGTGCAGTAATTATATGTGTGTGTGTGCAGTAATACTATGTGTGTGCAGTAATACTAGGTGAGTGTACAGTATTACTATATGTGTGTGTAGTAATACTATGTGTGTGTGCAGTAATACTATGTGTGTGTAGTAATACTATGTGTGTATACAGTAATACTATGTGTGTGTAGTAATACTAGGTGTGTGTACAGTAATACTATGTGTGTACAGTAATACTATGTGTGTGCAGTAATACTATGTGTATACAGTAATACTATGTGTGTTCAGTGTTTATTGACACAGTGACTGTGTCACAGTACAGGGATAATAAACACAGTGATGTCACCGTACAGGGATAATAAACACAGTGATGTCACTGTACAGAGATAATAAACACAGTGATGTCACTGTACAGGGATAATACACACAGCGATGTCACTGTACAGGGATAATAAACACAGTGATGTCACTGTACAGGGATAATAAACACAGCGATGTCACAGTACAGGGATAATAAAGACAGTGATGTCACCGTACAGGGATAATAAACACAGTGATGTCACCGTACAGAGATAATAAACACAGTGATGTCACAGTACAGGGATAATACACACAGTGATGTCACAGTACAGGGATAATACACACAGTGATGTCACCGTACAGAGATAATAAACACAGTGATGTCACTGTACAGGGATAATACACACAGTGATGTCACCGTACAGAGATAATAAACACAGTGATGTCACTGTACAGGGATAATAAACACAGTGATGTCACTGTACAGGGATAATAAACACAGTGATGTCACAGTACAGGGATAATACACACAGCGATGTCACTGTACAGAGATAATAAACACAGTGATGTCACAGTACAGGGATAATACACACAGCGATGTCACAGTACAGGATAATACACACAGTGATGTCACTGTACAGGGATAATAAACACAGTGATGTCACTGTACAGGGATAATAAACACAACGATGTCACAGTACAGGGATAATAAACACAGTGATGTCACAGTACAGAGATAATAAACACAGTGATGTCACCGTACAGAGATAATAAACACAGTGATGTCACAGTACAGAGATAATAAACACAGTGATGTCACCGTTACAGAGATAATAAACACAGTGATGTCACTGTACAGGGATAATAAACACAGTGATGTCACAGTACAGAGATAATACACACAGCGATGTCACTGTACAGGGATAATAAACACAGTGATGTCACTGTACAGGGATAATACACACAGCGATGTCACTGTACAGAGATAATAAACACAGCGATGTCACTTTACAGGGATAATACACACAGTGATGTCACAGTACAGGGATAATAAACACAGTGATGTCACAGTACAGAGATAATAAACACAGTGATGTCACCGTACAGAGATAATAAACACAGTGATGTCACTGTACAGGGATAATAAACACAGTGATGTCACAGTACAGGGATAATACACACAGTGATGTCACAGTACAGGGATAATAAACACAGTGATGTCACAGTACAGAGATAATAAACACAGTGATGTCACTGTACAGGGATAATAAACACAGTGATGTCACAGTACAGGGATAATAAACACAGTGATGTCACAGTACAGGGATAATAAACACAGAGATGTCACCGTACAGGGATAATAAACACAGCGATGTCACTGTACAGGGATAATAAACACAGCGATGTCACTGTACAGGGATAATAAACACAGTGATGTCACAGTACAGAGATAATAAACACAGTGATGTCACAGTACAGGGATAATAAACACAGAGATGTCACCGTACAGAGATAATAAACACAGTGATGTCACCGTACAGGGATAATAAACACAGTGATGTCACAGTACAGGGATAATAAACACAGTGATGTCACAGTACAGGATAATAAACACAGAGATGTCACCGTACAGAGATAATAAACACAGTGATGTCACCGTACAGGGATAATAAACACAGTGATGTCACAGTACAGGGATAATAAACACAGTGATGTCACAGTACAGGGATAATAAACACAGTGATGTCACCGTACAGAGATAATAAACACAGTGATGTCACCGTACAGGGATAATAAACACAGTGATGTCACCGTACAGGGATAATAATCCTCAGATCAACACATTGTGCCCCCATCAGACCTCAGATCAGCGTCTTGTGCCCCCATCAGACCTCAGATCAACACAATGTGCCCCCATGTGCCCCCCTCAGACCTCAGGTCAACGTCTTGTGCCCCCCTCAGACCAGGGTTGTGCCCCCCTCAGACCAGCGTCTTGTGGCTCCCCTCAGACCTCAGATCAGTCCACCCAGCCACTTAAAAAAAAGCATACTTACCTGTTCTGGCTGCCGCTGTCCTCAGGCTCCCTGCTCCACTGCCTTGCCTGCCGGCGCACACTATGACCAGACGTCAGGTCATAGTGCGCGCCGGCAGGGAAGACAGTGATAAAGAAGGGACAGAGAAAAATAAAACAGGAGACACAGAGGCAAACAGAAGAATCATATATGACAAGTGTGTGTGTGAATAACAGATAGGAGAGTGATATATGATAAGTGTGGAAAAAACACATTCTTTCATTGTTTAACAGTGAGTTAATTGTTAATCGTTTGACAGTATTTTATTGTTAAAAAAGTCTTTGATGTGTGTGTATGTGTGGGGGGGGTGTCATTGGGGAGGGGGCGTGTCATCAGAGGGCATGTCATCAGAGGGCGTGTCATCAGGGGCGTGACGCGTCATTGGGGGGGGGGCCCCCGGACATAACTTCGCTTAGGGCCCCAGAAATGCCAAGACCGCCCCTGGGCACAGGAAGGTGAGAACAGCATTGCACTGGCTGTACTCACCTTCCCTGGTCTTCTTCCGGCCTCGCTCTGTGTCCTGACACATACAGTATCAGGACATAGTGCACGTAGGCGCGCTCTATGACCTCATGCTGTTTGCTGTGAGGTCACAGTACAGCGTGGCGAAAAGAAGACCAGGAAGGGTTGTCCAGAGCTGGAGAGGTAAGTTTGTTTATTTTTTTAAAACGTCTGATCTGAGGTCTGATTGGAGGCTAATGGAGGGTGGGGAGGCTAGGAGGTCTGATGGGGGTCTGATCTGAGGCTAGGGGGTCTGATGGGGTTCTGATCTGAGGCTGGGGGGTCTGATCTGAGGCTGGGGGGTCTGATCTGAGGCTGGGGGTTCTAATCTGAGGCTGGGGGGTCTGATCTGAGGCTGGGGGGGTCTGATCTGAGGCTGTGGGTTCTAATCTGAGGCTGGGGGGTCTGATGGGGCTGATTTGAGGCTGGGGGGTCTGATGGGGTCTGATCTGAGGCTAGGGAGGGTGTGTTGGGAGTCTGATCTGAAGCTGATGCAGGCTGGGGGGTCTGATAGGAGGCTGATTTGAGGCTGGTGGAGGTGGGGGGGCTCAGATCTGAGGCTGAGAAAGGGACAAAGGCAGGGACAATTGCAAAGGAAGATGCAGGGACAGTGGCAGGAGAGTGAAAGCTGGGTGAACCCCTCTCTGGACCCTTCTGGGATGACCTTGGCTGACATTAATGACAAATAAAGAACTAAATACATAACATTGTGAACTTAAAAATTAGACTGCTATATTTGGCCAAAATGGAATGGTGCCTGTAGTATATATAATATATATAGTGCAGGCGCCATTTCTGGAAAAAGACAGCACTCTAGATTTTTTTAAATTGAACTGCAATTTGTGTAACTTACCCCTAAGTCAGTTATATGTTTAAATGTATGACCAAATATAGCCGTCAAATTTTTAAGTTGAGAATTTTGTATGGCCCGCGAACAATGTTACAAATATCCAAACGGCCCTTGGCAGCAAAAAGCTTTCCCACCCTTGCTTTAGAGTGTCAGCTGGATCCATCATTATGGAAGGGTTCAGCTGACAAAAGTATAATGAGTATGGCCAGCTTTAGTCTTTCGTACATGAGGGGTCACTGGCTGCGCCGATTACATGTAAATATGTAACACAAAAATGTAATATGAGTGAAGCAGTGAGGGTCATTTAAAGGGAACCTGTCATCTCCGAAACACCCCCTGAAGTAGAGTAAGCGGTGTATAGTGTAAGTGATGCTGAATCCGAATATGTAAGTTTTATCTTCATACTCCCTTCCATTCTGACGCTGTGCTCCCACAAACCAGCAGTAAAATGCACTCAGTGGACTCCAGTGCTCACTCACATAATGGAGAGGACTCAAAGAAGAGTTCTGTCAATGCATTTTACTGCAGGTTTGTGGGAGCACAGAATGGAAGTGAGTATGAAGATAAAACTTACATATTCGGATTCAGCATCACTTACACTATACAACGCTTACTCTAGTTCAGGGGGTGTTTTGGAGCTGACAGGTTCCCTTTAAGGAATAAGGGTACATCTTATTCATTCCTATGGGGCTGCCATAGGAATGAATGAGGTTGAAGCGCAAATCACATGTTTGCTGCAATCACAACGTCCGAATAGCAAAAAATCCAGTGATATTGCGGTCACAGCAAACATGTGAGTCGCATTGCGATCCTTTCATTCCTATGGTGGCCCCACTACACTGCAATCTTTAGCCGTGCAACAAATGTCACGGACAAAATCACTTTGTAAATGTATCCTAATAGTTTAAGTGAGGAACACAAATGTGCCTAGATAAAACCACTAAATGCCTACTACTACTCCCACTGGATCTCCAGTAGCAGGAAACAGCATGTTGAAACTGTAGGATATGATTCCATACAAAAACTTAGCAAAGTGAAATAAAACCCAGTGAAGCAGAGCTTCCTGACAAGTTCATAAAGTGCACAACTGCAGGTAGACACCTTGGTGTGCCTGGGATATCTGGTACTACTAGTACGGTTCGTCAATAACCCTTTCATGCTGGACAGAGGATATCTCCACAACACTCCAGTTAACCTGTCCAGCGCTTCACATTGTGAGAATGACACTGATTAATATGGCAGGAGTCACAAGTCAGCTATTTACACTGTACGCACAATAATAACAATCCTCAGCGTCTGAAACAGAATCCACTAAATCTGTAAGTCATTTAGCAGAATGGGATTTTCCTTTCCGTTGCCTGCCAATTGCTCTTCTTTTCCAAATTTCCACAGCAGGGGAAGCCTATGACTTACATAATGACTTTAGCATGCAGGGTTTATTTATATATTAAAATATATTTTTCCATTAAGTGTGCCTCGCTAGTGGTATACTTGATAGTATCAATTGTGTCGGGAGGATTACCCCATGAGCACATCGCACAGCTAGGCGCCGCCAACTCTGTAGTGAAGAAATGTCGCCGCCAGTAGTCTACACCGCCATAGAATTTAAAGGGGTATTCCTATGTGACACACTGATGGCATATCGTTAGGATACGCCTTCAATGTCAGATAGGTGAGGAAGCCCCACAGCAGTGAATGGAGAGCAAGCTGCGCATGCGCTGTGTGCTCCACTTCAGTTCGTGAGTAGTCTGGATTTAAATGGGTTCTCGAGCCATCTTAGTAATTCAGTCCTTTATATTGTCCTGCTGTAGAAAGATCATTTAGTTAGCACTTACCTGTCCCTCACTCCGCAGATGCTGCCGTCCCTGCTACCCTCGCACAGGCTACGGGCTCTTCTAGCCTGGATGTGTGCCCTTCTATTCCTGTTCAGCTGCATAACGGTACATCCACACGGTCAGGTTTCCTGATGCAGTTTTGGAAGTCAAAAACAAGAGTAGAACAAAAAAGTAGAGACAGTATACAGGCCAAATACAACTTCTCCTCTTTTTTGAATTCACTCCTGGTTTTGGCTTCCAGAGAACATATGGATGATAACATTTAAATGACTGGCTGCAAGTAACTGTATAATGGCTTGGTTATAGAGGGTGGTTATTAATGGCACATACTCAGATTGGGTCACTGTCACTAGTGGGGTACCACAGGGGTCAGTATTGGGCCCTATTCTCTTCAATATATTTATTAATGATCTTGTAGAAGGCTTGCACAGTAAAATATCAATTTTTGCAGATGACACTAAACTGTGTAAAGTAATTAACACAGAAGAGGACAGTATACTGCTACAGATGGATCTGGATAGACTGGAGGCTTGGGCAGAGAAGTGGCAGATGAGGTTTAACACTGACAAATGTAAAGTTATGCATATGGGAAGGAATAATGCAAGTCACCAGTACATACTAAATGGTAAAATATTGGGTAACGCTGACATGGAAAAGGAACTAGGAATTTTAGTGAACAGCAAACTAAGCTGTAGAAACCAGTGTCAGACAGCTGCTGCCAAGGCCAATAAGATAATGGGTTGCATCAAAAGAGGCATAGATGCCCGTGATGAGAACATAGTCCTGCCACTTTACAAATCACTAGTCAGACCACACATGGAATACTGTGTACAGTTCTGGGCTCCTGTGAACAAGGCAGACATAGCAGAGCTGGAGAGGGTTCAGAGGAGGGCAACTAAAGTAATAACTGGAATGGGTGGACTACAGTACCCAGAAAGATTATCCAAATTAGGGTTATTCACTTTAGAAAAAAGACGACTGAGGGGAGATCTAATAACTATGTATAAATATATCAGAGGTCAGTACAGAGATCTCTCCCACGATCTATTTATCCCCAGGACTGTGACTGTGGCGAGGGGACATCCTCTGCGTCTGGAGGAAAGAAGGTTTGTACATAAACATAGAAGAGGATTCTTTACGGTAAGAGCAGTGAGACTATGGAACTCTCTGCCTGAGGAGGTGGTGATGGTAAGTTCACTAAAAGAGTTCAAGAGGGGCCTGGATGTATTTCTGGAGGGTAATAATATTACAGGTTATAGTTACTAGAGAGGGGTCGTTGATCCAGGGAGTTATTCTGATTGCCTGATTGGAGTCGGGAAGGAATTTTTTTCCCTAAAGTGGGGAAAATTGGCTTCTACCTCACAGGTTTTTTTTTGCCTTCCTCTGGATCAACTTATAGGAAAACAGGCTGAACTGGATGGACAGATGTCTTTTTTCGGCCTTATAAACTATGTTACTATGTTACTATTTACTGATGCTTATACACCTAGAATCTGTCTAAAAAGTGGAGGAAATTGGCACAATTTGGACCAGCCAGGGGTTCAACTACTTGCTGGAAAGGAGTGGAGCTTAGCTAGAAGGTGTAGGGCTTCATGGGACAGGTGCATGGTCTAAGATGTGACATCCTGCGCCAAAGTTGTGGCAGAATTCTGGCATCTTACATCTCAATGTAAGTCAACCAATAGTTGCCATAGAGATAGACAAATATGTCTAGGTCTGCACCAGATGTATCATCCAGCCTGGCTCCCATACACATTAGTGTATTGTCAGCTGTCAGTCTGTACATAGGGAGCTGTAGACTCTCCCCCAACAGATGATGTCGGGGGAGAAATGGATCGGGCAAAGTGAATATTTTCGCCCGATCCTTTTTTTTCTGCAAGGAGATAAGCCGCCTTCGGAAGTGTCTGGCATTGTCTCCCTCCTCTATCCCCATGGAATACATAGACAGAACATGTATGTGTATGGTGGAGTCGGGAGAGTTAGCTGTTGGCCGAATGACTGTTTGGGCGACTGTAATACAACGTGTATGAGGGCCTTAAAGGGTCGGTCACCTTTTTGGGGGGTTTTGGCAAATATTCTCTGGTGGTCAAACCTGCAAAGGGAAGCATTTCCCCCATTGCTGGGTCCAGGCTCCTTCGCTCCCCAGCCTCGGCTATCTTGCTCGGGCCCTCCACTGTCCTCTGCTTTGACACTGTTGCAGTCAATCGCTGGTCACAGCGGTGACCTGCTCTCCTAGTGTCATGTCAATTGGTCATGTAACACAAGGAGGACAGATCACCATTTCTGCCAGCTACTGGCTGCAGCAGTATCAAAGCAGAGGATGACAGCAGGGGACAAGAGTGAGACAGCTGAGATGGCACCCAGCAGCGGGAACAGGTAAGTATGCTTCTCTTTCCAGGTCTCCCCAAAAGGTGGCCAACCCCTTCAAGTTTACCTCATCTATAGGTTTAGTAAAGCTGGCCCAATATCTAACTGAGCTGTTGATATATGATGATCATAATGATATGAATATGAATTAGGATCCTTTTAAACGGACTGATGAGCTGGTAGATTATCGGGAGGAAGCAGACACTCCCAATAATTGCCTGATTGTCAGTGGAGATGGTAGTGGCACTTACATGCAGCAATCACCTCCACTGTATGGGGATCACTACTGCAATCGTAAAACATAAATGATGATTTTTTTGTGTCAGCAGAAAGACGCTATGACCTGATAAGTGAGCACCTTCTCGTTCATCGGGTGATTGCTGGCACCACTCACACACGCCAATTATCAAGAAGGAGTGTTTATACAATCGCTCGCCCCCCCAATAATCTGTCAGATCATCAAAGTCATTTCAATTCTTTTTCTTCAAATACTTTAGGTTTTGTCAGTATTTTTTTCCCTTTTCAATCCAGGTCACCAAGTTTGGATAAATGTGATAGGGGGTCAGGAAAACCCCTTGTACTCATCTCATCAATGAGCATGAGAGAAGGGGAAGTAGATCCCCTCTCCCTAGCACTCCAGGCATCAGAGGAGTACAGTCTAGGACGTCACCAGTGCCTTCTGGCCTGGGGGAGGGGCGGCAGAGGAAGGAGGGACAGAGGAAGGTGCTGTGTGTAGGGGGTGTTTTCCAGCTTTAAAAAGCCAGCAGACACACTCAGCTCTGCGTCAGAGAGAGACTTGGAGACTTTACTTAACTCCCAGCTTAACACAAACACAGGGCAGTCACTCCTTCCCTCCCTCAGAAAGTGCACGCCACCTCACTCACACTGACACACGTGCCAATGCCAGAGCTGTCACCTGTCTGCAGGACTCCGCACAGTTCTGCTCACTGCACTGCAGCCACCTAGGAGCCCCGTCCGCTCACTCCGCTCCTACCCATCAGCTGGAGGATACCAGGGCACCGCATTGCTCCGACCACCAAGTGGATGCCACGCACTAGTGTAGCAGCTGCCGCTCCTTGCAGTCTTCCCCTTGGTCCGCTGCTGCCAGCCCGCGCCAGAGACACTGTGGAGTTCCAGCCCTTCTTCCCATTCATCATGAAGTCGGCGGAGGAAGGTACAGTGTGAGCACACCGTCAATGCCCTGTCACCGGTAGCACGTGTGAGGGGCACTGCCGGCAGAGTGCCCGGGGGTGGGAGAAGAGCATGGGGAAACTGGTGTCAGGAGGGTGGCAGGGAGAGGTCTAAGCCAGGTATGTGCGGGATGTGGGGATACCAGAGCTGGATAACTGATAACTGTATGGATGTAGCACTGGTAGGTAGAAGTGCAGGTAGGTATACATTTACCATTGCTATGGGTGAGTGGTTGATAACTATGTATGTAGCATTAGTAGGTACAAGTTTAGGTAGGAATAGATTTGCCATTACTGTGGGTGAGTTGTTGGTAACTGTATATATGTAGCATTGGTAGGTAGAAGTGCAGGCAGGTATACGTGTAGGTAGGTATAGCTTTACCATTACTATGGGTGAGTGGTTGGTAACTGTATGTATGTAGTATTGGTAGGTACAAGTGTAGGTAGGTATACATTTACCATTACTATGGGTGGGTGGCTCATGCATGCTTGTAGTTGTAGGGATGATACTAGTATGTCTTCAGCTTGTATATATACCATTCATTCAGGTTTGACTCTTCAGTAATTCCTACTATAGGATGTGAGCAGTATGTCAGTTCCATAATATGCATTACATTGACTCCTCAGTGACTCAGTATTATCCCTGTGTGACAGGAGTGCTGTATGTGTCCTTTATTAGTGTAGGATTCTTCTTGGTGTGTGGCTATATAAGTTGTCTTATAGTACTTCCATTAGCATTCATCATGAATACAATATATAATTACTAAACTAGATTTTGGGGGATATGTTACAGTCATTGGTGTATGTCCTGTGTATGGCACATGCTGAAGATTGTGGATTAGGTGTACCACCATTACTTTGTGTAGGAGGTTTATAAGCATGTGTCCACCACTGATAGAGGTGTGTGGATCATCAGTGATAGCTGGACTCTGAAGACTTCTGTGCTGTGTAATCAGTAACATTACTGTGACTGAGCATACAATCCTGAAATGTACATGTCTAACAGTGTCACCACTGCCACCTGTACATGTCACTGGCTGCTCCTGGTGGTGTAGAGGTCAGGAGCACTCCTGTTTCCCAGATACATCCCAGTTTATGAATTAGATTGTTACTATGTCTAGAAATTGCTGGGCTGGAGTATTATTCAGTGAGATGTCGCTATGGTTGGCACAAGAGCATTAATATTGATGACTGGCATGTTAGCACATTGGTCAGGTAGGCATCATTAGTGATGGACACCTGAAAGATAGTAGGTAACAGTACCAGTAGTGAGGGACACCTGACAGGTAGAAGGTAACAGTACCAGTAGTGAGAGATACCTGACAGTTAGAAAGTCTCAGTACCAGTAGTGAGGAACACCTCTCAGGCAGAAGGTCTCAGTACCAGTAGTGAACACCTGACAGGCAGAAGGTCTCAGTACCAGTAGTGAACACCTGACAGCTAGAAGGTAACAGTGCCAATTTTGAGGGACACTTGACAGACAGAAGGTAAGAGTACCAATAGTGAGGGATACCTGACAGCTAGAAGGTAATAGTACCAGTAGTGAGGGATATCTGACAGCTAGAAGGTAACAGTACCAGTAGTGAGGGACACTTGACAGGTAGAAGGTAACAGTACCTGTAGTGAGACACATGAGAGGTAGAAGGTAACAGTACCTGTAGTGAGAGACACCTGACAGGTAGAAGATTACAGTACCAGTAGTGAGGGACAGCTGACAGGTAGAAGGTACCAGTGCCAGTAGTGAGGGACACCTGAAAGGTAAAAGTTCTCAGTACCAGTAGTGAGGGACAGCTGACAGGTAGAAGGTACCAGTGCCAGTAGTGAGGGACACCTGAAAGGTAGAAGGTCTCAGGACCAGTAGTAAGGAATACCTGACAGGTAGAAGGTACCAGTGCCAGTAGTGAGGGACAACTGAAAGGTAAAAGTTCTCAGTACCAGTAGTGAGGGACAGCTGACAGGTAGAAGGTACCAGTGCCAGTAGTGACGGACACCTGACAGGCAGAAGGTCTCAGTACCAGTAGTGAGGGACACCTGACAGTTAGAAAGTCTCAGTACCAGTAGTGAGGAACACCTGACAGGCAGAAGGTCTCAGTACCAGTAGTGAGGGACAGCTGACAGATAGAAGGTCTCAGTACCAGTAGTGAGGAACACCTGACAGGCAGAAGGTCTCAGTACCAGTAGTGAGGGACAGCTGACAGATAGAAGGTCTCTGCACCAGTAGTGAGGAACACCTGACAGGTAGAAGGTCTCAGTACCAGTAGTGAGGAACACCTGACAGGCAGAAGGTCTCAGTACCAGTAGTGAACACCTGACAGATAGAAGGTCTCAGTACCAGTAGTGAGGGACAGCTGACAGATAGAAGGTCTCAGCACCAGTAGTGAGGAACACCTGACAGGTAGAAGGTCTTAGTTCCAGTAGTGGGGAACACCTGATAGGTAGAAGGTACCAGTTCCAGTAGTGAGGGACAGCTGACAGACAGAAGGTCTAAGTTCCTTGTCATATAATGTACCTGCTTCTGTATAGCATGCATGCTGGGCGGTTTCTTCATTGTGTTGTGGGTGGCATAGCCCCTGGTAGTGGACAGGTGTGCACCAGACAAATGAAGTGTTCAGTTTAACTGCAGGGTATGAACTGGATGATGAGGAGGCTGCTTCCCTCCTGGTGTCCCCCGGTCATCCCTCTCCAGTCTGTAGGAGTCTCCAGTGCAGGGACTTATACTGCCTCCAATTATGTGCCCATTTCCCCCACCACACTGAACCTACTGTAGTCTGATGGGCAGTAATCATAGTCTAGCAGCAAATAGCAGCGATTAAGACACCACCCATAATTATAACCATCCCTGACATCCCACAGACTGGAGAGGACACATTCCTCCAGACATGCATGGATCTTCTCTGCTGAGAGCTGAGGACCTGGCAGTGTACACGTGTCAGGAGCACTTACTACTGCACTGCCTGTGGCGGTACTTATCACACATTAACTCCTCCGGCTCCCTGAGTGAAGATAGCGGAATGTTTAGATGCAGTCCTATGTAAAAACACAGAAACACGTCTTGGTATCACAGTCGGTTTTGGAAATCCTCAGTGCTACTCGGTACTGGCGCACAGGATGTGTATGCATAGTCACTGTCCATCCTGACAATACTGGAGTAATAACTGTACAGAATAATGGGCAACCAAGTACACAGCAGGGTGAATGTCAGGAGCTGAACTTCTCACTGGCACCCTCAGTAATCAGTATATATATATATATATATATATATATATATATATATATATATATATACCTAAAGATATATTGAGAGAGAGAGAGAGAGAGAGAGAGAGATTAATCTGTAGATGTAATTAGTCATACATAAAACATAATCTATAATTAAAAAGATAAATGGAATAAATATATATGAGTGAAATATATCAGATAGATAAATGATAAATAGATAGATAGTAGATGATAGATAGATAGTAGAGGATAGATAGATGGATAGATAGATAGATAGATAGATAGATAGATAGATAGATAGATAGATTATATATAGACAGATAGACAGACAGAGGACTTGAGGTTGTGATTTGTGATGAGAAGGAGGTGATCAGACAGTAGAAGCGTATCTGGGGGTCCAGTATCAGTACAATACTAATAGCAGTCTGTATGGCTGGCATGGCGCTCCTGTTGATTTCATTTGCACTGCCCTCCGGGTTAAGAGAGACCACTGGGTGCCCCATGTGCCACTCCTGCCCTGATCATGAATACTTCGCTGTGTAGCTGTATATTAAATTACTATATCATGTATGTGCCAAATATTAGTCTAGTTCCTGCCTTGTTAATAGGCTGCAGTCAGGGAATGAAAGCCCCCTTTATCTGGTGTAGGAGGTACTACTATGGGTGACCAGTGTGCCAGTTTAAGGGCGCTGGGAACAGGAGTGCAGGCTGGTGTTTTCTCCAGCGCGGCAAATCGTGTATTATATACCCCGGGGTTACATCAGACAGGAGACAGTAATCAGTCCAAATGTCTGCCATCAGATATTAACTGGAGTATTACAAATCCACTGCGGCTAATCTGTGGAATTTATGCGATCATTCCCAGGGCAGATTCTACTGGGAGTACTCACTCCTATCAATGGGTACAAGCAGCCAAAATGTTCTAAAATAACCCAACTAAAAGTACCATATTCACTGTGTAATTACCAATGCCTGATAGCTAAGAAATTATTAGAAATAATAAGAAACCAGACCCATATGCATATTGACATGTGTGATAGCAGTCGTTTGCAGTGTTCTTCATAAATACATTTAATAATAACGATAATAATAATAATAATAATAAATGTAATCATTAAATATTCTCATACTTGCCTCCTGTTAGCGAGAGCAACAGAATTATTAAGAGTATATAACAAATAAATCATGAAATAAATAATTATTTTCACATTTTTTTTATACATTTGTTTTTTCTCCCCACACACTGTATATTAGGCTGGATAACTGAGGCTGTACACCACTACAGAATGTGAACAATTATATTCAAGCCTCATGCCTTACATTTAGATTTTTTTTTGTTTTGTTTCCCCCATTATCATTATTGTTCATAATAATAATAATAATAATAATAATAATAATAATAATAACAACTATTATTAGTACAATATATTAGACTAATAATACATTGTATTATTATTATTATTATTATATTATTATTATTCTAAATAATAATAAAAAATTATAGTAATAATAACTATTAGTACACGATATTAATAATAATAATAATAATAGTAATAATAATAACTATTAGTACAATATATTAATATAATACATTATATTTATTATTATTATTATTATTATTATTATTACAGTCTACTGTGTGGGTTGTTTATGTGTTTGTGGACTGTGGAGCAATAGGGGTAATAATAGGGGCAATCCATTACTTTTTATTATGTTCTTCTTCCAGCAATCACAGGACTAAGGTAAACACTCTGGCTGGAGGAGGCAGCGCTGCTGTCAGTGTATAAGCTAACACTATACATATACAGAGCACTCACCATCAGCTAACTATATAAGGCAGTAGGTTACTGGACATGCTTAGTCTCTCAGTTGTCTCTGCAGCCCTGCACATTCATCTAAAGAAAACCCTTGTGTCTAGATTGCTATGGGTTTCTATAATGCTGCCTTTTTATCACTTTTATGCCTTGGCTTTTACACTTGGACAGTAGTGACACCAGCTAGTGGCTCATCAGTGTGTAGTTCCTGTGTGCATAGTATGCTATCACTAGTGGGTGCTACAACTAAACACAAATACTTGCTGGGGATTTTGGGTGACAGAAAGCAAAAAGCTGTTAGGTAGTTAGTGGCTTTGGGGAAAAACATAAAAAAACATAAAAGAAATAAGTGGTAAATGTGTGTTTTTGTATGAAAAGATTTTATTTATACACGGCATGGTTATATTAATAAAGGTCAAAATAATAAAGCTTCACAATGTGTCTGTAAGATGTCTATATGGCACTTATAGCATTTTCTATATTTCATCAGTTATGCCCCCTTGTTTCGTTTGTGCTTGTCCACAGGGACCTAATGTCCATAAAATGGCTGCTGGAGGAGACTGAGTGATGTCTGGTCACATGACCCTCCATCAGCAGCTATTTTATGTACAGGAGCACCCCGTAGAAATAAAGGATCCTACCTTATGAAATATAGAAAAAGGCACATCATTTCAACAAAGGCTATATTAGTAAGTGCCACATAATCATCTCACAAACACATCTTAACCAGAAAGTGGCCAGGCCCTTTAAGGCCTCTTTATCATGAGCAATATATGCAGTTCAGGTCAGTGAAAAACGGACATTTTTCCCTCAGTTTGCTTCAGTGATTCCTGCAAATCTGTTAAGTTCTTGCATTTTTTTCTGCCGGATTTCATCAGTCTTTGATATGTTTGTCACACACGTGAGGAAAAACTTAAGAATAGCACACAGCTTCTCCGAGTAACCATCAGTAAAAAACGGACTGCACACAGATACCATCCGTAGACTTTCAGGGTTTTTTTTTACGGAACAGTCCTGTGTGAAAATCGGATGAAGATTTTTCCTGAACAGACATGAATAAACCTATTGACGTTAATGTGTCTGTGTCCAGTCTGGATAGCTGTCCCTGTGGGAAATTAGCCGAATGTTGTGCTCATGTGCGGAGGTTCAGGAGCTTCCGTCCGGGTTGTATTTCATTTGACTAAAAATTTGTGTTATATGCAACACTGTGTTTTTCCAGAAAAACGATGGACACCTTGGCAGAACCTGACGGACTCCATTATAAGTCAGTTGGCGTCCGTCATGTGACTGATCCAGCACTGGGTTGCGGTTCTGTTAGAAACGGAAACCACAAAGTAGATGTGAACACAGCCTAATAAGTGACTACTTTTCTACAATATCTGACAGTTTACCTATCTAGAATATCTGACACTTTGCCCAGCCAGAATATCCAACAGTCTACCTATCTAGAATATCCGACAGTCTACCTATCTAGAATATCCGACAGTCTACCTATCTAGAATATCCGACAGTCTACCTATCTAGAGTATCCGACAGTCTACCTATCTAGAATATCCGACAGTCTACCTGTCTATAATATCCTACACTCTACCTATCTAGAATATCCGACAGTCTACCTATCTATAATATCCTACACTCTACCTATCTAGAATATCCGACAGTCTACCTATCTAGAATATCCGACAGTCTACCTATCTAGAATATCCGACAGTCTACCTATCTAGAATATCTGACAGTCTACCTGTCTATAATATCCTACACTCTACCTATCTAGAATATCCAGCAGTCTACCTATCTAGAATTTCTGACAGTCTACCTATCTAGAATATCCGACAGTCTACTTATCTAGAATATCCGACAGTCTACCTATCTAGAATATCCGACAGTCTACCTGTCTAGAATTTCCGACAGTCTACCTATCTAGAATATCCAGCAGTCTACCTATGTAGAATTTCTGACAGTCTACCTATCTAGAATATCCGACAGTCTACCTGTCTAGAATATCCGACAGTCTACCTATCTATAATATCCGACAGTCTCCCTGTCTATAACATCCTACACTCTATCTATCTAGAATATCTGACAGTCTACCTATCTAGAATATCTGATAGTCTACCTATCCAGAATATCCAACAGTCTATTTATGTAGAATATCCGTCAGCCTACCTATCCAGAATATCCAACAGTCTACCTATCTAGAATATCCAACACTCTACCTATCTAGAATATCTGACAGCCTACCTATCTAGAATATCCGTCAGCCTACCTATCCAGAATATCCAACACTCTATTTATGTAGAATATCTGACAGTCTACCTATCTAGAATATCTGACAGCCAGCCTATCTAGAATATCTGACAGTCTACCTATCTAGAATATCTGACAGTCTACCTATCTAGAATATCTGACAGTCTACTTATCTAGAATATCTGACAGCCAGCCTATCTAGAATATCTGACAGCCTACCTATCTAGAATATCCGTCAGCCTACCTATCCAGAATATCCAACACTCTATTTATGTAGAATATCTGATAGTCTACCTATCTAGAATATCTGACAATCTACCTATCTAGAATATCCGACACTCTACCTATCAGGTCCCATTGATGCCAGATTAAAGCATTTTTTCGGTATATGTAGGTGGACTAGGCCATGGTTGTGATGCTAGGCTTCCATATGAATGCAATGAGTCATACAAGCCGTGTCCTACATGTGACTACAAGAAGATTTTTCCACTGACACTGCTAGACCGGGTTTTTCTACACTTCACATTTGCATTTATTGTATGTTTTTGGTTTACATGAACTTGATATCCTTTAAGTAAAAAAATTACTTAAAATAAGAACAAGCGAACTGTACCCCCGTCATGTCATTTACTGCACATGGGACAGCTTGTCCCCACACTAATGAGCGCTGCAATATTTTTGGCCACTGGGGAAAAGGACATAAAAGCAGATTTGAGACATTATGAATATGGAGACCTTTATATCCTGGGAGACGCTCTTTCCTCTGCATTACTCAGTGTGTAACGGTAATGATGCAATGATTATAGTATTTGCCACCAGTTTACAACATAAGGGCTCATGCACACCACCATTGGATGTTTAGCGGCCTGCAAAAAACACTGATGTCGGCCGTGTGCATTCCGTAATTTGCGAAACGGCCGGCCCCCAATAGAACAGTCCTATCCTTGTCTGTAATGCGGACAATAATAGGACATTTTTTGCGGAACAGACATATGAACATGGAATGCACGAGCAGTCATTAGCATTTTTTTTGCAGTCCCATTAAAGTGAATGTTTCCACATACAGGTATCCAAAAAAACCCCAGAATGGACACACACAAAAAAAAACACATTCATGTGCATGAGCCCTAAACCGTATATTTCTCATCACTGTACACAAAATGCTAATCGCTAATGATTGACTTTTGGTCAGATTACGCCATGGGATCATTAGTGCCAGTTTGGGCAGCGCCTTATGGTTACATGTGTGGCTACTGCAGTGACTGGGGGCATTATCAGTTAACCCTGCGTTGTCCCAGGACATGAGGCCTTGGCACAGGGGGTACTGTATGGAGTGCTTCTTGGAACCATCCCCTCATAGACTGGGGGGGGGAGCCAGAAAACCCTGACCCACACTAGGGATAGATACTGAGGGTATGCCAAGCACGGGCATAGCGAAGCACCATGTGAACAGACTGGTATGCCAGGCAGCCGGGTGAGGGGGGCACCCACGCCGGGCACACAGGAGGGGCTGAGGAAGCCGCACTGTACACAGTATAACGGGGAGGAGGAGTAGGAGGGACCGGCAGCTTCAGCAACAGGTCCCTGCTGAGGAGGAGCCTGCTGGAGAGCGTACACTGCCTGCCAGCCTCAGTCAGCGGCACCCACCGCCTGTCACTGCCTGGCAGAAATGAGCGCCCCAGGGGACGACCCGGAGCTGGACTTCGATTATCTGTTCGAGTACGAGTACGACCGGAGCCCGGGGCCGGAGGCCAGAGGTGGGTGGACGAGGAGCCGCTGTGTGTGTGCAACCTGGGGCTCTCCAGCTGTTTGTGAAACTACAACTCCCAGCACAGCATGCGCCGTACGCCGTGTCATGCTGGAAGTTGCAGTTTGGTGGTGAGCTGCAGGTTGCGGAGAACTTGCGCGTTTGTCTGTGCTGTGTTATCTCTTGTCAGGTGCGAACCCCGGGGGAAACGCGCAGAGAGCGGCCACCATTCACACAGAGCGCAGGGAGCCAGACAGGGACAGGGAATAATACTGGCGTGTAAAGTCACCAGCACCCGGTGCCTGATGGAGACTGGGTGCATAGGACTGGCATCTGTGGCGGCTGGGTACAGGGCACTGGCATCTGTGGAGACTGGGTACAGGGCACTGGCATATGTGGAGACTGGATACAGGGCACTGGCATCTGTGGAGAATGGGTACAGGGCACTGGCATCTGTGGAGATTGGGTACAGGGCACTGGCATCTGTGGAGACTGGGTACAGGGCACTGGCATCTGTGGAGACTGGGTACATAGGACTGGTATCTGTGGAGACTGGGTACAGGGCACTGGCATCTGTGGAGACTGGGTACAGGGCACTGGCATCTGTGGAGACTGGGTACAGGGCACTGGTATCTGTGGAGACTGGGTACAGGGCACTGGCATCTGTGGAGACTGGGTACAGGGCACAGACATCTGTTGAGACTGGGTACAGGGCACTGGCATCTGTGGAGACTGGGTACAGGGCACTGGCATCTGTGGAGACTGGGTACAGGCCACTGGCATCTGTGGAGACTGGGTACAGGGCACTGGCATCTGTGGAGACTGGGTACATAGGACTGGCATCTGTGGAGACTGGGTACAGGGCACTGGCATCTGTGGAGACTGGGTACACGGCACTGGTATCTGTGGAGACTGGGCACTCAGAACTGGCATCTGTGTAGACTGGGTACCCAGGACTGGCATCACTTGTGTGGGACATTTCAGTCCTATAGTTCCAGTCTCCCATTTGACCCTCCTAATGTCCGGTTACAGGAGATGTGTAGCTGTCATACTCTCTGTATGTTCTCTTGTGTGCTGCGGTTATGTATTTGGTGACGCTCTACAGTATGTGGATGATATTTTGGGTGGTACAGGGATGGCCCCTACTCTATCTGATTAAAGTAATAGTAATTCCCTCTGTAACCTGATGGGCATGGTTGTGGGGGACACTGTCAGGACAGGGCTTCATGTTACATGTAATCAGTGGATATAGAGTATGGGATTCTGCCGTATAGATATAATTTCTAAGCCGACGTCAATGGTCTGATATCAGTGGGGAGGAATCTACATTGCTATGAAAATGTTGTAGGACAGCCCAATAAAACCACAGCACCAGTTTTCCTCCAGCGTTTCTGTACCATGTTGGAGCGAAACTACTACGGATGGCCGGGTATATGGGAGCCCGGCCTTACCCACACCTCTGCCGGTATCTGAGGTAAAGCGCTACGCTGTTTTGGCATTAAAAACACTAAATCTGGTCACAACTGGTGTTTTTCTACTGCTCTCACCAGTTTCCTGAAAAGCGAGGGCAGCGTTTGGGTGGCGCCACCTGCCCAGTAAATTCATCACCATTTATTAAGAAACCAGTGTAAATGACAACTTAAATCTATGTCAGATATGAGCCGGTGCATGGACTGCCGCAGGAGGCCTGTGCCTCATCGTAGATTAAATGACTCCTCCGGTGGGGCCAATATGCTCGAGTCATACAAGTGCTCCAGTTGGCATATGTGATATCCTTCCAGAAGAATCATTCTTCTCATTGCAGCGTTCATGCCCATCTTGGGGGTCATGGCCTCAAAAGCAACATTACGTGTCAGTGTGAATTGGGTCATTTGTGCAAAACATTTGCCCTTGCTGAATCTGCGCAGTTGTTTTACGTGGTGCCATTTTCTCACCATTTTTAAGTTCTGCTGTGAATGAAAAAAGCAAAGTCCGCCAAGAACATTCATCATCTGTCCACAGAATAGGTTATAAATGTCCGATCGCTGGACGATCCAGCTGCCCCCACAAGGCGCCAGGCGCCTGGTCCTCTGTGTGAGGAGCACATCCGTGACTTCTATAGGACTTGGTGACGATAGTCGAGAACTGTACTTAGCAGTCCCACAGAAGTAAAAGCTCATACGTCACCTACACTGCATTCACACAGGGGACTTGGGGACCCCCATTCTTGTAATTGGTGGGGGTCCCGGTGGTCAGAACTGGAGCGATCTTACATTTATCATCTATCCTGTGGAGCAGCTACATATAGGTGTTGACTATCTGATAGTTTGCTATAGTAACTTGAACCCAGTCTAGACAATCATCTGCAAGCTAAATACAGCAGCAGCACAAATCTCCCCTGTCCGGACAGATTGCTGCACTGTATCACTGTAACATAATTCAGCATAAGGGCAGGTTTTTAGGGTACGGACACACTCAAGTTTTTTTATGCCGTGTTTGATTTCTCTGATCCATGCCTGATTTTGGCTTAAAAATACAGCATAAAAAATCTGAATACCCTTAGGCTACTTTCAGAGTTGCGATAGCAGGGGAACAGCCTGCCGGAACCATGCTAATGCTAGCCCACCGTGCTGCCGGAAGTCCGCTCTAGCCCCATTCACTATAATGGCGGTGGGTCGGAGGTCCCGAGAGGTGGCTGGACAAAAACCGCAGCATGGTGGGCTGCTCCCTCCCCGGACCCTGCTACTGTAAGTGTGAAAGTAGCCTTAGCCTGGTTTCACATCTGCGGCAGGGTGATCCGGCCATCAGATGCAAACTGCAGCGCACCCTGCATATTTGCCGGGTAATGGCCGTAACTCCACCAAACTCTGACAGGGTGTTCCCTACTGAATCAGCCTGCCGGATCCTCTGCCGCAGATGTCACCCTAGCCTTAGGCCCCATTCCCACAAACGTATGAATGGGGCCGTATCTATCCGCAAAAATGCGGGAATAGATGCGGCCCCATTCACCTCTACCGCAGTAATGTGGGCCCGCAACTATACGGTCGTGTGAATGGGGCCTTAGGCTCACAGAGGATTGTCTACACTGCATACAGTCAGTTGTGAGAGACATAAGAATACGTTCACGTGTGGTGGATTCGTGGACATCACAGAATTTCATGTGGCAAATCCACATCATTGTACAACACCAGCAAAGTGCACAATATTTTAGGAAATCTCATCCACTGGATAAAAACCTGCTGCGTAAATTCACCTGCGTTACGGAAATCAACAGCATTTCAGCTTAGGCCTTGTTCACATTTCTGTGTCGGTTTTGACATCCGTGAAAAAAACGATGTTTCATCCATGAAGATGTCTGTGTTTGGTCCGTGTGTCCGTTTTTTTTGCCCTCCTTGGTCTCATCCATATTCCACGGACACTGCTAGTCTGAAAGTTAATTTCCAGAGCATCTCCTATCAGTGGTCAGCAAAAAATGGAGCAAACACTGACACAACATGAATGCCATCCGTGTTGTGTCCGTGTTTTTTCACAGACCCATAGACTATAAACGTGTTTGATCCTCATCCCGGACCAAAAGAGTGCATGTCAGAAATGTGAATGAGGCCTTATGCTGCGGATGTTCACGGCATTGTGTCCAGCAGAAGAAAACTGCAGCACTCACCATCCAGCATTAAAAGGGTTATCCAAGACCTATAATGCCCCGCATATGCCCGGGACCCTCTACCATCGCTGGTGATGCTACGGTGGCTCATTACTTTTGCCCCCCTACCTGCTGGAGGTCCGAGTGTTATAGCAGTAATACGTAATCTAAAGTGCATGTGTATCATGGCCGTGTGACTCCAGCCTGAGCCTGGCCGTGTGGGTTTTCATGTATTAATACCGTCCTATATTTAGACAGCATAAAACTAGATGAGGCAGCCAGAAACTGAGCCACGTAGATTGTGTGATAAATTTGGCGCACGCTAGACATGTGAGACGCTCTTTTCTTCTTTATGCCACGTTTTTAATTTACAGCAATATTTTGTACTATTAATAAATTGGCGCATGTTTGACCGCACTTAGCCACACACCGTTTTCTACACATTTTGCAAAACACATAATAAATGTGGCGCACACCACGTATGTAGTTTGAATCAGAACTGTGGTGCATTTTGCTTAGTAAATCTCCACAAAGTTTCCATTCATTGCTAAAAAAATATTTCTGATTTTTTTCAAACTTTTTTTCAACAGTAGGGATGTAACTGTAAGGGTGAATGCACACGATCAGGATTACGTGCGGATTTGCGTGCGGAAAATCCGGTCCGTAGGTCATGTACATTATATTCTATGACAATTTGAAATTCTCAATGCACACGATGCAGATTTTTTTTAGTGCGGATTTTGACCTGCGGTGCGGATTTTACAATCCGCAGCATGTCAATTTATTTTATTTTTCCTGTCCGGATTTCATGAGGATTTTCTCCATTCGCTTGAAAAAAAAATCCGCACGCAAATCCGCACGCAAATCTGCACCAATTGGTGCGGATTTACCGCACGAATTTCAGTGAGAACACCTGCGGATTTCAGTGCGGATTGTCCGCAGATAAATCCTGATCGTGTGCATTTACCCTAAGGGTACAGAGGTAGCAGACACCTCCAGGCCCTGAGGGATTTAATAAGACTTGAACAGCACCTCTACATTTGGACAATGTGGAGGTACCAACTTGTGGACAGAGCTATCTCAGTATACAAATGAATATTAGAACGTTTATAGGGGTTTTCTGAGATTTTAATACAACATAGACTGAAAAAAGACATCTGTCTATCCAGTTCAGCCTGTTATCCTGCATCAGTATCTGATTGGTGGGGGTCCGACACCCAGGACCCCCGCCGATCGGTTGTTTGATAGGGTAGCGGCGCTCCTGTGAGCGCTGTAGCCTTCTCAATGCTTTTCCTAGGCCAGTGACGTCACGTGGCCTAGGAGCAGCTGAGTCCCATTCAAGTGAATTGTGATGAACTGCAATACCAAGAACATGCCGCTATACAATGTACGGCACTGTCCCTTCGGTGCCTTCTCAAAACAGCTGATCAGCAGGGGTCCCGGTTATCGGACCCCACCGATCAGACACACGGATCCCCACCAATACTCATCAGTATAAAAATCCATTTTAATATATATATAATATATATAATCATTAAATAGATCTATATATATAATTTCTAAACACTATATATAATCTATAATTAATACAGTATAACGGTGTATATATATATATATGTAAAAATAATAAATAATACAATTATACAAAGTAAAGCTTATATATAGCATGACATGCACAAAAATCATGTAAACTGCATAAATGTATAAGATATGAAGTGCTGCGGAGGAAATTATTGTCAAGCATAATGATTGTTACATATAGGAGTCACTCCTCATACTCAGGATGCGCCGTGGCATATAGTATATATATATATATATATATATATATATATATATCATACAATGACCACTGTTAAAGGGGTTATCCCACGATTAATGTAAAAAACTAAATTCAGAAATTATATAGTACACTTCAGTCTCATTCTAAAAAAAGCTAGAATCAGCCCCGTACCTCACACGGATCCAGAGATTTCCCCATTCATGGCTCTCATTGCTCTGCTAGATTTATTTCAGACTGGCAGCTGTAGAGGACGTGTCCTTCTCCTTGTATCAGAAAATATAACTGCTCTCAGCTGAAGGAAGGAACTGAGCGCGTGCGACCACTTCGACAAGGGAAATAAGGAAAAGTATAAACAGCAGGTGGCGCTATACAGATACAGTTTAGTGTATAACTCAGTGGCTTAACTAAATGTTTAATTACATGCAATTACAAAAATATTCAGATCCAGGTGCTGGTGTGAAAAAGGTAGACAATTTTTTGGGACAATCCTTTAATATGTTAGCTGTTTCCCAGTGAGTTTATGCCTTATATGTATGATTTATGTTCTGATAGCGTACTGTACTATACAAGACGTGAGGTTTTAGCCAGTTTCTTGGTAATTCTGTTTGTAGCCTCCTTCCTGCTCAGATTGCTCTTATCACAGATGTTGTGCTGTAAGCTGTTGTGTAAGTACATTTTGCATCTGCAATGTATACGCTTCTGTCTTTTTTTTTACGTTACCTCCTCTAATGGCTTTATACCTTTTAGGAGTAGATTTGTGCTGTTTCAGATATGACATTACAACACAAGCCAGGAACTAGGACTGCACCCTGTCATACGGGACTGGTTCACTACATATATAGAGAACATAAGTATACACACACTTTGACATGTATATACACTACAGCAGGCCTCACATGTCAGGGTTTTTACAGCAAATAGTTGTCTTTGTGAACTATAAACCTGATGTGCATATATGGGATATACCTTTCCTACATCCTCCCCTCTTGTAGAGGCTCCATATTTATCATGTGGTGTATTGTATGAATGTCTCTATGAGTGTCTACTGCTCCTCTCACAGTACAGCGAGGATAGGCCACCAATGTCCGAGCGGTAGGATTTACCTCTGTCTCTGGTTAGTGATGCTCCCCTTTATCCAGGTGGCTGACTAGTCAGCCATTGACTATAATAAGCCGGCCAGGTGCCCTCTGAAGAAATGTAGATGATATAGGACTAATAATATAAGAGTGGTAATGCGCTTTCCGAGCTCCTTTATTCTAGGGATTGGGGGTCACATCGGTTAGAGATTGGTGCCATATTCTAGCAATATGCTACCAATGTTTATCATTTAAAGGGGTTTTCCACACCCGTGCAAACGCAGACTTCCCTTCAATGTTTACCTGCTCGCCGTCGACATCACAGAGGTTAGTAGATGTAATTACAAGCCGTAACATTCACTTCTATCTAAGAACCATATCACCAACACACCAAATATTATAGTAGAAACACTTGTTTGATTTTATTATTTGAAAAAAATAATCCTAGGAGAAGAGCCAAAAAATAATTCATCATAAATCATATTTTCCTATTTACTCATACTTTACATCCGGATCCTGTGTTTATTTCACATGGAAATAAAAAAACACTCAAAAAAGAGACAAAGTAACATTTCCAGTGCCTAATAAAATGGAGATGTTTGACATCTGATCGAGAACCTCTTCCAAATGTTAAAGGGGTATTCCCATCTTAGACAATGGGGGACCCGCACCTATAAGACAATGGGGGCATATCCTAGCGATATGCCCCCATTATCCAAGATGGGAATAACCCTTTAAAGAGTTCCTCAGGGATTTACATATTGATATCCTATCCACAGGATGCAGCTCCTGGCACCCCCACTGATCATCTGTTTGCTCTGTAAAGTTCTCCAGTGAGTGCCACGGCCTCCTCGCAGCCCACCAAGCACAGCGCAGTCCATTTCATAGTGGCAGTGCTTGGTATTGCAGCTCAGCCCCATTCACTTCAGTGTTGCTTACCTGCGCCTAGGCCATGTGACTAAAGAACGGGACGTCATATGAAGAGGCCTAAGACTCTTAATACAGCTTATTGGTGGGGGTCCTGGGAGTCGGACATTGTTGACCTAGCCTTAAAGGGTTATTTTCATTTTAGACAATGGGGGCATATCGCTAGGATATGCCCCCATTGTCTTATAGGTGCGGGTCCTGCCGCTGGGACCCGCACCTATATCCAGAACGGAGCCCCTGAACTGAATGAGGGCGCACTGTGCATGCACAGCCGACCTCCATTCATTTCAATGGGGCCGCCGAAAATAGCTCGGCTACTTCCGTCGGCTCCATAGAAATTAATGGGAGCGGTGGCCGCGCTTGCGCGCTGCGAACTCATTCAGTTCAGGGGCTCCGTTCTGGATATAGGTGCGGGTCCCAGCGGTGGGACCCGCACCTATAAGACAATGGGGGCATATCCTAGCGATATGCCCCCATTGTCTAAAATGAGAACAGCTCCCCGCTCTGTTCTGGATATAGGTGCGGGTCCTAGTGATATGCCCCCATTGTCTAAGATGAGAATACCCCTTTAATATAGGCTATCAATATGTAAATCCTGGAAGTCCCCTTTAAATAATTTCTCATCTCATTTGTAGCAAACCCGCTCAGCACTTGAGTACAGTAACAGACTTTTACCAGTACTAGTAACTGCATTACACTGGGATGGTAAAAATAACCCAAGACATTTATTAGAGGATCTAGGTAGAGATTTCTGCTGAGCATGGCCAGGGGTTGATATCAGGGGAAGCATAAAAGGTCACCAGGAAATAAGTTTGTAGGTGCTAGAACTAGCAAGGCCAATTTCATACCTCCCAAGTGTCCCTCTTTTGGAGGGACAGTCCCTCTTTTTGACCCATGTCCCTCTGTCCCTCTTTTCTCCTTAAATGTCCCTCTTTTTGACCTGGAGGATTAATGCATAAATGTGCATTAATAAATTTACTAAATTGCTCCTTACTAAAGTGTCTATACCTATAAATTAGACCAGAACTTCATTATTTGGTGCAATTTGGACCTTAAAATATCTATAATGATTTATGTGCTAATATTTATATGGACAATGACGCGCAAGAAAAAGATTGCCGCAGGGGCTCCAGTAATTATGCTTTGGGCGAAGTTAGAGGCGTGGCCTAGTATGAAAAAAACTGCCGTGATGCGCGCCGCACACATTGTCCTTCTTTGCAATTTTCAAAAGTTGGGAGGTATGCAATTTAGCGGTCATAGATGAATATGTGGTAGGTATAAAACTGTTGTACTACATAGTTATTACTTTCTGGACACCCTGACTTTCTTACTAAACGTTTTAGGCCCCCAAAGATGAGTTTTTAACTTGTCTGCAAACGGCACTTATGATTTTACGTAGCACTTGCTGTGACAAATGAATGGCCTAATACACACCTCAGGCCTTTACATTAGCTGCAGTGAATAAGAAGCTCAGTAATGTTCGTAGACTCATTTTCTCTCATGTAAACTCCGCTCACTCTGCACAAGATAGGAAGTGGCAGATAGCTGTGATAGCATAGTATGGTTAACCTGCCTCCTGTCAAGCAATCAGTCATCCTGAGTGACATTAGGGTTAATGGGCTGCTGATGGCTTGACAAGTACTGGGTCATCGAGGGGTCCTGTTATGCCACTATGTGTGGTCACCGGCGACCGCCCTAACAAAGCCTCCGTTTACATCAGAACTCTGTATTTTCTGTAAACTGGTGTCGATGTTTTCGAGATGGAAATGTCAGTAATCGTCGTTAACCACGTTACTCAGGTTCTCATTACCTCATCTCCATCATGAAACCCTTTGTCTTTAATCTGAAAATCAGCAATTGAATCATCTTTCTGATTCTGTCGCTGATAAGTGGATGTTGATTTAACTCACCAAATGGCATGTGGCTTAGTAGTTGTTCCACAGTGGGATGCTGCCATCTGCCATTAACACCCCTGGCACGCTGAGTACCGCATGTACTGAATGGAAGGAACTCCTGGCGTACAAGACTTCAAATGCATTTACACAGATCTGAAACTCTAATTATAGTCTATTTACAGGGCAGCTAAATTGCAGCCTCCATCCCTTTGTTATGCATGGATGACAGGACAGAAAAGCTGCACAAAGCTACAAAGTTGCCCGTTTGTTTGGAAGTGTTTGTGGTATCACGCCAATGTATGTTAGAAAGAAATAAGCCGTATCGTGTCACAGGAATAGAGTCCAGCCTTTAACCTACAGCTCAGCCGTCAGAGTATATATGCAGTATGTGTAATCTTATGTATCCTGTTCTGATGCCTTTAAATGTCGCATATAAAGTTATATAAATAGCTGGTTGTGATCTACACAAGATAAAGCATTTTAACCACGTCACTTGTGCTGTATAAAAACGTAAAACTACTCAAGTAATACGTGATCTAAAACCTTCAGAGTATTGGGGTTGATAAGGAACAAATAAATAAAAAAATATATAAAAAAATAAATAAATCTATATATATATACTTGATCTAAAACCTTGTCAGAGCATTGGGGTTGATAAGGGCCAAAAAAATATATATATATATTCTTGTCATCAGGACCTAAGTAGTAGCTTAAACTAAAGCAGAAAAAGTGCATTTTTTATATTGCTACAGTCAATAATAATAATTTACTAACTTAATGGGGAAATTGTTGGGTGTATGGAAGTTCATAATATTCTTGGTAGAAATCTTTTCGATTGTTACTTTTATAGTGCCACTTAGGGACCAATACAGATGTATGCAAATTCAGCACTTTTTCACTTCCCTACCACCTGGTCCCCCTGCCGGAGGCCATCGTATTTCAATTCTCTTATGAAACCTCCCACATACCAAAGGAGATAAAATCTACATGAAGTACAATTTAGTTGGGTAAAAATTCTTTGAAATCAGGTGATTTCTGCTGCCCTATCTGAGGGAGCAAGTTAGCAAGTGATTGTCGGGAGGGAACTGTTCCTTCCAGGTAAGCGCCTGCTCAGCAATGAAGGAGATCGCTGCATATACATTCAGCAAACTCCTCCACAGTATGGGGAGGAGAAATAACGAATGCCATTGCTCGTCCCTATACAGACTTGTTTAAAGTCACGATCTGCTGCCAGCAAGCAACGATCTTGGCGCCTGCACAAACAAGCATTTTACCCGACAAACGAGCTTTCCGCTCGTTCTTCAGGTCAACAGCGGCACCTTTAAACCGCCAGATAATCGCTAAGGAGCGTTCCTATGAACGCTCATTAGTGATTGGCGGATTCTCTGCCTGTGTAAAGAGACCTTAAGTTCATATGATTTGGAGCAGGAGAGACAATGGGGAACATTTATGGCGTTAAAAAGTCGCATACAGGGGCGGATTGGCCATAGACCTTACAGGGAAATTTCCCGGTGGGCTGATACCCAGGGGGCCAGCTAGTGGAAGTTTTTGAGGATGTATTTTGTGCTGCTGGCAGTATTTTGTGTTGCACTGTGGTATTTGGCTCTGTTGGGGCGGTATAATGTGCCACAATATGGTATTGCTGGCCCTGCCTTCCATCAATTTGGACCCAACTACAAAACAGGGCCACTTTTAGTATTTTTTCCAGGGCCACTTTAAGTTCCCAGTCCGCCCCTGGTCGCATATTAAGGCGCACAGCATCTGTTCACCTTAATATGTGACTTTTTGATCTTCTTGGCACTTTTCTAAAGTGCTGAGGAAAAGGGGTGTGGCTTTGTGGAAGGGGCATGACTTAGAGCAGCCGCCGTGTTTACTATAACTTTTACTAAAAAGTGATGGAAGTTATAGCTGAAGTCAGGCTGGCGTAGACTTCAATTTCTGGCGCACAGAGGTTCTGCCTCTTCATAAATTAGGAAACAAAATGCAGTGATGGTCGGCACTCGGATCTTTATGCGCGCCCGCATGGGAAGGAGAGAGCTCCAATAGTCAGTATAACAGATTCCCAGTGAACGCTTAATAAATTAGGCGCATCTCACGCCAGTGCAGGGATGGATCCGCGAGTCCTGATATATACTTCCCCCAATGAGTCTTGATTATCCTGCCCTCACAGAATGATTGAAAACTCTCCCTTTTTCAGTGTGTGCACACAGAAGGCTATCAGTCATCCTGTGTGGGCCGTGTAATCAGGACTCTCACTATCTCATCTGTTATGATTTACTCAGAAATCCTGCTCCAAATTATGTAAACCGATTAGGTTTTTTAATACAGTTTTTGAATCCGTAAATGCAAGACACATACCAAGGAAAGGCTGAGTCTTCTCTTGTTGAATCCACTGCATCAAAGTAATTGAAAGTGTAACCCTAGCCTTACTGAGAATTTCTTGGTAACAGATTTCCTTTAATAAGAAATAATTGTCAGTAGAAATATTTTATGTATTTGAGTTGTTTTATACGGGTAAACTGGTAAAGAATTGCCTCATTGAACACTTTTATCTGCAAATTGCCCTTTATCAGTCTTGTTGCGTCATTTCTCCCAGTTACAGAATCTTTATGTGCTTACATCAATCTAAAGTTTTAGAGTAAATTAATATACAGTATCTACATTGCTACTAGGAATACTGCGTGGCAGTGTGTGTGGTGGAAAAATGCATGTGGCAAATTGATATAAAACAGTGGTTGTCCATTAATGAATTGTCAATTATACATTCCAAAAATTGCATTTACAGTAGGCGGGGGCCCGGTCAAGCTTGCTGAAATGTCATGATTTACAGCGATATTCTAATACAGTGGTCCCTCTAGTTACAATGTTGGTTCCAGGACATCTATTGGAAGCTGAAATCATTGATAACTCTATGGAAAATTAATAATTTGTTCCAAAGACCCAAAATGTCATCCTATGATAAGAGAAAAGGAAGATTTAAGAAAAATAAGCAGATAACTTAGACAGGAAGTCCTTACATATAACAGTCAGGAATAAATGCCGGAAGCTGTAAAACACTCTCTGTGATGAGGACAGGAGCTTCAGGGTCCTGTATGGTACACAGTGTACCCGAAAAATAAAATGGAGCCACTCTCACTTGACATCGAAATGAGCA
The DNA here is from genome assembly GCA_900303285.1 of Rhinella marina. Classification (NCBI taxonomy): domain Eukaryota; kingdom Metazoa; phylum Chordata; class Amphibia; order Anura; family Bufonidae; genus Rhinella; species Rhinella marina. Next base: position 330,248 of record ONZH01009480.1, read on the forward strand.
GTACAGGAGATGTACCACGCTGTACGGTAAAGAGGATCTACTTTATACCCAATACAGGTGCTTTACCAGAGAAATGGTCATATTGAATGGGTGGATCTGTGTCTCAGACATTGTATGTGGAGTCTAGTTTCAACATACGATGTGCCAGGAAAAAATATTGTAAGTTGAAAATATTGTATCCTGAGGCCATTGTATCCAGAGGGATCACTGTACAAACCTGTTATCCAGCTTTCTCCGTTCATAAGTGAGTAGATATTTAATACAGGAGAGCAGGCTTCAAATCATGATGTAACCCTGCCATTGACAAGAATTGACACTTGTATTTTGTTAAGAATGTCTGGGAGACCAGTCAAAGGGAATTTGGTATAGGTTGGAGTATTGCGGAAAATGCAATTCTATAACATATGGAAGGTTTTAATATTTCACCATATGAAATGTGTGAATGTGTTTAACTCTCTGAAGTAGATGCTTATTAAAATACCAAGTCTGTGAAACTTCATGGTACAACACACTTTTCTCATATCTGTTAGCATGTGTCCCATCTTATTATTCTTACAATTGTAATAACATTTGTGCACTAAAACTAATTAAATCTACTTTCATGTTATTTCAGTATAACTCATAAACCAGTTGCTTGTAGGCTAAAGGTGCAGTCATCAGTGTCTTAAGAGCTACTGTATATGTTGCTCATATTAACATGCAAATTAGCTCTCTTTTCAAAAAGAAAAGAAAAGCTGAGCCTCTGAAGCCACCAAATGTAAGGTATCCTTTAAGTCAATGTTTGACCTTTCAAACAGGCCCTGAGGCATAACTTGGATACTAGCTAAGCCAGTACCTCATCTGCAGACAGCTGTTTCACGGTGACTGTCCCGCATCAGTGCAGAAGAAAGAGAACTGGCATAACTGGGTGAGAGATCAATCATTTAATATAGGAAAGCTACCTTCTGGTGGCATCAGAGGCTCAGATTTCTTCTCTGTGTGGAAGAAGCTAATTTGCATATCTTTTTACAAGGTGGGCATTGCCTGGGCTATAAGACTCCTTACGCCTACTAGACGAAATAGTCTCCCCTGAATCCTGAAAAAGACCTCTCACTCAGTTAAATCAGTGCTTAGCACTGATAAGGGACCTTGAAACAGCTGTCTGCAGATGAGGTACTGGCTTAGCCATTATCCAAGTTATGTCTCAAGGCCTGTTTATAACGTCGAGTATTGATTTAAAGGATAGATCCCTCACATCTAGTGCCATCAGATGCTCAACTTTCTTTTCATTTTGGAAAACGGTTTAATGCTTTTTCTTTTTCCCAGAGGAGCATTGTCTGGCCTATAAAACTTATTGCGCTTACAAGGCCATCTCCATAAACAGAAATACTTCCCTCCGAGTTTACACACGTTTGATGCAGAAATTTCTACAACTGAAAATCAATTCCATTCCTCTGAACGAGGCTGTTTGTGGCAGCAAGAACATGGATTCACATTCATATAAATGGAGCTGATTTTTAGTCACTGAAATTTCTGCAACAAAATCTGTATGAGGGCACCCCAACTATGAGTATGGTAGGCATAGCAGCTGCTGTGGAGCCTAGCAATTTGTGGGGGGCTCTGCCTGATTTAGGTGAGGGGTAGCTAAGTGTTACTATGGGGTATGGAGGCGGAGAGAAATTTAGTGTGCACACATAGGGGACAGAATAAAACAATTAAAATTACAACGTTTGTGTCTTCCAAGCTTGTTGATTTTGATTAGCATGGCATAGTAGGGATCCCTTTCAAGTTATGCAGTTGGCCCCCATGCATCTTTGTTAGGCCTGCTTCACACTGGCATTACTGGTTTTGGCAGGCTGTTCTGGCAGGGCTGGACAGACTTCCAGCAGCGCACAACTGCACACAGTAGTTACAAAACAGCCTGTCGGAACCAGTGACGCCAGTGTGAAACAGGCCTTACACTGCTTGCAATTAACTAAGATTCAAAAAGTCACACGCTATCTTAAATTACATATTAATTACAATTACTGCTTATTTGGTTGTGGTACATAAATCTGGCTCTGTGTAGATAACCTGTCCATAGGCTTCACTAACAATGGAGATATAAATTAAAATGTTTCATAACTCTCAGATCTCCTCAAGTTTCTCTCTATAGAATATAGAAACAATAGTTTTTTTCATTTTACAATTATCAGCTGGTTCGATGCCAGAAACAAGTTCCAGACCGCAGCAATTTATTGTATATTTACTATTACATTAATTTATAATCAGCCTTTTTACAAATTTGTATTCATTTTATGTTGCTCCATTTTACCATCTTCTGAGACATATAATTTGTAGCTTAGTTTTTAGATAAAGCACATGCATGTCATTATTTTTCTAATCTTGACATCTTTCATAATTTTTTTTTTCCAGAAAACTATAACTATGCATCTTCCAATTTAAGTGCCAGCCTATCACTGGGTGTGATGAACTCTTCATTATCAACTTCATGCCATGGTGTTCAATCATCAAACCCAATCATTTCCATTATTCCATCAGCAAGTAATTCATCTGGATATGGAGGGAATCCTGAGAATGAAGCCTCTGGATACTACTTATCTCCGAATGTAAGACCTAATGGAGCACCATTAGAAAGTCCTAGAATTGAAATCACTTCTTGTCTGGGGATTCATAGTGGCAATAACCAGTTTTTTCACGAAGGTGATGTGGAAGAATCCATACCTAAACGAACACTTTCTACTGCTACGTTGAACTTACCAAATGTTGAGACCTACCGAGACCCTTCTTGCTTGAGTCCAGCAAGCAGTTTGTCTTCCAGAAGCTGTAACTCAGAAGCTTCTTCTTTTGAATCAAATTATTCTTATCCATATACTTCCCCTCAGACCTCTCCATGGCAGTCACCTTGTGTGTCCCCCAAAACCACTGAGCCAGATGAAAGCTATCACAGAAATTTGGTGGCCTGTAATTTGGTAAATTCACCAAGGCATTCCCCATCTACATCTCCCAGGACAAGTATTTCAGAGGAAAATTGGCTCACTGCTCCAAACTCACGCCCTACATCTCCATTCAAAAGAAAGTATAACATTAATGGTAGGCAGACCTCTTACTCACCACACCACTCCCCTACTCCATCTCCTCACAATTCCCCCAGAGTTAGCATTACCGAGGAGACCTGGCTAGGGAACACTCACCAGTATACAAATTCGGCTATTGTGGCAGCTATTAATGCCCTTACCACTGACCCCATAGATATGAATGATGGCATTCCAATTAAATCCAGGAAAACAGCTCTAGATCACACCCCAACCATGGCTCTAAAAACAGAGCCCATTTGTGATGACCATGACACACTGTCACTAGCCACTGATTTGCCGTCAGAAGACTTCTATCATATCAGGAAAACGATGTCTTGTGATCAATATTTATCAGTACCACAGCATCCTTATCACTGGGCCAAACCAAAGAACATTTCCCCAACATCCTATATGAGGTAAGACATTCAAATAAGAGGTTTTTAATATTCATTTGTAAAAGTGCACATTAAACTGTTTTTGTTAAATTTCAGTGTAAAATTAAATGGTGCAACTGTAGATTTTTGAACAATTTGTGAACTGCAAAGACGCATCATATTATGGGTCATGACTATGTTTCTGCATCAGTTTTTGTTCCTCCAATGAGACTGCAGTACGAGATACATATTGTACAAATTTTACAAACTCTATGAAGCGTGTGTAATTAAAGTGTGCCTCCAGTAAGGCTACTTTCACACTAGCGGCAGCTTCTCCAGCAGGCTGTTCCGGCGGGTGAACAGCCTGCCGGATCCGTGCTGCCGCTAGTGCATGTGTGCTGCCGGAACTCCGCTCCAGCCCCATTTACTATAATGGGGGCGGGCCAGAGTTCCGCCCGCAGCTTGGCAAACATGCATAGTGAATGGGGCTGGAGCGGAGTTCCAGCGGCATGCATGCGCTAGTGGCAGCACGGATAGGCAGGGTGTTCACCCGCGGAACAGCCTGCCATAAAAGGCTGCCGCTAGTCTGAAAGTAGCCTAAGAGGTTCACAGCGCTCTTCGATATTCATGTAAAGTACCAATGTGAAACCTTTCCATTGAAATATTTTTTCTATATTCCTAATTCGCTGACAGAAAGTTATCATTCCTGTCTGCAAGTGAAGCTGCAGTTTAGTCACTCTTTCTACAAGCCTACAGTCATGGCCAAAAGTTTTGAGAATGACACAGATATTATATTTTCACAATATCTGCTGCCCTCTGGTTTTTATGTGTGTTTGTCAGATGTTTTTATCACATACAGAAATATAATTGCAATCATATTATGAGTAACAAAAGCTTATATTGACAGAATGAGTTAATGCAGCAAGTCAATATGTGCAGTGTTGACCCTTCTTCTTCAGGACCTCTGCAATTCTCCCTGGCATGCTCTCAATCAACTTCTGGACCAAATCCTGACTGATAGCAGTCCATTCTTGCACAATCAATGCTTGCATTTTGTCAGAATTTGTAGGTTTTTGTTTGTCCACCCGTCTTTTGATGATTGACCACAAGTTCTCAATGGGATTAAGATCTGGGGAGTTTCCAGGCCATGGACCCAAAATCTCTATGTTTTGTTCCCTGAGCCATTTAGTTATCACCTTTGCTTTATGACAAGGTGCTCCATCATGCTGGAAAAGGCATTGTTGATCGCCAAACTGCTCTTGGACGGTTGGGAGAAGTTGCTCTCGGAGGACATTCTGGTACCATTCTTTATTCATGGCTGTGTTTTTAGGCAAGACTGTGAGAAAGCCGATTCCCTTGGCTGAGATGTGTGAAATGTGTTTTGGGGGATAAAGTTCATTTTCTAGGCAAATATTGACTTTGCAAGTAATTGCTGTTAAGCTGATCACTCTTTATAACATTCTGGAGTATATGCAAATTGCCATTATAAAAACTGAAGCAGTAGACTTTGTAAAAATTAACATTTGTATCATTCTCAAAACTTTTGGCCATGACTGTACACTTCCCCACTTCTGCCTTCGCTCTCTATATTGCTCCTGCATGTGTATGACCAGCATTAAAAAAAGCCAGTGAAAAGTTGGAGCATCTGATTGGTGGGCCAGCGATTATTTACAGATGGATTGTCTTCATGAGATAACTCCTTTAAACTTTGACCAATGAGTCAATAAATGAGCAGAAATACAAAGAAATGTTCTTAAGGTGGCTGTACACTTTAGGCCACTTTCACATTAGTGGCAGCACGGATCCGGCGGGTGAAGGGTGCCACCGGATCCGTGCTGCCGCAAGTACACGTGAGGAGCCAGAGCAGCGCTCCGGCCCCACACGTGTCACATACACATAGACATACACAGACATACTTACATGCTCCCAGCAGCTCCGGAGAAGGAGCTCTCCGGTCTGAAGACTGAACGGAATGCTTTCAGAAGCATTCCGTTGTCTTCAGTTCAGTTTTGTCCCCATTAACAATGAATGGGGACAAAACGGAAACTTTTTTTTTCCGGTATTGAGCCCCTATGACGGAACTCAATACCGGAAAAAGAAAACGCTAATGTGAAAGTAGCCTTAGATAGAAGTTGGTTGACAGTTGAACAAACAATCATTTGGAGGAAAGATCTTTCTGAGAATGTTCTTTCAACCATAAACCATTGAAAATTTCAAACATAGCCGACTTCTTTTTGGACGATAATGGTTTGTCGGTGGTCGGCTAAAATGATACTGTAATTCGTTGTTAAATTTCACTTGACGAACAATCATTTTGGTTGGAAAAGTCTGTTTTTGTACGGCTACCTTTACAGATGTGTATAGCAACAGTACTTGACCTGCATATATAGGGGAAAACTGCAGTCATTAATTACTTTAAACCCTTACAGGTATTTACAGAACACCGGTGATGATAGCGCTCAGAACAGATAAATGTCAACGATAAATGCCTATTTTGTATTCTAGTTAGGCCTGTGACGGATTTGTTTGCATTTTTCATTTTTTTTTATTTTTGTCTCTGTAGGAGGAGGTTAGTTGTGTGCACCTGCAAATTGACATTTGTGTAGGGACTGGTAATTAACCTACAGTTTAGACCGGGTTCACATCACCTTTTTCCTATCCTTTTAATGTATACGTTAAACGGATACCTCAGACTGATGCCATACAGTAGCATCCGTTCACCAGTTCCATTGTAAAAAAAAAAAAAAAAACAACAACTTTTTTTTACCGGACTGTGAAAGACACAAGAACCTGGTATGCTGCGTTTTTGTATCCTTTTTTCTGAACATATACGTCAAATTGAGGCATAAAAGGTGATGTGAACCCACCCTAAGTTGGTAACAGCTATCTGTGCCTGCCTACGGAAAAACAGCAATTGATGGCACAGACCTACGTTCCTCCAGGTCAGACACTATTACTCTGCAGAGTTTTTGAGCTGCTGGTACTTGCCAATTGAAACATAGATGTAGTCCAGGAACTGCCCGGCAATCAGCGGTAGGTTGGAACTGCAGTATCAGGGTTCAGAGACTAGATTCTCCGGTCCCTAACATTTATTTCATATGTGTCTCATTTTATATATTACGATTTTCCCTTAGAGGTTTCAGCACATATATGATTGCTTCTATTAAATATACAATATAAAATATATTTTGTAGAATTTATTAGTTGAAAGCTTTGATATTTGACTGCGGGAGGAGTATAAAAATACAAGGCCACGAAGTATAGTCGGAATAAAGTAATTTTCCGTAGTCACAGATGTTAAGTCTGCCAATGTAGACAGCGTTGAAAGTCCCCATTTAATGAAGGCAGGAGCTGCAGATCATGAAACACTTGATGTATGAGGAACATATGAAACAGATAAAGACGTTGCATTCTTAAGTCAGAATTAAGGCATACACATTCCACGTCTCTAAAAAACAATGTATCACATTTTAGACAGGTTATTATCCCATTTTAAAGAAGCCCCCATTAAAATTGAAAGTTTGTTGGCTTCAAAACGTACCTTGTTCCCTATGAGGATATTGTCTGCATATTTCCATTTCACTCCCCGAAATACATAAATCTCCATCAAAGGGTAGAAAAAGCATCAACTTTATGCCTTTGTAGCTTGAAAATATATATTGTCTGGCAGGCTCTCTAGGCAGGGAGGGGGTTAAATTATGAAATGATAGCGCCCATGAAGTGGAGGTTTGTTATATGGTCGCCTATTCTGTCCAATGTTTCAGCTTTTTCAGAAGCCGAAAGTGTCAAATATTTACATTGCTCAAATTGATCTTTCTGCTTCCACATCTGGGCCTATGTGACTCATGCAAACAAGAATTGTAAGACTTTACATGTGCGTATATGTGAGAAATAGCTTCTCCTCATGTTCCCATCGTGTGTTTTTTCATATGTACACATACAGTTTCCTAGTATATGTAAAAACATAAGCCAAGTTTTTGAGCCCTTTAAAAGATTTCCATTGAGATTTTTGCAATCTGTCCACTGAAGCATTTGTAGTGATTTATAATAATATACCAGCTATAAATGACAGGGGATAAGTGTTTCATCGCTGGGTGTCTGACCACAGGAACCGGCAGAGATCACAAGAAAGGGGGTCCGCAAGTGCCACTGAACTGCCCCATGAGAACAGAGTGGTGGTGTGCATGCGTCTTAACCACTCCATTCATTTATATGGGACTGCCAATTACAGTGCTCACCACAACCCCATGGATGTGAATGGAACGGTGGACACGCATGCACACCACCACTCCATTCTCATGGGGCACTTGCAGACCCCCTGGTCTCGTGATCATTGGGGTTCCCATCGTTCAGACCCCCAGTGATCAAACACTTATCTCTTGTGCTGTGGATAGGGGTTAACTTTTATTAGTAGCACAACCCCCTTAGCTTTTATCAATTTGTACCATTGTAAAGAAACAAATTGCGTAAGATTGTGTCCCCTTATTTAGAGAGGACCTATCAGCTCTCCTGACATAGCTGTCTTCATAATTATTTTACTTAGTTGTTTGTTGTGTTCCTCTGTTATTCCTTTCAGAAACGTATGAATATGTTGACAAGTGGCTGCCCCTACACATTCTGAAATCAGTGCTGGGTTCATAGGTACACACACATTTGACTATGGGAATGGTAATGCCGCATTGTCAATTTATTCATACATTTCTATGAGTATTAACAGTGCAATGGCGCAACACAGAATTATATGACACAGTGCTTCAGAATTGTTATTCCATGGGAAATACAGTTATTTACCAAATCAGACATGTCAGGTGAGTGGACGGGTCCTCTTAAAAGTGTTTTCCATATAGCAATGTGCATAGATAAACACGTGAATAATCCATCAGTTAAAGAGGACCTTTCACCACTCCTGACATGCCTGTTTTAATAGCTTCATGCATTCCCCATGTAATAACAATTCTGGAACATCTGTTCTTATGTCTGTATGTTGTGCCATTCCTTTATTATTTGCACTAGAAGTTATGAATGAATTGCTATTTGTCTTCAGTAAGGGAACAGAGGGGAGGTGACCAGTTGGGGGTGTGTATCTGCACAGTCTGAACATGACAGCACTGATTGGCTAGAGTCAGTCTGTGTATGGACACACCCCCAACTGGTTACCTCCCCTCTGTTCCTTTACTGAAGGCAAATAGCAATTCATGCATAACGTCTAGTGCAAATAATAAAGGAATGGCACAACATAGAGCCATAAGAATAGATGTTCCAGAATTGTTATTACATGGGGAATGCATGAAGCTATTAAAACAGGCATGTCAGGAGTGGTGAAAGGTCCTCTTTAAAAGTCCTGCAAAACCCCACTAATTGGGTTGTACATAAGGCTTCATCAGTACAAGATTTTGGTCATTCCTCTGTTTAAACATACATATGATCTCCATTAAAATAGCAAGGGGAATTTATCAAATCATTTTTTGCCATTTAGTCTCAAACTTTGATGCAAACCATTTTTGCTTAAATATATGTGGCCTTTTGCACTTTTACTCCATGCTTGCCACAGTCCCAAAAAGCGAGAGGGGCTTATTTTATTTCCAAAAAACACCTTAAATCATAGCTGAAATCATATGAAATGGCAATCTTGTTAAAGAGGCTCTGTCACTAGGTTTTAACCTATGTATTTAAATACATAGGTTAAAACCCCTTGACTTCTACAGTTAGAACATACCTTTATTGCAGAGTACAGCGCAGCGGTTGTGCTGAAAAAAGACCTTTAATCTTTATGTTAATGAGCCTTCGGAGCACCGGGGGGCGGGCTCTTTCTTCCTGAGCACCGCTTCTTCACCGCCCCCCGGGTCCCGAGGCTCTCTCTGATGCCGACGTCCACGCCCCTCTAGGCCAAACGGCCTAGCGCTGAAATCCCGCCGGCGCATGCGCAGAAGCGCTTGCAGTGCCGAACACCGCAAGCGCTTCCATCCTTGTGCGCACGCGCCGTCACTTCGGTGAACCCGGAAGTGACGGCGCGTGCGCACAAGGATGGAAGCGCTTGCGGTGTTCGGCACTGCAAGCGCTTCTGCGCATGCGCCGGCGGGATTTCAGCGCTGTCAATCAATTTTCAGAGGGGCGTGGACGTCGGCATCGGAGAGAGCCTCGGGACCCGGGGGGCGTTGAAGAAGCGGTGCTCAGGAAGAAAGAGCCCGCCCCCCGGTGCTCCGAAGGCTCATTAACATAAAGATTAAAGGTCTTTTTTCAGCACAACCGCTGCGCTGTACTCTGCAATAAAGGTATGTTCTAACTGTAGAAGTCAAGGGGTTTTAACCTATGTATTTAAATACATAGGTTAAAACCTAGTGACAGAGCCTCTTTAAATGTCTCCAATATTCCCATGTTTTTCTAAGAATGAAGGACAATACTACTAATATTATTTTTTTAACCAAAACCTGGATTGGATCAAAATATAGGAGAAACAGATATCTTGATTCTATGCTGCTGGGACCCCACTCTGTAGTCTGTGGGGGAACTGCACAGTATGTTTTAGCACCACCTCAGGCATAATAAAGGAATGCACAGTAGTCATTTAAATTAATTAACTGTCCACGTAATGTATGAACAAGCTGGGTCCTTAAGAACAAGGTATGCTTTTGGAGACATTCTCTGGAATGGTTTTTAGATGAGACAACAAAATGGGTAAGCCCCAACCCCATTCCTTAATGCAGAATAGAGGATTTTAAACAGTATTACACCAAAGTCTTACACCAGATTATCTCTTTAAATGGTCACTAACTTTTCAAAAACATTTGCGTAAAGGCTTTATCCCATGACTAATGTAAAAAATGAAAGTCAGACATCATATAGTACACGACGACCTCTTTCTAACAAAGCTAGAACCAGCCCTGTACCTCACATGGATCCAGAGATCTTCTCATTCATTGCTCTGTTAGATTTATATTGAGCTGACAGCTCAAGGGGAGTGTCTTTTGTGCTGCTGCTAAGGGTGTGTGTCTCAGCTCTCCCTATCACAGCTCAGGAGGCTTGTTTCAGCCCTCCCTATCACAGCTCAGGAGGCGTGGCTCAGCTCTCCCTGTCACAACTCAGGAGACAGTTGAAGGATGAAACTCAACATGTGCGGCCTTCTCAGTGAGCAGGACAAAGAAATAAGAAAATAACAAACAGCAGGTGGCACTATAGACATACATTTTTGAATAACTCAGTGGCTATTATACATTTTTAATTACACGCAATTACAAAAGTATTCAGATCCAGGTGCTGGTTTGAAAACTGTAGAATATTTTTCATGGGACAACCCCTTTAAAACAATCGTACAGGCAAATATAAGAAACTTTGTAATATATCTTAACAGAGAAAAACGTCTCTCCTTTTATCAACTTTTTTTTCCCCCAGTTGCTTCATAAAGTAACATTCTCTCTGATATTTCTACTAATTCCATCTTGTGAGACCAAGACTGACTGCCAGCTCAGTGAAAATCAGATTACACCATTTCACTGAAGTCTATAGAGAAGGGATGGGGAGGAATAGTGAGCTGCAGTGTAAGAGAAGCAGGGAGGCACAGGCAGGGAAGCAGGAATAGCTAATAGTACGTGTTATATATCACCTCAAGTGCTTTAATCATATCACTACTGCGCAGTACTTCTCTGCAATGTCCTATATTCTGCTTCTGAATGAGGCGTAGTGAGAGTGAGTTATAGAGCAGCAACTTTTTCTGATAAGTTATCTGAACTTGTAGATACGCATTTTAGTAGAGTAATTCCTCTTATGGAATTATTCAGTATTTTTGACTTAGACTGTTTATTGTATTAAGCTTATGATTATGCCTAGTTATCTGCTAAATTCTGCAATCTTCAGGAGGGGGGATCAACAAAACCCAACATCCAGGGATCTTCTTACAATTAATCAATACACATCAAGTTAAATGTCTAGTTCACACAGTAAAGTTATGTATTTTATGTCAGATCAGATACCAGCGCACATGTTAAAAAAAAAGAAATTGCAAATATCTTATCAGTTGCTTAATATCAGCTGACATATATAAACTTCCTTTTATAGAAGTTAAGCAAAAAATTATACTGACATATATAAGCTTCCTTTTATAGAAGTTAAATAAAAAATGAAAGTGCATAGTTTTAACCCGTTAAGGATGCAGCTTAGTTTGGCCAAAAAATTTTGAGAGTTTGAAAAAAAAATACTTTCTGTTTTTTTGTAGGATTTAATTTTTATGGTATTTTCACTGTGAGGTGATGACATTTTAACTTTATTCTGCTAATACGAAATCATATGGTTTTTTTATAATGATTTACCACTTTTAAAATGGCAATAAAAATTCTGATTAATTCTGAATAATTTTTAAATTTTTCTGCCGACGGAGCTGTCTAAAGCGTTTTTTGCATGGTTCGGTATTTTTTATTGATTCTATTTGGAATGCATAATACCTTTTGATAATTTTTATTAAAATTTTTTTGGGAGACGAGGTGAACAAAAACAATAATTCCGGGGTTTGTGAATTTTTTTCTTTATGAAGTGGGTTATGTAATGGGATATTTTAATCATGTGGGTTATGTAATGGAAAATTTTAATACATTTGTGTTTGTGGAAGCATACCAACTATGTTTATCTTTTTTTATTTTCGTGTGTATATATATATATATAGAGAGAGAGAAAATTTTAGAATTTTTAATAGTTTTGGTTTTATTTATATTTATATTTTTTAGTCCTCTTAGGGGATTTGAACATGTGATATTTTGATCGCTTGTGCTGTCCACTTTAATACTCCTGTATTACGGTTCATAGTTTTTCTGACAGGCAGGCCAATACATCCTACTAGAGGCATTGGCAGCCGTGACATGGAAGGCATGGAGCCCTTGCGTGGTACTCGGAACCACACAGTTGCGTTTGCAGGGATCTAATCAGAGGTCAGACGGAGCTCTCTTACAGAGCATTGAGAAGTTTAAAGGGTACCTGTCATCTCCGAAACACCACCTGAACTAGAGTAAGCGGTGTATAGTGTAAGTGATGTCGAGTCTGGTTATGTAATTTTTATCTTCATACTCGCTTCCATTGTGATGTTATGCTCCCACAAACCTCCAGTAAAATGCACTGAGTGGACTCCGGTGCTCACTCACATAATGGATAGGACTCAAAGAAGAGTCCTCTCAATGCATTTTACTGCAGGTTTGTGGGAGCCAGCGTCGGAATGAAAGTGAGTATGAAGATAAAACTTACATATTCGGATTCAGCATCACTTACACTATACACCGATTACTCTAGTTCAGGGGGTGTTTCGGAGATGACAGGTTCCCTTTAAAGACACTAAGTGTGTACACGTGAGATATTATAGTGAGAATGACATGAGAGATAAGCTGTTCACTGGCAGTGAACAGCCCATCTACGCTGTGAGCCGTGTCTTACACTGGAACACGTCATTAACTCAGGGATTGGGAAATGGCTCTTGGGTGTTTACATTGACATGATATGGAGCAGCTGCAGTTTTTTCACATTTCAGAAGCAAACTGGACTGGGAATGAAGATTGGGAGCATCTGGATCTGTACATTAATACGACAGAAATACTCTGATGTATTAAGCCCTTTAGGACTCAGCTTTTTGAGCCTTGAGGACACAGAGGTTTTTTTTTGTTGTTTTTTCATCACTGTGTGCCGAGAGCTGTAACGCTATCATTTAGTGGTTCACATAATGTATTGGAAAACTTTTTGGGAAAGCAATTCCGCTGTTTTCTGGGTTTCATTTTCATGTCATTCTTTGTTTGGTATAAATGACATATTAACTTTATTTTGTTGGTCAGTGGGATTTTGGTGTTACCAAATCTTCATAGTTTTACTACTTTTATACAAAATTAAAAAAAAAAAACATTTGTCACTATTTTCTGATAACCTTTTATTTTTCCTTTGGCAGAACTATGTGGGTTTTTTTTTTTTTTGTAGGGTGAGTTGATGTTTTCATAGCTAATATTTTGGGGTACACACACATTTTTGATGACTTTTATTTAATTTCCATTCTGGCATTGTTCCTATGTAACACTGGCAAGCATCCTGTTAGGCCTTGTGACACCAGCATGTGATTGCTGCAGCCAATCAGTACCCTCAACTGGTTGGTAGTAACTAGCATCGCCAAGTACTGCATGTGACTACTGAGGCCACTGATTGAAGCGATTATGTGTCGTATAACCGACCACTTGTAAACAAAGACAGTGGGATTGAAGAGGTGAGTAGTATTTTTATTTATTTCACATTTTTGATCATTCTTTTCCCCACAAATTGGACAACTCTTTTGCTGGCCACATTCAAAGAACTGGCAACTACTGTAGAAATTTTAGGTTTACATTATGAAGTGACTTTTTAATTCATGACTAAACTTTATTAAGAAAAAATATAACCACTTTAAGGGAATTTCCTTCATGTAAAAAGTCACTCAATATGAGCTTGATATACCTTGTATCATAAATTTCAGTCCTCACAGTTTCTCCTGTGAATCATGTAAGATTTCTTTTCCACAGAATACAGTTAATTGATTCACACATTTATAGGTGAGATAACAATGACCTAAGTACTCTTGGTTCAGAAGAGCAAATTAAACTGTCTCTATCCAGCACAATACGAGGGCATATCTGGTGCATTATTAGCCCCAATGGCATAAAAATATTATCCTGTGTATTTATGAGAACCCCCCACTCCTTGCCTCCTCTTGCCCCTGACAGCAGTAATTGGTTTCTGTGTATCTCCTTGTATACATGGCTGCCATCAGTCATTGCTAACAGAGGTGGAGGAGCATCCCCCTCATGAATACACCATGCCATTTAGGCCATACCTCCATACTCTGCTGCCTTTAAATCAGATATAACATATATTGCATATGTTGTGCAATATGGATTAATGCAATCTGAGACATTCTCAGGTTTTTTTGAAAAGCTTTAAATTATGAGCTTAGAGATTTCACCACAACCATAGGCAAATCAGGCAAGTATTCACGTTTATTGCTGTAAGAAGATGTGCATAAGCAGCTGCCGGACACTTGGCAATCTTTATTTCCAAGGTGAACATGGTACTGAGCATGTTAAAAATCATGCTTCTTTCATAACACATCCATGCCTGTCGGCTGCCCACATCCACAAGGGATTGTCAGGATCTGATGATCTTTATCTAATGTGTTTGACCAGCTACATGTTATTCAAGCCATCATTGGCGACTTATTCATACAACACTTTGCAACAAGAATGCCAAAGCATTGGAAATATGCCGATGTGCGGAGATGATAGTGAGTAAGTGATCTCACATAAAACATATTACAACTGTATATCTGATCTTATAAGATGACCCTACTTTCCAGCAGATGTGCCCTCGCTGCCTCCAGAAGAAAGGAGAAGTAACATGGCAGTGCCAGGTGAACATTTAGAACCTAGAAGGCTAGCTAACAGTGCACAGTAAATTAGCAGCCAATAAGAGTTCACTTTCACTTCACTATTTTCTAAACTTCCCTAGAAAAATGAAGTATAGACGTTGATTGGTTGGTAAGGGAAGCAGTGCCACCTTCCCATAAATCCTGTAGCTGCTGATCGAATTATGTCATTTGTTCATGGGTGCTCGGGTCAGCACAACATGAATGTATGCAATGCAAAAATGCAGGAAAGTTAATGACAGAAGTCATAGAGGCATACTTATACAGGCAGGAAATTTCCACTTATTACAGTTACCTATCACATTGCTGTGCTGCCTGCTCCGATCTTCAGTACATGAGAGCTTCACTTGCTCTTGTCATTTTTCACACAAATTACTGTCATTTCTTTAACCACTGGGTTTCCAGAGGTCAAGTACGAACCGATTCATAGAAAACTAACTGTAGTGGCTCTTTCACAATGAGCAGGCTGTATATTTGGTCCGGGTGACAGTTTTGTATCCCGTCTTGTTAGATCTGGAAAGTTTTTCACAAAGTACATGCCTTTACCAGCCCTAATAGACTGATGTGCGTTGACCCTTACACTCTTCAGGAGTCTAAAAACATTGGGGGAATTTATAAAGCTTTGTACTCCAGAATTCTGGTTTCAAAAAGTTACAAAGTAGGACCTTGTGACTTCCTTTATTGCACAAAAAGGTTTTTCACCTCCCATTCCAGTTTTGAAAAGTTGATGAGAATTGTAAATGTGGATAGTTAGTTGAGCAGATTTAAGCCAGATTTATCAACTGATACATTTTTTTTAAAAATTGCAAAAATTGTTATAGTCTTACTCTGGTAAAGGAGTGGTGGATAAAAGGGGAGTAACATATCAAGACAGAAGTGGTAGATCTAATGCTTTGGGGCTCATTTATGTACTGATAATACATCACTTTTGTGGCGTATATCAGTCGCAGATTTTGTCGCGAGCCAACTTTTCCGCTCACACCACTTTCCCAACAGGTCTAAAAAAAGGGGGTGTGGTGTGGGCCAGGAAGAGGACGGGCCAGCAGATCCATCTAATTTATTATTTTGTACTCCAGTTTGTGGCATACTAAAAGACTTAAATCTACGCCGGCAAGGTAGCTGACGTAGATTTTAGATTGTCGCATGTCCTACTGGAGGAAAGTGACAAAGGCCTGCACCTCCACATAATTTTGCCTCTTCCTCCAGCAGCACAGGCGCAATTAAGACCAACGTCTAAATCGCCGGTCTTAATAAATGACCTAATACTTTATTGAACTTCTTACTTTATTGTACTAGTACTTTATTGGACTACTTTGTGTACTAGTACTTTATTGGACTACTTTTTGTACTAATACTTTATTCTACTATTACTTTATTGGACTACTTTATTGTATTAGTACTTTATTGGACTAATACTGTCTGAGAAGTTGGTAAATTCTTGAAATAGAAAGATATGTTTTTGTTTCATTAACTTACAAAGTACTGTAATAAGATGTTCCTGTGCGTTGTACAGAAATTGTCATCACCCACATCAGGAGCTGTTCCTATCTGGGCTCCCTATCTAAAGCCTAAATATACTGTATGTTAGTATGTTTTTTTTTGAGTACCCAGAGGAAACCCGCACAGATATGAACTCCATAGAGGTGCTGCCGTTGGTCATTTTTCAACCCAGGACCCCAAAATGTTGTTAATAGAATACTTAGCAATACTGTGGCCAATGTATTCAGCCAGTCATTCATTACTGTCCATATGTAGCTTTAATGTGCTACTCGAGGAGCTCAAGCCTACACACACGCCTCTATTATATTTAAATATGTAGATATGTTTAGTAACTTCCTTATCCAGATGTATTTAAAGCTAAGTCAATATCAGTGGGCCAACTATACCTACAATATACATAGGACTGTTCCTTTAAAGCTTTTTTTTCCCCCCTACGTTAACATTAGCCTAGCTAAAGATTAAATCTTGCGCGACAGACTGGATGCTTCAGATCTTTTACATATTTGTTTTCTAGGAAAATTCTTGCAGTGATGAGATTCATTGGGACTCTACAGAAATTTTGATTGCACAGGTTTCCACTGTTTTGGTCACAATGTGTTTCCTGCCCCCATTCAGTATGTTTCCACCTGACCTCAGTAACTTTTGCTCTGGCCTGCTGACAGCCAATACCTGATAGAAATGTGAACTGTTTTCTTAAGCTCACTTTTTACCTAAACTTCCTTCCACAGTGAAAGTCCATCAACATACTTGTTTGCAGCATCATTTTAAATAGATGTGATACGTCACTAGGGTCAAAGACTACGCAATGGAGTGATCTTTCTATTTTGTTTCAAAAATGGGCTGTGACCTTATTTCCTCCTGCTACAGTCTAATATTATAATATTTTTACTGTTATTATATATACGCTGTTAATATATATATATATATATATATATATATATATATATATATACTAAACAGAAAATGGTAGCAGCACTAGATAGGCCATGACATATAAAATGAACATATGAAAAGGTAAAAAAGCATTACTGCTATGTAGACAAGTAGATAAAGTGGAAGCTCTTAGCGCATATAAATGATCATAAATATGTCGGGCCCATCCACCAACCGTCAAGGTGGCTTCCAATCAGATGGGTCCTACACTAACACTGACCTGCATCCTACACAAACCGGCAGGCCTGTATCAAGGGAACACCATATCTGATCAGAAGCTTCACCAGTGTGCAGTATATATATATTAGTTCCAAAGTAGAGACCGGAAAATTGAGAAAAGTGTGGTGGACCTGCTTTATTCACCCAATGTTTCAGCCCTAATATATAATATCTATGGAGTATTTTCTTGTTGCTTGACGCAAAATATAGTCAGTTCCTGGGGTACTCTACTTGTGATTTGTCTACCCCAGTATAGTAATTTTTGAACCCTGTTTCTTTCTTTCTCTTTGTAGATCCCTTTTTCTTTCAACTTTTATGTCTACCACTGTGTTTTGTAAAAGAGCTTTGTAATAGGTTGGCACTACATAGAGTACAACCATGGTCTCCTATGGCCAGGTAGATAAATCCTTCCTGTTAACAGAGTATTTCTCCATCATCTGCTTGCTTATTTATTCATACTCTTACTCTGATGACAATTAAAAGTGGTTAGATTCACGGAAAGGGAAACAATGCGCACACAATTTCCACTGACATAAGGAGTCTAGTAGCAAGTGCAGCATCAGTGGCCGTTCATCTTCATGAAGAGGAAAGAGGTTTTGGCCTTCTAAATTACTCATGTCGTGGCATTAGACCTATTGATGAAATTTTAAGTGTAAGATAGTGAAGGATGGACTGGTAATCATGGTCTCTAAAGTAATAGTGCCAAATTCCTGTGGTGTGGGATAATACACTTTGTGTTAATATTTAATAGCTGTTAAATAGCCTTTCTTTTCCATTGCAGCCCCTCTCTGCCTGCCCTTGATTGGCATCTGCCGTCACAATCTGGACCTTATGAACTTCGCATTGAAGTGCAGCCCAAATCTCATCATAGAGCTCATTATGAGACGGAAGGAAGCCGTGGGGCGGTGAAGGCATCTACTGGTGGACACCCCATTGTGCAGGTAACCATGTGATAGGAGGTATTGTTTATTCTGGCGTGTAATCAGAAATGTTCATTACAGTCTACAATAATGTGTGGATGAAGAGAAAACTGTATTTCTCAGAGGTATCAGAAATGCATTGTACAATAGTTTAGAGTTTGGTGGTCTTACAAGAGCTTCTCTACTACTGGGAAGTTTTGTATAAAAATGATTCTTAAATCAACATCCAGTAGGATACTATTTTTCTCCATGCTCTTGAAGCATGAGAAGGTGAGGGTTGCAAGTGACATAGATCCATGACTGCTCAAGGTTTAGCAGAGTTACTAAGATGTTTTAAAAAAATTGCTAAAAAAGATGCAAAATTATTCAAGTAAGGGGGTGTCCTAAAAAACTGGAGCAGCATTTCTAGATATTAGTGTTAGATTTGAAGATACCCAAAATTTAACAAACAACAAGCATTGTTTGATAAATGTGTGCAAAGTACGCCAACACAGACACAAGTAAAACTGACTTCAAATATTACCCGTGTATTACATACCCCCACATTTAAAACGGGGAACATGATTAAAGGGAACCTGTCACCACCATAATGCCGCCCCAACCACTCGCCGTACCTCACAGCTGTAATACCTCACAACTTTATTCATCCCACGTGGGGTATGCAAATGGACTGTTTGAAGGTTAGGGCCAGTGGTCTTGACGCCCCAAGTCAAGCATCCACCCTCCATCCTGGCTCTTTAACCCTAATTGGCAGCTCAGTGTGCTTGCATTGTTCTCTTTCTTTTTCAATGCCTGCGTGGTGTACTTGGCTTCAAAGGCTGACTGCGCAGGCGCTGACTGACTCACTGCACAGTCACCGACTCTTGGGACTGAGCCTCTGAAGCCAAGTACATGATGACTACAGCTGTGAGGTACTGTGTACAGTGTGGGGGGCATTATGGCAGTAAAATTTGTAGTTGTAGGTACTTAGTGTCGGTTGTATTCCTGCAGTACAGATCAGATTATGTTGTTATTGACTAATAAATATTGTGTAATGAGAGCAAGCTTACAACTCCCATCATCCCATCATTATCATTACTCTTCTTCCAAAGTCTACATCTTTCTTTATAATAAAAACAAGATGAATGTATCATATACTATGCATCTAGAAAATAAATCCTTCTTCTGCGTGGGCTGGAAGCACAAATTGCATCTCACACATTCTTTGAGGTTTGAGCGTGAAGAACAGGAAATGTTTTGAGTCAGAATCTGTTAAAAAGTGTATCTATCAAAATATGTTTCTGTCCAAACAAAGATGAGACAAATTAGAGGCTGGCAACGTGTTTAGCATAAATGTAATATATTCATTTCTGATATGTAGAGAAGCCAAAATTACACAATCAGAAGAACATTTGCCAAGACCTCTGCACCACATTGTGCTGACAGCATGTAAATGAGACACTTTTCCTTCTTATGTATTAAGTGCAAAAGGAGAACTAGATGTAAATGCCTTATTTGATTAGTGTACATAATAAAGACAATCGCGAGAAATCGAAAGCCTATTATTTATAAGGCATTGCTGAACTCCTGCTTTTCTGGCCTGCATGGAATTCAAGGAATGTGCTGCAGAAAATAACGAGCAGCTCTTGCATTGTGGTTGGTTAAAGGGATTGTCTCACTTTAGCAAATGGGATTTATCATGTAGAGAAAGTTAATAAAAGGCACTTACTAATGTATTGTGATTGGCCATATTGCCTCCTTTGCTGGCTGGATTCATTTTTCCATCTCATTTCAGTGGCATACATAGAGAAGTAAGGGCCCCATAGCAAGGATCAAACCAGGCCCCCCACACAGGACAGAAGGTTTTCTGCCTAAATCCCTTTAAATGACCCTTGGGCCATTTTTCCACTGCCTCATTAGCTAAAAGTTGTTCCTTTAGAGCAGGGGTCAGCAACCTTCGGCACTCCAGGTGTGGTGAAACTACGACTCTCAGCATGGACTTTTGCTAGGCTGTTCTCAGAACTCCCATAGAAGTGACTGGAGCATGCTGGGAGTTGTAGTTTCACAACAGCTGGAGTGCCGGAGGTTGCTGACCCCTTCTTTAGAGGGTAGAGTCCTGACCAAGTTTCACCCCCAGTATAAGAGGGGATGATCCCAACTGGGCCCCCTCTTGCTCTGGGCCCCATAGCAGTCGCATGGTCTTCCGCTAAGGTAGTTACGTTCCTGCAAGGGGCTACGACCACCCTAAAATCCAGCAGTGGTGGTTGTGCTTGCACTCTATAGGAAAAGGCAGGGTAGCAGGGACTATTAGAACACGCATAGGTACGCATTTGCAGCAGCTTCTGTTCTGGCCACCTCGTATCTACACTTAACCCCTGGATATGAGCAGTGTATAATGTAATGGAAAAATGAATCCAGCCAGCAAAGGAAGCAATATGGACAATCACAATACATTAGTAAGTGCCTTGTATTAACTATAATTATTTGCTGATGAGGCAACCCATTTAATATTGCCAAAGAAATGTATTAAAGTTGATGGTATATACTTTTACCCATGATTTTATAAGATATTATTCGTAATGAATATCAACTCGCCTAAATCAATTGTATTAGTTTCATGCATAGCGTCTTCTACAGTCTAGAAATCGACTGAGACAGGAAAATGAGCATTCCACAAGTAGTGCTCTGTGTTATACCATAATTATAGCTCAGGGTCAAGGAGAAAGTTTAATTACAACTCATCTGAAACAAGGAGAATATTTTTGTAGCTGTGAATCAGGAGGAAGTGGCGGTAGAGTTGGAGTGGTAGACTGAAAGGAAACCTTCCAAATTAGTGTCAGTTCCTCCATGTTTTCATTATCCATTACCTACAATTTACGTCCGGGTAATGCACAAATTGCTGGCTCTGTACCCCACCCATGTTTCCCTGGCATTCAGGCCTGCACACGTTAACTGAAAAAGCCTGTGTCTATTGTCCATGTGTTTCCAAAATGTATCTGAGGTGCAAAAAAAGACATTAACACACATCTGCGAGCCAGGATGCAATTATTAGACGTAATGAAGCCAGGCAGGCGTACCACAAAGCAGACATTTTATAGCTCAATCATAAGCGGCTGGCACTTTTTACCAGCAGCTCCACACGGGTTATTGCAATCCGCACATGGTCAGCACTTGCCAAATAATACATTCACACATATTCAGCGTGAAAAAGATTACATACAAGGCAATGATTTCATCAGCTGGAAGCAGTAAGTTTGATTGTTGGGTTCGGGCCAGTTGTCTTTCTGTTTTTCAGCCTCGCCTTTTTTTCTATATCCATGTGTGAACACATCGGGATATTCCAGGTGGTAGAGCTCTTCGGTTTCATTGTCATTCCTATGTGCCCCTACTTCATGGTGTAGTGAGTTAGAAGTGTCATCAGTGTAGGAGAGATTGGCAGAGCTAATTGTTTGGGTGGGTTCACATCACGTTTTTCCCAAAAAACATATATGTTAAAAGGATGCCATACAGTGGCATAGTGTTCCATTGTAAAAAAATAAAAGTATATGTTTTTTTACCGGACTTTCCAGGATACAAGAGCGAGGTGTGTTGTGTTTTTGTATCTTTTTTTTCCCCCTAATGTTTACGTCAAATGGAGGCATAAAACGTGTTGTGAACCCACCCTTTCTTATTACGTCCTGTACGTGACGTGGTTGTGACGTTGTATAAGCCTCTTTTCTCCATAGAGAAAATTCAGTTTTGCAGTTGTTGCAGCTTATTATGTGCATGTTGATGATGCTTTCCTCATGCTAAAACCTTACCTTTTAGCCAAGGCATTCAGAGGGTAATATGTTCTTAGCGTTATCGAGCCCTATGTGTATGAATTGTGATGTCAAAAAGACTGGGCTTGCACACAAAAAATGCGTCTTTTCCCCCCTCCTCCACCACGCTCGTCACCTAACTTAAAATTGGTGAAGTGGCCAGACATGTAGTGGCTCGTGTACCTGCCAAGATCTGGTAAATTTATTAAGAGGTGCGTGCATTGTAATAATTTTGGCACATCTCACGCCATCACACTAATCATCGCCATTACAAACGCCAGTCTTGATAAATGGTACCCAATACGTATTTGATCATCATCTTTACCGTTCTGTGTGTAAATAAGTCTCAGAGGGTTGCCTGTCTCTGAGTCTGATGATCACTGTCGTTATGAGGTTACATGCCAGGAGGGTTAGTATATGAGTTAGTTAGTTAGTGAGACAAAGCTCTCACCATGTCTTTAGTACCCTGATAGCATATACAGCAGGGAAGTCTATCAGAGTACACCCGGAAGCCCATAAACTTTACTTTGGCATACATTTGGCAGGAATATGTCAGGATCCTGCTGCCTCAACTGCATTGAAAAGTACATTTAACTGTGTTTTTCAGTATGACTATAGACAAGAGAAAGGATACCTCACAATCTATGGCAGACGTATGGCAGTATTCTCATAACTAAGCAATCGCAGATCACAATGATGACGCACAATGTAAATTATATGAATGTATGATTATATATGTGTGATTGGTCCAAATAATTTGGATGACAGATTAGTCAATACCAAAGTCTACTGACATTAGCTATAAAGAACCTTAACCCCTTTTCCTACGCATTTTGGTAACTTAGTAACTGAGCAATTTTTAAAATGTTTTGTTGGTTGAATTCCATGATCTACTTTTTTTATTTTTTTTATCGATGTAGCGGTATGAGGGCTTGTTTTTTGTGACACAAGTTTTAGTTTTTAATGAGACCATATCGGCATTACAAATAACTTTTGTTAACTCTTTCTGGGTAGGAATAGAAAAAAAACAGCAATATTGTCATTGTCTTTTTACGTTATAAATATTGCAACGTTTACTTTGTGGCTAGGTTAGGTTAATACTTACCAGTCCCTTTTTCCGCCGATGCGCTTCACTCATTCAGGCTGCGGGCTCCTCAACCCAGTCCCCGATCGAATGTGTGTACATCTTTTCATCTTCAGTTGCATAGTATTAAATGCAGCTGAACAGGAAAAGAAGTGCACACATCCAGTGGGGACCCGAGAGGAAGATCCCCAACCCTGCGTGAGTCAGTGGTGATGGGACTGGTAAGTATTAACCTAACACCTTTCTTAAAGGGGTTATCGCATGACTAATGTAAAAAATGAAAATCAGACATCATATAGTACACAACGACCTCTTTCTAACAAAGCTAGAACCAGCTCTGTACCTCACATGGATCCAGAGGTATCCTCATCATTGCTCTGCTAGATTTATATCAAGCTGAAAGCTCAAAGGGAGTGTCTTTTGTGCTGCAGCTAAGGGGGCGTGTCTCAGCTCTCCCTATCACAGCTCAGGAAGCAGTTGAAGGATGAAACTGAGCATGTGATCATCATCTCAGTGAGAAGGTCCAAGAAATAAGAAAAAAAAACAAACAGCAGGTGGCGCTATACACATACATTTTATTGAATAACTCAGTGGTTATGCTAAATTTTTAATTACATGCAATTATAAAAGTATTCAGAACCATGTAATTGAAAACTGTAGAATATTTTTTGTGGGACAATCCCTTTAAGTTAAAAGTCAGCAGAAATGGATGGTTTTGGCCATTTCAGTGACAATTGTTTTTAAAATCACACTTAATGGCCACCCACCTTCTAAGTTCTTTATAGTCCTACAAGACTATGGTCTTAGTGTAATTAAGGGTTTTCTGTACTCTTTAGTGATTCCTATACCGATCTGTTGCATGAAATGGTATACAGCATGATAAAGAGGACTGGGTGCCACCTCTGTTTTCAATCAGCTCTGCATGCAGTCATTGTGTAACCTCTGCCTTGCAGACAGGCACCCTTGCACATCATATATTTTGAAGAGGTGTGAACTATTTTTGTGTGAGCATATAAAAAAATCCTTATAATAAACCAAAATGAACAAAGAACAGATGTCCTCAGCACAAAGGACACGCCGTTTTATCACTTAGTTCATTTATTTTTGTTACAAGTGAAAGGGATCCATATGAAAACCATACAAGAAAACATATGCAGCTGACCTCTCCGAATTATCCAGACGTGAAGAAGCCATGTTACTGTATAGCTTGGCTCGGCCAGCAACCAGACGCACCATTACTTTTAGCTTACCTGCCAAATGCTGGGTATACAACATGAGGCAAGTGATACATTTTTATATGTCTGGCTGCAATAAAACATCTGGCCTCCATTCTTGATGTAGTATCTTGGCATGAAGGGCTGCTTGCTTCCAACAAGTATCAGTACAATCTGGTTGCATTAAAGGGAGTATTAATTATTCTAATTTAATAAAAAGAAAATCTTTTAACATTTCTCATAAAGTCTCCCCTTGCCACATGGGACACAAAGCAGGGGACTTTCTGTCTTGCTGTAGTCCAGTATTTTATTTTCCGTTTTATTATTTTGGTGGATGGCTAGTTCCTTAAAGGGGTTTTCTGAGATATCTGATCGGTGGGAGTTCGACACCCAGGACCCCCACCGATCTGATGTTTGTGAAGGCTCCAGCGCTTGCAGTACATTCTACAGTCTAGGCCAGGTAAAGTTACGTTCATCAGTCACGTGGCCTAGGAGAAGCTCAGCCCCATTGAAGTGAATGGGGCTGAGCTCTGATAACAAGCACTGCCACTATATGAAGTTTGCAGAGAGAAGGTCACTACAGCGATCGCCAGTGCCTGGGGGTCTGGGGTGGAGATGAGCAATGTTCTTAAAGTTGTAAAAATTTGATTTGGCTGCTTTGCCGAATTTTACAAAAAAATCTGCTTTTCTTTTTAAGTAACGGGTGCAATGATGGGGAACGGCGATTGCACCGCCCCCTTTATTGAACCCCTCAGATGCCAAATTCATCGCTGATCGCATGAAATGAATATTAAGGCCTTTAAGGGGTTTTTTACTTTCCTTATCCATTTGAGCACAAAGAGGCCATGCATAGTGACGTCATACTTCACCGGGCACGAGATTTCGCGTAGCATCTTAAAGCAAGATGACTGCGGTGGCCTCTTCGAGCTCAAATGGATGACCTGAGTATGATTTTTATTAATTTTTACCGCCATTTCAGGAAAAATTGATTTGTTACCATGAAGCACAAGGAAATTGCGGCAAATCAAATTTTCCCTGAAATTCGAATCGAAGTCCACTTCGATTCGCTCAACACTAGTCCCTGGTGTCAGACTCCCACCGATCGGGTACTGATGACCTATTCGGAGGATCAGTTCAATAATCAGTTAAATAATTTGGAAAAAACCCCTTTAATGATAAATGTCAGTAGCCAAGCTCATGAAGAATTGTATGCTTCATCTTCAATTCCCACACATAGATGAGTTTTCATGCATACATGCTTGTGTCAGGTTGCACCAAACTTATTTTGATTGGGTTCCCATCAAGATTTGGGCTAGGCCAGTGTCTTTAACGGTTCCCTTATCGATCAGTTCTGTGCTTTGGGTTATTTCCATACTTGGGCAAATATTAAATTTGTATTGCACATGGTAGAATTGATGATTTCTTCTTGTCTTATTGAAGATGTCAACTTGTACAGATCCCAAGGCAAGATCAATGCACCCTGACACACTAAAGCCAGCTGTTGGTGCAGTTTTCATAGTGTGAAATGTGACATTTTATTTCTGACTTTTACTTGTATATATAGGGAATGTTATCACAGCCTGGACATCAACCAGTGCTTTTCTCTCATGAATGCCATTCTTGCCAGGTCACGTTCTTATTGTGAAGTCATGAGCACTTCCCTTAGATTAGGCAGAAAAGTAGTTCTAAAAAGAGGGCAGACGGTGCAGGGGACACACTCCAGTTTACTTTATTCATGAACTTCTAGCAGGAATAACAGAGGAATGGCACAACATAGAGTCATAAGAATACCTGCTCCAGAATTGTCATTTCATATGGAATACAATTATTTATTAAAGCAGACATGGCAGGAGTGGTGAAAGGTCCTCTTTAAAGGGGTTATCCCATGAATAATGTAAAAAATGAAGATCAGATATCATATAGTACGTGACAACCTCTTTCTAACAAAGCTAGAACCAGCCCTGTACCTCACATGGATCCAGAGATCTCCCCATCCATTGTTCAAATGCTCCTAGACTCCTAGAATGTCCTAGACGTGCTCTGTGACCTGTGCCGAAGTCATTGTACGAGGAAAGAATATATAAGCCATGACCATCACCTATTGTGAATGGTGGATCTTGTCTTATCTGTCATTCAAATCCTGCCTGTTATGATATCACCTCTGTGTATAGATAAGCAGATCGCCGCAGTAAAGTCATCTGTACAGACCAAGAAGTGGCGCCTATTATTACGCTTAGTAGCCAGTGTGCAAGACTGCAGGTGTTTATGGTTTTTGTTTAAATATATGGAAAATTAAAAACATCATCAAAAATTGTTTAAGAATATGTTAAACATAATTTAAACAATAGGTCATTTTCTGATGACATTCCCTTTCAGATTTTCCTCTGGTCAAAGCTAAGGGCCAGTTGTAGGAGCACGCACGTCACTGTATATTTGTCATTCTCAACTAGTTACGCTTCAGGGATTCGCCATGCAGCCGCTGTACTTAGGTACAATAGGAGTCCAGCAAAGCGATGACACAGGAGCTGTCTAATGATCCAATGACGCCCAACTGTATGCTATTCCCATCCTGCCTAGTAACAGACTGGCAAAAATCATTAAGTCTAATTCTGCTCAGTGATTCAGTTAAGTAGTGTGCGCTCACTCTTGTGCGTTCTTTGGCTTGCCTCCCTGTTTTGCTACTTGTTTGGAAGCATGAATGATATCATTAATAATCTGGCAGCTAGATCTGCTGCTTGCCGCTAGAGCAATATCATCATTCAAGCTGTTATCTTGTGGAACCTAAGAAAAATGACATGTATATCAGCATTCCAGAGAGAAGTTCTCGGAGAAGACGGCATATAATATCATACATGTGTCATGTCACGTTGTTTGCATTCCTTCATGCCTCTTTACTATGAAGCATGCGACGCAGGGCACATTTGGGCCATTTGAAACTTCCACAAGGCAAATGAGACAAATAGATCCTTTGTGGGCACGGCAATCACAAAATGCCTTTTAATCGCTGTGTTTTCTAGCAAGCCGTCCTTTGTTCATGGGACAGAAAGAAAAGGCAGGCTTTGTGTGATAGTCATTAGAAGAGTATGATTACATTTCACGAGGGAGAGAGAAGCCTTACAGGATACTTCTAGTCATTGACAAGATTCAGGAGGAATAAGCTACATAGCAAAAGCTGCAGTGCGATGTGAGATCGTGTCCCATATCTGGAATAGGGTCTGGTGGTCCAGAAGGGCATGCCACGGAGCCGCACAACCACTTTTCCCTTCAGGCTCAATTCAGCTACAATACTGTTTGATAAAAATTTATGGGCATAATTAAAGGAGTTCCCTAGGCTTTTACTATCAATATCAGATTGGCGGGGGTCCGATACTCGGCACCCCCACCGACCAGCTGTTTGAGGAGACGGTACATGCAGTGCGCATGTGCCATCTTGCTTCTCTCTTCCTGTCCGCTGCTGCAGTCTATGGCAGGGGCGGATTGGCCAGAGACCCTACAGGGAAATTTTCCAGTGGGCCGATTCCCAGGGGTCCACTCAAGCCCTCTTGATGGCCGCAAGCCAGGTACACCGCAGGCGCCCTCCTGAACTCAGCTGTATTACTGTCCTCATGATGGTGATACAGTTGAATACTGTGGTGAGAGTGGCTGTATTTTGTGCTGTCCTGTGATATTTGGTTCTGCTGGGGCGGTATTCGACGCTGCACGACAGTATTGCAGGCCCTACCTACTTGTTTTGTCCCATCTTCTGTCAGTTTGAACCCACATACGACATGGGGCAACTTTTAGTTTTTTTTTCCAGGGCCACTTTAAGTTCCCAATTCGCCCTTTGGTCTATGGTGTTGGACCCCCGCCGATCTGATATTGATGACCTATGCTGAGGTTAGGCCATCATATAATAGTATTATAGTATAATACTATATAATAATAGTAAAAGCCCGGGGAAACCCCTTTAATGACAATAGCACTCCATAAACCACTTGACTCTATCTCCATTATATTGTGTAGCAGAACCAGAAAGAGTTGAGGGAATGCATTTTGGTGGTTTCTTTATTTGCCATAGACAGTAATGGAGACTACCTTTGCAAGGACAAGAACCTCTCCCCTTTAAATGGGCTTCAGTGTGAGAACAACTAATTTTAATTTCTATTTCTCTGTAAAAATTAAAGTGTAGCTGCTGTTCTATTTTTATTTGTGTAATGTGTAGGGGCAGTGATGCTGACCATTTTTGTAATATACTTTAATTACTGAAATCATACATTTCTATTAGAAAAATAGCTTTAATATGGCCCATTTTGAGCCTTAGCAACACTCCTCTGTCTTCTGTTTAAATAACACAGTGTTAGCAAATCTACACTGTTATGTAAACAAAAGACAGAGGAGCGTTGCTATGGCACAAAATGGGCCACTTTAGAGCTATTTTTCTAATAGAAATGTACAATTTCAGTAATTAAAGTATATTGCAAAAATGGTCACTATCACTTCCCCTATACATTATGCCAATAAAAAATACAATGGCAGTTACACTTTAATAAAGGAAAATTAGGGTGAGACAGCCCCCATATAATGGCAGGTTGTCGTTTGTTATAGAAATAGCCCATGTTTAGAATATAAGAACGCAAAAAGAAAATTTCAACCGTTCATTTCAGTTGTATTTATGTAAAGTGGACGATTTCTTGCTGTTCCTTGATGCGTGTGGAAGGCGGCTGCTTTTACACCTAATACAATTTTATTCAGTGGTGTAATCTGTAGTGACAACAATACCTGTTCGCCTGCACATCCTCGTACGGGTGGAAAACGCCCTGCCATGGTAGAAAAGGATTTTCCTTTAGGGAGACACAAATTAATCTCTTAGGAGGACAAAACAACATCCTTTGCTGATATTACGGTTGAGTTTGCAGATCCGCCCAGTTATAGTCCCTATTTCCACACCAGGCTTCAGACTGAAATATACTTAATACATTGCCTTCCATAATATGTAAAAATAACTAAGGTGCCCACAACACGTCAGAACTTCACTGCAATTTTCTTATCTTTTAATAAAAACCACTAAATGGTTTGGTTTACAATGTGAACCTAAAGTAATGTGTTAGGATTACATCAATAGATGAAGATGAGGAAAGCTGTATGACATGTCTACTTTCTCGGGCCTTCCATGTCAGTCTATAGCCCATATCACTGCCTGAAGGAACAATTAAAAACTTGATTTTTTGTGTTGATTAAACACTGGGTTAAAAGTGTTTGTACCATCTGGTATTTGTTGTTTTCCTTATTTCTCTGTCCACCTCAGTAATATTGTTGAGGTGGACGCACATGCTCTGTCCGATCCTTCAACTGTCACCAGCACTATATTCTGTTAGAAGTTGTGACAGCTACAGGTAGAGAGCTGTATAACAAAGGATATACCCTTGAGCTGCAGCAGACAAGGTATGACCCATGGGCTTCAGCAGAAAGGACACAAACCTGAGTTGCAGGGAAAGCATTTGGAGCAATGAATGGGAAGAGTTCTGGATCCATGTGAGGTACGAGGCTGGTTCCAGATTTGCTAGAAAGAGATCGTCATGTACTGTACAATGTTTGATTTCCATTTTTAACATTACTGATGTGATAACCCCTTTAACAGGCTAAGATAAGAGCGTTAGAGAGAAGGATAGAGGTATGAAGTCTGAAGATATGACCCTTATTCTGGCTATGACTACTGTCACTCACTGGACTGTATAACACATGTAACACTTATTAATAGCAGGGTGTAGAAGTGCACTTGTTTATTGATAGGTGCGTGCTAAAAGCATTCAGTACAGATAAGACTTTTCTCTGCTGTCAGTGACCTCCACATAGTTGCATTCAGGATAGCGGGGCTGGTCTGGAGTAATACAGTATGTGGTTCCATCATGAGGGATTCTAAGCTGAATTCTTGAGACGGTTTGATGGGATGTTTTGTGACATATTGGATGAGCTGATTTTTAAAACCTCCTTCCCCTCCCTGTTGATATCCCTATTGCCTAGAGAAGAAGGGAGAGCGGAGAGAGCCGTCAGAAGCAGGAGCAGTGCTCTGATGGATTTATGTCAGGTTTAGCAGCACCACTAGCTAGGTGAAGGACATATACGCATGCTCTCAAGAAGGAAAATGGTAGGACGTTTAAATGAAGATCATTTAGAAAGTTGCTTCATTTTGCATTTAGGAAGCAAAATTATAAATTATAAAAACATCAGTGCAAAGATGTCTGTATAATTTAACCAAATCATCACCAGTTGTGGCCTTGTGTATAGAGATTGATGGAGGTCATTTGTGTTAACAAGATGGTTAGATTGTTGAATGGGTAATTCTGCTGCAACACAATTTCTACAACAAAAAATATGGTGGATTTTATTAGAACTCTGTGATGTCATCAAGCCACCATTACAACACATGTGATCTCATGTTGTCTGTTATAACATGACTGATGGCATCACTAGTTCTTAGACTTAAATGGGACACAACAGATATTTTCATAGAGCTAGCCTTTGTGACATTACAACTTTTATGTAGTCAACTGGCCTGTGACATGAATATGACTTTATCACACCAGTTATTGTTACACCCATATACTTAGCCTTAACTGTCAGTGTATTTGCCATCCTTAGTTTTTTTGTGAAATGTGCACATTTAGGGGCCTAAGGACCCCCTGGATATCACTGTGCACATTTAGGGACATAAGGACTCCCTGGGTATATCTTGTTCAGATGGGGCACAAACACTTTTAGACTGAGTACAAAATAGTCAGTAGCCAAATATGTTCACTACACATCACATAAGCTGATAGATAATATACCGCTTATCTCCATTATACTGTAAAGTGATCCAAGAATAATTACATTTTGGATATATTTTATCTTCCTTTTATTTGTACAATTTTTAATAAAGGATTGTTTTTGGTTGTTTTTCTGGAATAGCAAAGGCATTTTTTTAAATTTTTTTTCTGCTTGGTATTGGAAGTCTTTACTATTGGTAAAAAAAACTCACATTGAATATAGGTTATAGTTTGTAAAAAGTCAGATCTGTTTACTCAGTGTCTGCTTCCATCACCTGAAATGTGAGCTCTCCCCACCCTGGAGAGATGGAGTGTGTCTAAGACTGTGCTAAGAGCATGCAGCGGTTCATATAAAGATTAAATCTAACTCCACTGCCTCAGGTTACTGAAATAATGAGACATTTTTCTGACTTGCACCTTTTTTATTACAACAATATTGCTGGGCAAACCGATGGCCTAACACTCAGCACCTGTCTTGATTATTTTTTATATTTTTCATGCCTAAACCCTTTTGTTCTCTTGCCAGCTACACGGGTATTTAGAAAGCGAGCCACTTACCATCCAGCTGTTCATTGGCACGGCAGATGATCGCCTGCTGCGACCACATGCCTTCTATCAAGTCCACCGCATCACCGGCAAGACTGTATCCACCACAAGCCATGAAACTATCATCTCCAACACCAAAGTCTTGGAAATTCCACTGTTGCCTGAGAACAGTATGAAAGCCATGTAAGCCTTGAGCCACCTGCTTGCCTGTTCTTGTACCTGTGACTACAGTATTTGCTGGAGAAGCCAATATGGGAATGCTTTGTTGTGTAAAGTCCAGAAATTAACCCAGCTTTTCCCTCTCAGCTCTTTCATTTTGCCTTTTGAAGTACCTTTCCCAATTTTACCACCTTCGTAAACTTTAAAAAACTTTTCTAACAACTGATTACTTTTAGTTATAGTGTTTCAGACCATGTGCCTGCTGCTTTTTATAAATCACATCTCAGTTACATAGCTGTAAATATCCACTTCAGCCAAAGTCCAGTTTATAGCATAGAACTTATTGGATCTTGTATTTTGAAGTGCTACTCACATTATTGCTTTAGGTTTTGCAGGTGCCTTCGTTTTAGCTGCAAAAAAGTGATTGCAAAGTATGCAGTAGTGAGTCTCCAAGTAGTCAAACCATTGCAGCAGTTCAAATGGTAGCACTCAGTCAGTCAGGTTCCATTGCTTATGTGAACACATACTCTGTTCAGCCTGATAATCACATCTGACTTATATATCATGAACTTCAATGCAATCTACTAAAATGCATTTCAGTAGGAAATAATTAAGTCAGCGGTGCCTCTTCACTCACATTTTAATAGTTCCTATGAAAGAAAAAAAACAAACATTTTTCTTTTTCTTTAAAGAAGCCCATGCTTCCTTAAAAGACTCTGTCAGCAGTTTTGACCATGCTAAACTGCTGACAGTGCTAGGTAAGGGCTTGGGAGAACAATAGAAACATACCTTTTGCAAAGTATTTATTATCAGGAGTATTGTGAATATGAACTTTTAGTCTGCCAGGTACTGCTCTTGTGAGTGCCCAGGAGACAGAGCTTCCCTGTATAGTGTGCTCTGCTCTCTGCATTAAGCTGATTCACAGCCGTCACTCAGAATAGAGAGGAGGGACTGTCAAGCAGCTGAACGCAGTGAGCACTTCACAGTGAAGCCCTGCCCCCAGTGCTCTAAAGGTGCAGAAGCTGGCAGAATAAAACTTCACATTCACACTACCTCTGATAACAAAAGCTCCTCAAACGTACATTTTTACTGCTCACCCCAGTCCCTCTGTAGTGCTGTCAGCAGTTTAGCATGGGCAGAATTGCTGAGACAATCCATGTAAAGAGGTTTCTGGTCTATGTATATACTGATGACGGATCCTCAGGATAGGCTATCAATATCTGATCATTCCAACACCCGGCATTCCTGCCGATCAGCTGTTCTGCAGTAGCTCCGGCACCAGAACTACAGCACTGTAGTAACCAGCTTTGTCAACTACACACATTGGATGGAGTTGTAGTTCCAGCTGCTGACTTCAAGCATTCACATTACAGTGCAAGTGGTTGTGATGTCTTTACACATATGACATCTTCGCAACTCTTATGTAGTCTACTGGCCCTAACTGTCAGTGTGCTGCCATCCTATTCACATTACATTCTAAATTGTCTCCCATCCGATAAATTATCTTGTATATATCAATGCCAAGAATATTGATGCAATTCACAAATTGTGATTAACTTGAACTGTCTATAGAAATTGTGTGAGTCTATATAACACTTTGTTCCTTCCTTGCTCCTATAACATGGACTGTTTAACAGTTTAACACATTTATATGATTCATTAACATCACCCGAGATGTAAGCGTGCCAACAGCTTCTCTAATTAATGACACATTCTCATTTCATGCAATTTGCTCTGTAGATTACATGATAGGTGGGCGATTCTTCCTCAAGCAAATTGTGCCATTGTCAACTTCAGTCATTGAATACTGTTAGAAAATGATATTATTTAATTGAATCTAAATCTAGAAGCAGCTTATTAGAGATACTGGCAAGGGACATATTGGGATATAACATGGAGGGGCTCACTGATAAGGTGTACAGTATATTGCAATATCCTAACCTGAACAGAGACATTCACAGAGGATATATTGAGATATTCAAACCTGAGCATACATGATTCATAACCTATATAAACCTGTAGAAAAATGGAGGAAATTTCAACCCACATTCATATACTGGCTGATGAAGCCGTTTCAGAGCATTAGTGATGTTTTCAAAAATTTAAAGAGACTCTGTTAGTTCACCCGACTTAGGCCTTATTCAGATGTCAGTGAATTATGGATGTGTGCTGTCCATGTTCTCCAAGGACAGCACGTGTACCCATTGATTTTAATGTGCGTATTCACACATCCATGATTTACCACGGTCCGGGGTTACACCATGGAAACATGCCCTGTTTTTGTCCATATTTACAGATCCATCATGCCCATTATAGTCTATGTGTCTGTGAAAAAACATGGACACAACACAGATGGCATCCGTGTTTCGTCCGTCTTTCACGGATCGTTGCTATAAGATACTCCTGAAATTCATTTTCAGCTGAGTAGTGTCTGTGAAATACGGATGACACACAGAGGGCAAAAAAATGGACACATGAACCAAACCTGGACGCTTCACAGATGAACCACCGACCATCTTGCCACTGATTATGGTCAGGGATGTGTGAATGAGGACTTACATGTATTTCCAAGGAAGTAACATTTCTGAAGAATCCTTACTTAGAACTCTTCATTGTGCCATTCTTCTGTTAGAATATATTTAGCAAAAAACTTTTTTGTGGCATTTTTTCTTTTTAAAACACATCCAGATTTTGGCTGAAATTCAATAGGGAAATAGGAAAGGCTTGTAGAGCTCTTTTTGTGGTCTTTTTGCTCAATTTAGCTGAATTGTGCTTTTTGGGCCCATGTTTTGTTTTTTGTTTTTTCTCAAAATACAGCACTTTCCAGGCATGTTTTTTGAGGCATTTTTTTTACATAGACTCATCTATAGGACAAAAAGCCTGAAAAAATGTCAACAAATAGGAGTAATAATGGTAGTGGCACAATGTAATGATCTAAGAAAAGATGCCCCAGAATTGCTATATTAAGGGGGTGACAGATCCGCATTGCCTTAGACTTTCTGTATTTTAGTCCACTTTGGAGGGGACTCAGGAAAGCTGTGTTTTATTTTCCACGTAGGCATGAAATGGTTTTGAATAAGTCGAGCCTGACTTGTAAAAATAAATGATTTTGTATTTTCCTGTTAATGATATATAAGTATTTATTGAAAGATTTTTGACTGGTGCCTTTCAGCATTGATAGCATCAAATCCCCGTTCGGCTCGATCTTGTTTTAGTGAAACCCTCAAATGATTTGATAAATGAGGTTTCATGTAACACGGATATATCCGGCCGCCTCTATGTTCTCCTCTCTTCCCATTTACCACATTGTGGCTGGGACATGGCTGTAAGTCTGGCAGGAAAGCCCATGGCAGCAGTTGTTGATAGGACGTCATTCCCAATATGCTGTGTCAGACATCTGACATTTTAGTTCTGGAACTGTGTATGTTACATTATTGTATTGGGAATGTCATGTGTAATTGCTCTTTTCTTTTAACAGCATTGATTGCGCAGGTATATTAAAGCTGCGCAATTCTGACATTGAGTTGCGGAAGGGAGAGACTGACATTGGAAGAAAGAACACCAGGGTGCGACTGGTGTTCCGTGTACACATTCCACAAGCCAACGGGAGGACTCTGACTCTTCAAGTGGCATCCAATCCAATTGAGTGTTGTAAGTCAGCTCTTCATTATTCTTCAAGTTAGGCAAATAGAGTTTCATGCATAACCAATAATGGAGACAAAAACAGCTTAAAGGGCATCTATCAGAAGATTTGTACCTATAAAACTGTGCGCTTGGCAGCTGAAGGCATTCGTGTTGGTCCCATGTTCATATGTGCCCGCATTGCTGAGAAACAAATAAGTTTTAATATATGCAAATGAGCCTCTAAGAGCAACAGGGGCATTGCCATTACACCTAGAGGCTCTGCTCTCTCTGAAACTCCTGCACCTTCTGCACTTTGCTTCACAGCCCAAAACATCATCACTGCCTGGCCCTGTCAATCAAAGTGTAGAGGGTGCAGAGAGAACAGAACTCTAGATGTAATGGCAATGCCCCAGTTGCTCCTAGAGGCTCATTTGCATATATTAAAACATCATTTTTTTCAGCGATGCAGGCACATATGAACATGGGACAACCACAGATGTCTTCAGCTGCCAAGCGCACATGCAACAGGTCAGCCAGAGTCATAGGTACAGATGCTTTTTAAGATGGCTGCAAAAGCCAGATTTATGTTTATGTATCTCACAGTGGTATGCCACAGATATCACAACATACATTATAATAGCTCAGTTCATTAGGTAATCGGGATCTTTTAACATGTTAAAAAATCCTGCTTTGCCAGCAGCAGATCGCACCGTGTAATAGGCGCTCTGCTGCCAGAAAACAATGAGACAGTATAGAGACAAGCGATGCATTAGTGATTGCTCATCCCTATACTGAGGAGGAGATCGATGCATGTAATTGCAGCGGTCTCCTCCTCTAGCGAGCAGGCGATTGATGGGATGGAACGCTTCCCTCCCGACAAGCGTCCCGTGTAATACGGCCTTCATTAGCAGGGTAGAAGACCGGACAGCTAGCAGGCCATCAGAAGTCATCAAGCGACATAACCCAGCAACTTAGTAACATGTGTTAGACACCCTGTTCTGATAGCATATCTGTTGCATTGTGTCACCACTGCTTGAGCACTTGCGTGTAATCTATATTGGGGATATCACTATATTTACTCAGGACATTTTATATTTACCCAGGACATTTGAAAACCTGCTGAGTGACGACTGTGTTATATTTTGTTTTTTCTTTGTAGCCCAGCGTTCTGCTCAAGAATTGCCTTTGGTAGAAAAGCAGAGTATTGACAGCTTCCCAGTGAGTGGTGGGAAGAAAATGATTGTGTCTGGGCACAACTTCCATCAAGATTCCAAAGTCATATTTGTTGAGAAAGCACCAGGTTTGTCAATACTATGTTCTGCAGACTGAACAAATATTGCTGGCTTGTGATTTTGTACACATCCATATTGTACTGCATTCTTGTATTTGCCACCTGTGTACACACAGTAGACACATGAAAGAGTGCATCCATTCATTTCCCAACCCGCTTCATGTCATATAGTGATGATTACAGTGACGAAAATGAGAGAATAATAAGACTTTGGAGTAGCTCTATCCAGAATGACTGTAATGACAGTGTGGTAGCATCTGCTTTCAAAGGCTAAAGCATGGCCTCCAGCTTAAGCATAGGGCTACAAAGCTGCTTGCATCATGCAGGGGTGAACAGGGAACTTAAGGGGGCCCTGGAAAAAACTAAAAGTGGCCCCATGTTGTAGGTGGCTCCAAATTGACACAAGGCAGGACAACAGAAGTAGGCTGGGTCAGCAATACCGTAGTGCAGAACAACATACCGCCCCAGCAAAACCAAATACCACACTGCAGCATAATATACTGCCTCAGCAGAACCAAACACCACAGTGCAGCACAAAATACTGCCTACATTAACTAATACTAGGAACATTGAATAGCGGCCAAAAAAGGGGCTTGGGTGGCTCTCTGGGCACCGGCACACCAGGATGTTTCCCTGTAGGGTCAAAAGCCGGTCCGTCCGTGGCATTATGTGATTCAAGCTATCCCTTTCTTTTTCTTCTCAACTGCTGCTATTGATGGTCACTGCTGCACACATACAAGTTTGCAACTTAGTCCAAGTTGATAGCTTAGAACCTTGTACCACAGTTTCTACCACGCACTCATAGACAACCAGAGACTTTGTTAAAGGGGTTATCCAGTCATTTAAACTGGATGATCTATCCTTAGGATGGGCCATCAATATTAGATCAGCAGGGTTCGCCTCTTGGCATCTTTACCAATTAGCTGAAGGGACTGCGATACTCAGGCGACCACTGCAGCCTCTTCTGTGTATATCA
Organism: Rhinella marina; assembly: GCA_900303285.1. Taxonomy (NCBI): domain Eukaryota; kingdom Metazoa; phylum Chordata; class Amphibia; order Anura; family Bufonidae; genus Rhinella; species Rhinella marina. The sequence goes on from ONZH01009480.1 coordinate 368,121, forward strand.
GTCTGGACACTGTTTATACGCAGAATGCTGTACAGAATGCGGTTGTTTTGTGTACTGCAGCTTTGCTGCACCTGATCAGTAGAATAACCAGGAGCTGGACCCCAATGATTGAATATTAATTAAAGTGTTTGTGCAGTGGTTTAAGGATAGGCCATCAATATCAGACAAGTGGGGTCTAACTCTCGACAGCCCGCTGATCAGCTGTTTGAAGAGGTAGCGGCACTTGTTTGACCACTGCTTCTGCTTCAAAATCACCTGCGTGTCATCTCCTAGTTGTAATTACACTGTAGCACCTCTACAGGAGACAACGCACAGGTAATTGTGAAGTGGAAGCGGCTTTCGCATGAGCATCTCTACCTCTTCAAACAGCAGATGGGCGGGTATGCCGGAAGTAGGACTGCTGCCGATTTGATATTGATGACATATCCTGAGAATGGGTCATCAATATTATATCATGGCTCAACCCCCTTAAGATCAGGACATCAGTTTTAAAAGGATGGATAAGCCCTTTCTGGTTTGAAGGTTAATGATGGCACCGCCAACAGGATACATTGTCTGTGGTCGGCCTTAGCTTTGGATCTCTATGCTACAGTTCTTATAATTAACTACAGTACAATTTTATACTTTTCCATATACTAATTGTGACCATGGAATTTTCGATCTGTCTATCTATCTATCTAGTTCATATATTATATATGCATCTCCCTATTGTTTGCTATCACTCCGGTTACATTGTTGCACTGGGTATTTCATCACCTTCGCAGACATAGTATATACATTGATCAGCAGTTGCACTCTGCTTGTTTTCATTGTCAGCTTGGTTTAGATAGTATATTGCCAAATGGAAAGTGTTGAAATCTCTCTACATTGTTTGTATTTTTTCATATTAAATAAGGCAATGCTAAGATAAGATGTTTGTGAATATTTGGTGACGTCGTTAGCACTTACTTTGCAGCAGCGTCTTTTGTATATTTTGGTCCTAACACTTGTTTCAAATAGCTGTTTAATAGACATGTTTTATTGCACGTAATTTACATAAATTCATCTCAGTCTGAACTTTTCAAATTGTTTTGAGCGGTGTGATGCTATTAAGTGGTTTGTGAAAACATATATTGTGAATAATTATATTGTGTTATAATTAAGTAAGCCTATTCTGGAACAGACTTCCATTCAGCCCACTCAACAGGCATTAAAGCCAAAATAAAGGAGCCGAGGTGAGGACTTCCTTAGTTGAGCTCTAGGTCTGGTCTTTTAAAACAATGGCCTTTTAAATATCCTGGACTTGAGTTGTAATGCCAATTAATGTTAGACAAAAAAATGTTCGAGTATCCAATGGCGATGCATCATTCTACAGTAAGTCTTGTTTTAATTGTATTTTGCGCGCAGCCACTTAAATGCAATTGAAATAAAAATATATAATAATAGTAATTTTAGTTAATTAGCCATCTGCAGTATCTCCGACAGCAGGGTGTTTTCTTGTTACCTTCAAGAGTAAAAACAACAGAAGCAGGTACCTGACACCCTGCATATAGCTGCTGGGGGTTCCGCTTTTCTTCTGAAGACTAAGGAGATTTGTTCTTTGAAAATTAAAATTAACATAAAAGTTAATAACATTCCTAGTGGGCTTCAGCTAATAGAATTAGAGGAGGTTAGTCATTATTATAAACACCTTAGTAAAATGAAGCAAAATAATGAGTGCTTCTATAGAAAATAAAATAATCATAGTAGGCAGAATCAAAGGGTTGTCGCTTGCTATTTTGCCGTTGTATAACAAAAAAAATCAACATTTTAATGGGTAATTATAATCTGTAGCAGCAAACTTAAAAGCCTAGCAGTGGGTGAGTAATTAACCAAAAGGAGGCAGTAGAGAAAGGGCAGTAAACGTGGTCACTACCTTCTTTTATTAACCAGTTCAATCACAAAGGTTTTATATATAGTACAGTGGCAAGTATTCATGACATCCTGTCGAGTGGGACCTAGAGGATTGCAACACAGACACTCTTGAGGTTTGGAACTGTTTACAGAGCACAGACACGCTGCCATATTAAAAAAGATGGTCTTTTTTTAAAATGTGGAACATTACGCCTCTTATTCCTGCAGGACAATTCATTTTCATTGCATTTTATGTATTGTGTAAATGTTGTATTATCTCGCTTGAGTCATTTTTGTAACTTTTTCTATGCATAACAGCATAGGAATTTGACTAGTTTATAGCTGAATATTTCTCTTGACCATCAAATTTCAGACTGCACGGTGCATTTATGATGCGGTATCTTATTTTGGATTTTAAAAAAACTCAACTCAAATGAATCTGTACTTTTGTAGAACATTAAAGGTGTTGTGCCACCATTAAGTGTTGTTTTAATATTATTCAGCATGAAAAACTAGTTTTTTATATTCTACCTTGTGTTCCAAAATGCTCCAGTTGTGCGGTATTCTCTTCAGTTCATTACAGTGGCAACCCCTAGTGTTTAACATGTATAGTAATGTGCACATCCACTGAGGTGGTCGCACATGCTCAGTTCCATCCTTCATCTGCCACCAGCTGTACCTACTGTTAGAAGCTGTGACAGTTACAGGGAGATAACTGCAGCAGAAAGAACACACCCACTGAACTGCCAGCCTGAAGAGAATCAACTGGAGCAAATGTGGAGATTTCTGGATCCATGTGAGGTACAGGGCTGGTCCTCACTTTGTTAGAAAAAGATTGTCATGTACTGTATGATGTCTGATTTTCATTTTCATCAATCATGGCTATTAAAATGATACAAGTAAAGTTAGAAAAATATAAATAAATATGTAAATAGATGCAAATTCCTTTTTTTGCCCTTTATTGGTTTACGATTGACCCAATCTACAATAATCTATAATAGTTTGGCCAAAATGAACTGCAGACTTGTGATACATAATGACGCTGTCAAACATAGCGGAAGTTGCACGACCCATCTGTGGCCCTAACGTAGGCAGAAGCCATGGGTCCACACAGCTTGCTAATGAAAGGAATGTTAACTCTTTGTTGATTGTTAATGGTGTGTATAACAAAAGATCTGTGTGTGTAAACGGCCATCTGACCAATGATGGGTCAGAAAATCTGCCAGATAATCTGTTGGTGTAATACATCCTTTAGCACTAGCAAGCCACCCAGACCTGTACATCCAAGCCGCGGCTTCCCTATGTGACGGCTGCATGGCAGCTGCTACATGGGACTGCACAGCACCCTGTATCCAGCTAATGAAAACAATTAGCATAATGTAATTTACCCATTTATTGCTTATAGTTGTTCAATCAGTACCCATAAAATGTAAGCAAAACAGCTTGATCGCGTTGACTCGCAGCACTTTCGCAGTCATACTGTCGTAGCCACCTGTAATGACAGTGAAAAGGAGTATGTGATTTGTTGCATTAGAAACATCTTAGATAAGCTTCTTTCTTTTTGCCTATATAGAGTGCCCCATAGAGATTTTCATCACTCACATCAAAACTACAATGGGGCTCACAATCTGTATTCCTATCTCAAGAGCACTCACACACTAGAGTCAACAACCCCTACCATGTCATAAGACAATAATATGCTCACTTGTTTCTTCAGTGGCATTCTCTGCAGCGCTGGTTCCTACATTCGCACAAAATGCTGTGTGTGACAACAGCTTAACATGTCCTTGACATTCATACCCAAACTGAATGTATAATTCTCCCGGTTCCTTCTTGGAATGCTTATATAGACATCCATCCGAGTGACTTCTCAGCTCCCACAATGCATTTTCAGCTTTACACTTCAGAATTTTGTCTTAACGTAAAATAAAGCAATATAAAAATAGAAAGCAGAACAAGGTAGAGTAAAGGCAAATAAAATAAAAAATATCTACACTATGCAGTTTTCCTTTAATTCTTAATATTATGCTAATTTGGCAGGTTCCGATGATTATTAATGAATGGCCAGTAAGATAGAGAAAATGCTACATGTCTTAAAGAGAACTCTTTGCACCAATGGATTTTACACGGAGATCAATTCATAGTCTTTTCTGTTCACAACAGACATTCAGGCAAACATGCCAGGAAAAACATACAGTGGAAGAGAAAGTTATTGGAGGTGATTGTGCACTATTGCACTTTAGACTGGTTTTAGCTTCAGGTCTGACATTAATCCATACCTCTTGCAAGACAAAATCTCAGCTGTTATACCCTCAAGAGGCAGCGCATTATCCTGCTCCTTCAATAGGGAGTCTCTGTTCTAACAATGACTCATTCCAAGGGAATCCCAAATGAACAATCATGTCAGTGCTTGAACTTGAGAGCGTGAGTGCTGCCTTTTCGAATTAACCCTCTGCTTTTTTGTCAGCTGTGTTATGACTGCAAGGAGCAATTGTGTGTTTCCAGTGGACATGTACTTAATATGCACATATATAGTGCCAAAAACTGAGCGGATTTTATATTCGCAGCACAACCCCCCCGGAAAACAAAGATTTTGTTGTGTCTTTACACACATGTATTTGGCACTGGCATTATTTTACCAGTAATAAATGCCAGAATATGCTAATGACCGCTTTCAGACGAGCGTATTTGCAATGCGTATATAGTCCGTATGTAATGAATGGAGCTATTCACATAGGCGTATAATTTCCGTCCGTATTTGAAATCCACAGCATGTCCGAGTTTTGTGCGGATTTGTTTTCAGATACGCCCATTACAGTCTGTGCAGTGCATAAATAATGAGGGGAGGAAGAAACACACATGTAAATTCTGATGAAATCCTGAGGCAATCCTGATGACAATACTGGGAGGAATATTGACGGATTTCAATAGGCTTGTCTGAAAGCAGCCAATGTGTTTTGTTTTTTTGTGGAGTTTTTTTTTTCCAAATAACTATTTTTTGCCTGCCTGTTTCCCTCATAATGAAAGAAATGTAAAAAAAAAAAAAAAACGTTAAAAAAAGCCACAGCTACACTATGCTGCATTTTTGAAAAGAAGATAGAAAGACAAAATACACCACTTAATAAAAAAAAAAACAGTAGCAAAAAAATGTTTGTGTGTCCTGCATTTCCTATTTCCCATAGACCTTCAGCTAATGTCTGAAGCTGCCATTTTTTTACAGCAAAAAATGCAACTATTAATGCAGGTGCAAAAATACCAATGAGACACAAAGGAACACTATCAAAAGCCTATGTCTAAAAGCAGCGTATTGCTGGTTTAGTATTTCTTCCCACGCAGATTTTTTCAGTTTTTTTTTTTTACAGTTAAAAAAATGCCATGAAGTCCACTACCACTTTTGTGCATACTGCATGCATTTTTTAAAGCATTTTTGGTTAATATGTTTGAATGTCATTTTTCAGGTGTTTTCCCTGAAATAGAGAAGGGGATGTTAAAAAACACTTTTGCTTCAATATGAAGCATTTTTTGACAAATGTCAGAGACCCAAAAAAGGCAACAAATTGAAAAAAATAAAAACGCTTGAATGCCCTGCATTTCCTAATTCCCATAAACTTTCTGCTAACTTTTTGGGGCTTGAATTTTTTCTGCAAGAAACTCAAAAAACACATGTGCAAGAATGCCTCAAAAACGCAAAAGTTCTGAAAAACACCACTAAAAACCTTTGAGTTTTTTAAGCATGCTGTAGAGTAGGGTATGCTGTAGGGTATTAACAACTGAAATACTGTATTTATGGCATATTGAACACACAGTATATTAAAGTTACGGTTACAGGACTCCCATCTAATGGGAGAAATACATGAAAAATACATGTGAGCAGCCAGAAGACATAGACATACCTGTTACCAGATGGTTGGGGCTGCACATAATGGTATCAAGAGCCACAGGTTGTACACCCCTGACCTATGCCCATGTGCCTTATTAGCGTGTATTTACATCATAATATTCCTGAATCTGGAGCCTCTTTACTAGGGCTCATGCACCTGACCATAGCATGTTTTGTGGTCAGCCTGCAAAACACTGTTATCCAGCAGTGCGTGTTCCGCATTTTGCGGAATGGAATATTCGGCCCTCTATAGAACAGTCCTAACTTTGTCCTTAAAACGGACAAGAATAGGACATGTTCTATTTTCTTGCGGGTGCTGCGGAGCAGACATACTGTGCTGCCTGCATCTTTTGTGACCCCATTGACATGAATGGGGCCGCATCTGACCCACAAAAATGCAGATCGGAAGTGGGCAAAAGCCACGATTGTGTGCAGAGCCCTTAGGACACTTTCACAAAATACTGACTAAAATACTGCCTAAGGCCTCATGCAAACGGCAGGTGCCCGGCCATGGCTGTGTTGCGGCCTGCAAGCAACAGGTGCGCAATATGTGGGCACCGGCCGTGTGCTCCCTGCATCATGGATGCAGACCCATTCACTTGAATGGGTCCACAATCCAGAGCTGTGGTGCGGAACAGAGGCACGGAACCCCACAGAAGCACTACGGAGTTCTATTTTTTATGGTGCGGACAGATCATGGACCCATTCTAGTTGAATGGGTCTGGATTCATCACTGTAGCCGCATGGAAGTTGCCCGTGCATTGGGGGCTGCAAATTGTGGTCCCCAATGCACGGAGCGGCTGCACAATGGCCGTGTGCATGAAGCCTAAGCCAGAGCAGACAAGTAACCATGCTCACTCAGCAAGATCATGTATTGTAGACACCATCATGTGACACCATGCTTTTCCTGTAGCGGTCGTTGCAGGAGAAATGTGCAGGTACAGAACCCATTGCAATCAGTTTATGAGGTAAGTATGTGCATAAACCACAACATGTGCAGGTAGCCTTTAAGTGGTATTCCTACCATAAATGTATAATAGATGCAGTTTCACACCTATATCCAAAAAGCGGGGCCCTAAAGACATCTTTGCATTCCGATAGAGAATGAATGTTGAGGTGGCTGCTCTTTCCATTCACCAATATGGTTATAGAAACAGTCAAACAAATTGCCATGTCAGAGATGGGAGCTACAATTGTTCTGTCATATGCCAGAAATGTCTATGGTGGGAAAACTCATAAAGGTACGACCACACAACGAGGTCGTGTCACGGTTGTAACGTGGCCGCTCTGCATTCGAATATCACATGGTTGAAAGTGGTCTGTTCAGTCGGTCTGTATTGTTACCAGTACAGACCCACAGAAAAGTGCTGTCTTCATTAGTTTAATTAGACCCTTTCGGTTGTTTGGTACTTGAATGCAGCACAACCACGTCAGAACCGCAACATGACCATGCCGTGTGGTTTCAACCTTAGGTTGCCTTCACACGCAGGCAAAAAAATCTCTGCGACTGAAAGTCAGTTCCAATCTTCAGGATGAGATTTTCAGAAATCCATGTGCTTCCCCCCAAAACCACAGAACTGATTTTCAGTCTAAAAAGATTTTTGCAAGAAAATCTGCTGCCTGTGAAGTCACCCTATCTTGTAATGTAATGGCTATATACGATCAAAAAAGACATAAAAATCTGCAAAAAAGTCCTCTGTCCGGGCCTTCAGGCTCTTTCACACAAGGTCTCTTCGAAATATAATATTAAAGTTATAAAGTGCTCCAACAAAGCAAAACAGGAAATATCGCAGTTGCAGTTCCATTTTTATTATTGTTGAGGTCTCTTGGTGGAAAAATGCTGCAAAAATGCCACACATGAAATCTTTGACACAAAAAAATACATGGTGTGAATGGAAATTCTATTCTTTCTGTTCACTGACAGCTAACATCTGGATTTTGTGATTTTCTCTCAAAGAAAAGATACAACAAAAACTTCATGGTATACTCAAGCCTGTTGATCACACCTGACACACATGAAGCACATTTGTGGTGAGATGCATTTTACAGCAATTGGGAAGTAGTTTTTTTAGTTCAAACAAATATACGTAGTTCTAAGAAATCTGGTTATAATTCTTAAATGGTTTGTGCCGTTCCCACCCAGTCTGACATCAGACCTGGAGATACTCTTCTACACACTAGGCGAGGCAGTTGCTGAGGCAATGTGAGATGCCACACAAGTATCCTGCACAGGTTGTATTCTGACTCAACTTTACTAGTGTTTTTTGGGCTGTAGAAATGGCAGAATAAATGCGTGCATTTTTTAGGGTGACTGTTTTTTTCTGTGGAGGTTCTATGGAGGTTTTTTGTGCATTTTTTGTAGTGTGTTTGACCAACTATGGTTTTCTTCATGGCATTTTTCCCCTATAGAGAAGGAGATATTAAAAGACCTGAAAAAACTCAAGAGCCACAGCATGCTGCATTTGTGAAAAGAAACCAGAAAGACAATTAACACCATCTAAATAACAAAAATGTCACTGGAATATGGCCCCATTTCATACTTTACGTAAACCTTCAGCTAACATCTGGAAATTGTGTTTGTGCCGTAACAAATGCACCACAAAAATGCAGGTGCAAAAACCCACTAAAACCACAAAAGTGCCGAAAAATGCCAGCAAAAACCTATGTGTGAACCCACCCTAAGGCCTCATTAACACATGTTTGATCCTTATTTTTGCGGATCGCACATGGACCCATTCATTTCTGTTTTGCAGATCCGCGATTTGTGGCCTGCAAAACAGATAGACTCGTGTGCAGAAGGCCTTAAAGAGAAACAAATTGGTGTCACTGCATGAAAACAACTGATCTTGAGGCACATCCATCTTATGGTTTAGGCTGATCTTGAGGCACATCCATCTAATGATTGTGGCATAAAAAGGCTTAAATTATAGCACATTTCATACATGTGTTATAATTTGTGAATTTTTACTTTTTCCACCACTTATCAAAAGTGTCCAAACTAAGTTTGAGTTTTTGGTGCATGGACTGCTGGGAAATGTGCCAAATTTTTAAAGAGGTTCCTCAAAACAAATTGGCACATTTTGCACCGCCTGGTAACCCCTTGTGTTTTTCACATGCTTGTCTTTTAATTATAACTTTTCTTACATTGAAGTCAGTAAGGAACAAGTCCATATCTACAATTACAGAAATACACATGCTGAGTGCAGAATGAAGTGACAAGGGTAGTAGGTTCACATTATAGCAGAGTGGAGAGAAGATATCTGTCACCAGGCCAGGTTCTGTGCCTGCAGATATAAAGTTATGTGACATGGGTTTCCTTGAAGAAATGAGTTTTCAAGGCCCACTTAATATTGGGAATGAGCAAGTCCGGGTTAATGGTCTGGGGTAACGTACTTATATACACCTGATGTAGTGGCAAAACCTTCTAGAGCTCAGTCTTTTAGTGTATGAATAGTGCTATTTAGCTTTTTTTTAGCTGCCTCACATGAAAAATGTAAAAATATACACTGGTTATGTGAATATGTATTTACGCAGTTATAGTTAATGAACACTGTGCCTTAGTCCTTTTGAGGTTATTTTCCACCACAAATAAAACAAATCTTTAGAAAAGTATATAGCCTAGGACTTAATAGGAAGAGTTAATAACATCAAAAGTTATCAAAAGCAATTTTTTCCAGTGCATAAAGAAGAACTTAAACTCAACTCCTTCCCATTACATGGAAACGATCTTAGCCTTTTCACTGTTCAACGCGCTTTCATCATTTTATTTTCCATCATCGGCTTTACACGGGAATTGTCTCTGGTCACAGTGATGGTCTGACTGAGTGAGTTAAGTGAGACTGCTTGCTGTGCTAAAAGTCCAAACCTTCAGAAAAGTAGAATACATGGAATGACTTAAAAAATGATATCCAGAAAATCATCCACCTGCTTTAAAATAAAGAAAAAAGTCACATATAAGTTAAAAAAGTTTTGATGGAAGAGTTCCTTTAAGGACATATACAGTATTGCACATTTGCTCTTAAAGTGCAATTGGTCTGGAGTTATATGTAAGTAATTTATTCTGTAATGTTCTATACTTCCATGATTTTATTTTTAAAAAGCGCACTTTCACTACATTAATAATATTTCTTATCAGCTGAAATCTGTAAATCAATAAATTTGCACCCAAAATAGGAATAATTCAAAATAAGCAAATATTCCTTAGTGTATACATCAAAAATAAAATCAGTTGAATCATACCCGTTGTTTAGACCTGTCCTTATACTGTGACTAGTTTAGTACTGGGGGTGGGATGAGTAAGATGGCTACAAAATATAGATAGCCACAAGTTAAAGGAAATATATATTCAAGATTTACTCAGAGTAGATATATTTTCAAAATTGTATCAGACGATCAGAGTATTCCAATTCTATCCACCATATAGTTTGTAGATTAGTCCAGATATTTAACAACAGTCATTGAACTATATAAATAACATGTTAAATGACTGTTGTTAAATATCTGGACTAATCTACAAACTATATGGTGGATAGAATTGGAATACTCTGATCGTCTGATACAACTTTGAAAATATATCTACTCTGAGTAAATCTTGAATATATATTTCCTTTAACTTGTGGCTATCTATATTTTGTAGCCATCTTACTCATCCTGATTGGTTACAATTATATCCTTATTTGGTCATTCTCATCTGGTTATCATTTTATTTTTACTACCTTTCACCATTATTTGAACATCATATAATGCCAAGAACACGCAGATAAGAGTGTGCACAGCCCATATTCATTTACCTCTAATCAATTATAACTATTGGGATCCAGTGGGTAAGATCCTTGGACTGTAGCACCTTGATCCATAATTGTGGGATAGTGAGCCACTCAATATTAGTATATAATCTTTAGAAACATACTGCTGACAACTTTAAGGTAATATAGGTGGCTTGGAAGGCGTGTTTTAGGTAACAAGTTCCCTTTAAATATGGCAACTGCTCGGAAGCTGGTGCCAAGAATATAAATACAATGCATTTCATGTTAGCAGTGGGCAGTTATATCTGCAAATACAGAAGTAGGAAGGATACAATACGTTAAATAGGGAATTAGGGACTTTGTGACCTTGAGATTTCAGTTTGCTGTGATACACGGCTCCATTTTTGTCTACTAATCATTAAACTAATAGACACTGAGTTTTATCTTGAAAAATCAGCAGAATATGCTAAAAGCAATAAGGGGCATGATAGGATCTGTGTGGGTCTAAAATATAAATATGACAACCAGTACACGCAGCATACTACGTTTCTGTATATATTTAGAATGTATGCCTCATTTTTACTTATATTGTGCAAGAGCAGCCATTTAAGAGACTTCTTTCTCTTCCATAAGGGCTCATGCACATGATCGTATTTTCTTTCCGTGTCCGTTCCGTTACGTTTATGGCGGACCATATGCGGAACCATTCATTTCAATGGGTCCGCAAAAAAAAAAAACACAGAAGTTACTCCGTGTGCATTCCGTTTCCGTATGTCCGTATTTCTGTTCCGCAAAAAAATAGAACATGTCCTATTATTGCCCGCATTAAGGAAAAGAATAGCACTATTCTATTAGGGGCCAGCCGTTCTGCAAAATACGGAATGCATACGGATGTCATCCGTATTTTTTGTGGATCCGTTTTTTACGGACCGCAAAATACATACAGTTGTGTGCATGAGCCCTGATGCTGTGGTAGGACCCTGCTTGACCATTTAGATGCATTTTACATGCAGGAATCATTCCTTCTTTATAGGGATGAATGATCATTACTACGATTGTTCATCCCCACACAGTTTTGTTGTTTGTTGGCAGCGCATCCCTGTATACGCAGAGTGATGTGCTCCCTCAAAGATTTATGATGCCACATGTAAAATGAGATGACCCAACAAACGATCGTTTACTTGGCAGCGCTTTTACTTGGACCAATTAAGGGGAAGTATAAACATTCATTGTAGATAATAACCCTGATCCCCTGGCTTGTGTAAAAGATCCCTAATCTACTGGAAATAAATGAGCACTGTACTTGGCTATCTCCATATAGAGGTAATATATATATATATCTAGAAGGAAAAATTCCACAGAACTCCAAAAAAGTAAATAAAGGTGTTTTTTATTCACCTGAATGCGACGTTTCAGTCCACTCTATCAGACTTTTCTCAAGCAGTGTTAATTTACAAATGGTTCTCATATTTATACAGTAGACCACATGGTCATTTACAAAAAATTAATCAATTAAATAATACATATCCAAAATATTCCAATTGAAATATATAACGATTCATAAAATAAATACAACCAAATTTAATGTGCATGATTGAATAAAATAAAAATGTGTATAAATATATATAATCAAATAATTCATAAATGTGTCCAAATACCCCCTGATTACTAATTAAAAACAATCATAAGTGCATAGATGTACATAATATAATATAATTAAATTGCACAAACCAGCATGGACCCGATATCTCCATCAACAGATAGGGATGAGCGAATCTTGCGAAACTTCGGGTAATAACTTCATAAATTAATTTCTACTGTAAAAAAAAATTTCCCGAACTTAACCTAAAGTTATTATGCGAAGTCGTGCGAGACTTCACAAAGTAATAACTTCGGCTCATCGGAACTAATACATTGTAATACTGTACAGAGCACTCGCTCCTTACAATAGTCAAACAAAGTATTATGCAAATCAAAGTCAATTCGCTCATCCCTAATCATATGCTGCTCACACAGTTGCATATAATGTTGCAAAATACCTGTCATTATATTTGAGACATTGGATGAGCCTTGCCACTTTCAAAAGAGAAGTAAGGCTACTTTCACACTAGCATTTTATAATTCCGGTATTGAGTTCTGTCATAGGGGCTCAATACCGGAATAAAACGCTTCAGTTTTGTCCCCATTCATTGTCAATGGGGACAAAACTGAACTGAAGACAACGGAATGCTCCTAAAAGCATTCCGTTCCGTCTTCAGACCGGAGAGCAAACCGCAGCATGCTGCAGTTTGCTCTCCGGTCCAGGCATCCGCACCAAGACGGATCCGTCATGACCCCCAATGAAAGTCAATCCATTTGGTGTGACACAATGGTGAACGGATCCGTCCTCCATTGACTTTCAGCGGAGTTCATGACGGATCCGTCACCTGCACACATACATACATACACATACAGACATGCACATAAACCTACACAGACATATACACATACAAATACACATACATACTTACATGCTCCCAGCAGAGGGCGCCGTGGGGAATCGTCCTATGTGCGCGCCGTCCTGCTCCTCCTGCGCTGTGGAGACCTGCCGGGAGCATGTAAGTATGTATGTGTATATGTCTGTGTGTGTGTATGTACTGTGTGACATGTGTGAGGCCGGAGCGCAGTTCCAGCCCCACACATGTCCCTACGGCAGCACGGATCCGGCGGCACCCTTCACCTGCCGGATCCGTGCTGAGCTAGTGTGAAAGAGGCCTAAAAAGTAGGTCAGGATTTCAGATTAGAACACTTTTATGTCTCATTTATCATTTTAAAAAGTTGTAAAGTTGCATCTCCACATCAGGCAACGCCTGCGCTTTTACAGACATAGGCATACACCACATTTCACTTGCGTCAAATATATTATTACCATGCGCCATTGCATAAATTTGGAGTAACCTCACAAAGCAAAGACACCAAAACCAGCGCAAATGATAAATTCTCCCCTTAGGCATTGTACTTGGTTCCAAAATATGTTCTTCATGATAGTACATCTGCACAGTAGACAATAGCGCATATGTCATAATCCTCGCCATGCAAGAGTATACGGGCCTTGGTAGAATTTAGTATACTGTGCTTATCTATGTCATTGTGTTCCCCTGACTATTAGCCATTACAATCCATAGACCAGTGTAATCTGCTTTACAGCAGCCATTATTTAAACCTGGACACAGATGCAATTGGAGGCTTACGATTTCAAGTGCTGTTTTGACGAAGTGTGACGCTTGCTGAATTCTGGCCAAGCTCCATTTGGTAAGAGATACTGCATTCTTAGAGGTCTTTCCACACTCTTCCCTTTGCCAGTAGCAGTCACAGTGAAGAGGCCACTGGCCAGGAGCGTGTCATATTACCACTTGTAATCAAAATGTAATTCATGTAAGAAAATATACACAAACACCACCATTAATTCATTGAAGCTGTGCAGTGTCAGTCTCCATATCATATATTGCAAGCTTTCCCTTCATTCCAAAGTAAATAGACCAATTCATATAACACCAGTTTGTTAAGCCCAGCACGGAAGGTCACGGATTTAGCCAAAAATGAATCAAATATACATTTGAAAACATTGTAGTTTGCATTGGACATCCTTTCGAATGTTGCTTTATGGATAAAAATATTTTACATGAATGTTTATATGTTCTCCCTGCCAACACTTACTATTTGTTTTAGACAGACCTGTGTACTTATATCTTTATTATACATATAAGAATCCTATGGTGGTACTTGGCACATATATAACATGACTTTTCCTCTACAAGGTGTTACTAAAGTTCACCTCTGTGTTAGGAGCCCCTGGCACAGATTCCATCAAAAATGGTGGGCAATATAGCATAGCATGCTGCGCTATTTTTTCTGGTAAACTGATGGACATCATGATGGAAATTCAATGAATTCTAATATAGAAAGGGGGGTGCCGTAGATGTCCATCATGTGACGGACCCTCTATCCTCCCTAATGGAGTAGAGCAATAGATATGAAAAATGCTGATGGGTAATAACTTTCAGTAAGAAGCAGTGTAGAAGCAGTTGTTTTATCAGAGTCTCAGCTAATTCTGACACGTCCACACTTTCTCTCAGCCATCTTCTCTGTTACCAGGAATGGATCTTTGTCTGACAACAGACAGTGGACTGCAACTTAGTTGTAAGTGAGAACACTAGTGGTCACAAGTTTACAGATTCTTTTCAGGTGGATGCAGGCATACTTTTTTTTTTAAATGAAGTGATTTCGAAATTTCCTATTTACACTGGGCAGCACGATTGCTCAGTGGTTAGCACTGGGGTCCTAGGTTCGATTACGACCAAGAACAACATCTGCATGGAGTTTGTATGTTCTCCCCGTGTTTGTGTGGGTTTCTTCCCACACTCCAAAGACACACTGATAGGGAGCTTAGATTGTGAACCCCACTAGCGACAGTGTTATGTTATTGTCTGTAAAGTGCTCTGGAATATGTCAGTGCTATATAAGCGCATAAAATAAATTCTCTATTAAATGAAATTGTGTGACAGTATAAGGAAACCAGTGTATCACTGATGCTTTCATGTGTCACATAATCCTATCTGGTTCTCTCCACATACAGTAAAAGACTAGTGGTGCATGTAGTAGTCAACTCTTTTGTAAATTGCAAAAGCTTAATAATGGCCACCAATACAAGTATGAGTGGTGGGCACTGTGGATAAAATGCATATGGAAAAGGGAGCAAACTCTTTAATGTATAGTGATATAAAGTATTCCTGTGCATATTAGATATTGATAGATCTACAACAATGGATTCCTGCGCATGGCAATGTGCATGCGCTAGTTACCCAATCCATGCACAGAGTTACTCTAGGAAGGCGATGATGGACGGGTCTTTTCAGTTTCTCCTCCATCAGTGGCTATCTCGGGGTAAGAATCGTTATATCTACACAGGAGCTGGGCAGGCGCAGCAGTGAAAGGGACAGCAGCACAGATGCTCTTGTTCCAGCTTATTAGTAAGTTGACTATATTGTTGTTTTTAGCATGTTTCTAAAATTAACCATAAACTGGTTAACCGTTTTAAAGGAAACCTGTCACTATGAAAATGTAGTGTAATCTGCAGGCAGTATTTTATAGAGCTAGATGAGCCTAGCAAATTGATATATAGTTTTTTGGGAAAAGATTCAGTATAACCTGCATATCATTCATTTAAATGTCATATTAGTGACTGGCAGCTATCTCTGTATACACAGTCATAGGGGTAGCTATCAATCACTGATAGGAACTCCTCTTTTACTTTAGAGCTCAGTGCAAGACAGAATTGAATTGTATAAATTACAAGTTTTGCTGAATAATTTCCCATAAACCTAAACCCCTGCTTTGTAACATGCTACTGATTTCACTGCATTTACATGGTGATAGGTTAACTCCAAGTCTACGCTATATTCCTCTTCAGAATGTTTTTTCCATATCCTCATTGTTTCTTTACCTGTCCAAATCCCATAACTCAGTTTTGGTAACTCTAACATTGAGTATTATAAGTTGCTTCAGCAACCAGCTCTGCAAAAGTGTGACCATGGGTTACTAGACTCCTCCAGCCACTATGCACTGACCATCTCCGCCTTCATAGCTGTCTAACATGACCAAAAGTCTGAAAGTCGTATCCCTCCATAAAAAAAAAAAAAAATCTACATCACTTTTTAACTGCTTTTATCAAAGACAGTTGATTCAATTTAACTCTTGTTAGGTTTCTCAGAAATGAATATAGTGTACCTAAATATGGCATATGTTCCTGTTGGCAATGTAATAAGGAGTTATCTTTTATTAGTTTTTTTTCAACCCTTGGGTAATATTTGCTTCCTTTAATTTATGCTGGGAAACTTTTGAGTAATTATGACACTAATTTGGTACTGATTACTATATCATCCTCATAAAGTATCGTTAATATTTCCAGCCTGAATGCTGGGGATTTGCTCTATGGATCTGAGAGCATGACAAGATGCTCATTTATTGAGTTGAAAATGGTCGGTCATAGAAGGCACACTTGTTAGGTTTCACTTGTGATCGTAAAAGGACTAGATACAGACCCTTGATCATATACTGAAGCATTTGCAAAAGAATAGAGGATTAAAAGCTTATTTTATTATATGTCTATAGTAATACCACATGAACATGAAATTCTCCCATCACCCAAGTTGCTCTTACTGGGGTCTTGCTGTTGTTCTCTTCCAGCACCGGCTGCAATTTGAGCTGAGTGGTGACAAGAACTTCTGATGGACCTTCTAGATGTTGTCATTCTTTCCAAAAAGAATGACAAGGAACAGGGTGCGCTATAACACCCTTGCACCCTTTCACCTTTTAGCTGCAATTAGTTTAAAGTAAAGCGTTGATGGAAAATTCTCTAACCCAATTGAAAAAAGTTGAATTTTTTTGTATTACAAATGTTCTTATTTAAAAGTTGCAGCTTGGACAGTTGCGTGTAATTGGAGTGCCGTTACGACGGGCACCTTGAAGACAGGCATTTTGCTTGGGTTGGGTACTTTGAATCCTATAGTGTTCACTAATTAAAGTCTTATTTTGGTACAGTCTCAACATGTTATGCAGCTATAGACATTCATACTATACATTTAAATATACTGGAATAATTTCCAATTTTATTTAACTTGCACAATTTCACATTATTTTTACTGGATAAACAGGCTGCTGCCAAGCACTTGAAGTGAAATGCTGTGTGATCGAAGCCATTAAGAGACAGAACAAGTCATGATCCTCAATCCAGCTTTAGAGGGTACTGATACTGTGTGCGTCCTTGTTCTGCATTGATTGTTTTCTTTTCTCAAGCACACTCTGAGTTGAATTCTCTTTTGCTGATGTTGAGTGGCTTGACCCTAACTAAACATTAGGCTTATCTTGCTCACAAAGCCATTGCTTTGTGAAGCATGAGAGACTTATTTCACTCGTTTCTTTGGACACAGTTGTTCTAACAGCTTGAATCAGCTTCACAGAAAATTAGCTGAGAATGATCAGTATAAGACTAGCCAGACTGTTGAACAACCCTCTAAAGTGACTTTGCTTTTGTTGATACAAGACAAATCAAACCTAATAAAATAAATGTAGATGAAAATGTATAAGTACTATGTACTTCATTATATGGAGACACCTTGATCATGAAAAAATGATCAAGAAGTATACAGTGCACTCTTGAGTCAAATGGCTTTTTCTGGAGAAAAAAAAAGAAGTTTTTACTGAACATTCTAATTCTTTAAAGTAGAATAACCAGTAGTGAATATCTGTAAGCCTTTTTGCACCTGAAAGCAAAGGCCAGGATGAGGACTTTTCAGGAGAGAAGGGTACTCATATGAAAAACAATTGTATGTATACTATGTATTGTCAGAAAAAGATTTCTATGCCTTGTGTATAATCTGCACCTGATCACTTTCACTAGTTATTGTCGAAGTCATTTGAGGCCATCCATACAAATGCAAGGATAAAGTTTAAGCCTGGCAGATTTACTCTGGGATGAGCATGTGATTATGCATGTCTATATGTGGTGGACGGGAGGAATTCACTCAGCTTGGTGCCTTTGCTCCTCTGCTGCTGTGTCACTGAAATGTCAGCCCTGGATTCGCTGATCTCCATCGCCACTTTATTTTAGGGACCCATGGATTCATCATTGTAGAAAATGTAAGTAGATTTAAGGGACTATTAAAGAACTATTCTGCTTTGTGCTTAGTTGTAACCTTACTAAAAAGAAGTAATTTGGAAGTCCTATCATAAGTTAATCTTTTACTTGTGTTAATATTATAATTATTGATTCATCATTATTATAACACATACAAAGCAAGAGAAGAGTTGTCTTTAAATTATGTGCTTGTTTTATAGTCCTCTGCTCAACCTGATGTCTGTATATGGTGTGTAATAAATCTAACCTTATCTGATCGGGAATCACACCAAATCCTATGTCACAGACACTCTTGAGAAATTTAGTAATAACTACACGTGAGCAAATTGACTGTAAAATTCAGACATTTGACCAGAATTGTTTTTCTCTGATTTTATCAAATGTTTCATGATCCACTTTGAGAGAATCAGGAGAGAGAGAAGAGAAATAGAGAGAGAAATGGGGGAGAGAGAGAGATAGGAACAGACAGAAAGAAAGAGAGGGAGGGAGAGTACAAATCAGTTGTTTTGCCCAAATTGAATCAGGATTGAATTTTCTGAAATGTGCTCATCTCTGTTAAAAACTATTTCAGATCAACTGAAGTAAGGTGTCCTCAGCATCAAAATCACCAGTAATCAGTGTGTCTCAAAGGGACCCACTATCTGAAAGTGGTTGTCTAAACCAAACAACCTCTGTAAGCAAACACTTTCATATAGGCCACTTTCACACAGTCGGTATTTGTTCAGTATTTTGCTTCAGTATTTGTAAGCCGAATCCATGAGTGAAACCTACATAGAAATAGTATAAAATACTTGTGCCTCTTGTGTGTTTTGAACCCACTCCTGGATTTAAGGAGACTCAAGACCAATATGGTTAGAATTCAAACAAATTAATTGGCAGACTCAACTGGTAAGGAGCATTTCCTACACTGGACATCAACAATTACATCTGGGGCCAGGTTAACCTTCAGACAATCCAATAAGATGTTTCTGTTCAGGGAACATCCAAACTGGAGATTGTTGGTGGAGGCCCAGTTCCAAAAAGTGCTTGGTTAGGGTGGATATCAATATATAAATGTAAAAGTGATTGAAAAGCAGCTCTCAGAGACAGCAGAAAGCTAGGATCTCATAAAGTGTAGTTATTGGACTACTATAAGGGGTCATGTACTCCACTTTAGAGGGTTATTCCCTTTGTGTATCAGTCATCACTCTTCGGGTATGTTAATCTTTTAAAGCAAGTTGATGATTGTGATCCAATAGATAGAGCCTTAATGGCTCATAAATAGTCCTCCAAATGTACTATAGTTCAAATGGTATATTTATTGGGTATAGCACTTTTATCCTACTGTTGTATCCATTAAATATACCCTTTGAACTGTAGAGCATTCGGAGGACTGTTTGTGGGCCCCTAAGGTCTGACAACTGGATGACCATCTTCAACTTGGATGAGAAAACCAACAAACCTTGAGAGTGATGAGTAATCCAGAAAGGGTTAAGTTGATGTGTCATCTACTGCCCTCTAAAGTGGAGTAAAGGTCCTTTTACACGGGCCGATTATCGGCCGAAAAATCGTTCCTAGGAACGCTAGTGCCGATAATCGGCCCGTGTAAAAGTGGCCCTAATCAGCCGACGAACGAGCAAAACGCTCGTTCGTCGGCTGATTGGATCTTTTGTAGAAACCAAAAGATCCAATCTGTCGGGCGCACATCGCCCTGTGTAAACAGGCGATGTGCGCCTGACAGTATGGAGCTTCCCGGCCGCACGAGCGATACAGCGATCACTCGTGCGGCCCGGCGCTCGATTCGTCGGGCCGTGTAAAGGCTCCCTGCCCGAGCGCCGATATCGCTGATCGGCGCTCGGGCAGGGAGAATAATCGGCCCGTCTAAAAGGGCCTTTAGTCACTGCTCATACTTGTCTGATAACTACACTTTATGAGCTCCTAGCTTTCTGCTGCCTCTTAGAGCTATTTTTCTTCTTCCTATATTTGTATATTGATATCCACCTCTGGCTTTGACTTGCAAATACTGACCATATGCTAACCGTATGAAAGTGGCAATACAATTTATAAAACAGGTTTACCTTATTATTAAAAAATAATAAAATATACCAAGATACTGCACACTCAGTCCCAAGTGAATGGGGCTCAGCTTGCAATGAATCAGGTAGCCACTACTAGTTTGTGGAGCTGTGTTAATTATGGTGTGTTGCTGCACCTTCTGTCAGCTTATGAGTAGCACTGCTGGAAGTCAAACCCATGTGAAGGGGCATTCACATGACAATATCCGTTTTGTGGTCTGCAAAACATGAATACCAGCCATGTGCACTTTATGGATCAGCATGTTCCACTCTTTGTTAGAAATGTCTATTGTCCGCTAAACGGAAACAAATACAACGTCCTAATTTTTTTTTTATTGCAGGGCCACCAAATGGACACACAGATGTGGACCGCACACTGTGCGTTATCTGCATCTTTTGCAGGCCCGTTGAAATGATTAGGTCTGCATTCGATCTGCAAAAAATGTGGATTGGATGCAGTCTGAAGATATGGTCATGTGAAGGCCCCTTTAGGATAGGTCATCAATATTTAAGCCCTAGAGAACCTGTGTGATTCTACTGTGAAAAGCACTTTAATATAAAATACTTTTGTAAAGCTTTGCACGAAATTACACTTTTAACACATGAAGTTTTATGTAGATCTGTGTACATGTTATATTATAATTGCCCGTGGACATTATATTATTTAATATTGTACACTTGTTCCTTCATAAAATTTTCATATTGGTTTATCTATATTTGTTCTAAAATAGCAGTTTCTAAAATAGTATATTTCCTTTCTAGTTCATTGTATACTTAATCACAGAAAAAAAATCTGTGAAATGTTGACTTCCCTGATTTTTGTGTGTGACATGCACAAACTCTCGTATGTGCATGAGGAATTGCACTGTATCTGACCATTACAGTGATCCCTCAAGATACAATGGCCTCAGGATACAATATTTTCAACTTCCAATGGTCTTTTCTGACCCATCGTAAGTTGAAACTAGACTCAACATACAATGTCTCAGACTCAGATCCAGCCAATCAAGGCTTCTTCTCAGGTAAAATATCTGTATTAGTTGCTAGTTATCAGCTATTCCTGACTCTTATATGTAAGGACTTGTTTTATCTGTCTTAATTATCTGCTTGTTTTTCATTTTCTCTTATCTTGGATGACATTTTGGGCCTTTGGAACCAATTACTCAACTTACAGTGGTTTCAACATACAGTGGTCACCCTGGAACCAATTAATATTGCAACTTGAGGGCCCACTGTATATGACTAGTAACCTACATCTTTCACCAGTTTGCCATTCTGCAAGCTCTAATTCTAACTGCCCGTTGTCCCTGAACTCAGCTGAAGAGAGCCCACCTGTTACTATGTCTCCCATACACATCACACATAGAGAAGAGGAGATTCTGCTCCTTCCTCTCTCACATACACACAGAAGCAATAGGTACATGTAGGAAATTATACAGCAATACTGAGCAGTCACCAGCACTGGGGTCAGGTGGTAAAACACTTACTGGGACCAGCAACATTGAGTCCTTATGACTTTGTTTCTTGCTACCTACTGCCTATAAACTGTAATTCTCTATTCTGTGCTGTGAGTGCATTGATTGCAGATCTGTCCACATTTGCAAATGTAATGCATTAAATATTTACACATATAGTATATGTATATGCCAAGTATGCATGTGTAGTGAGTGAAGAGAAGGAAACACTCTCTGTGAAAGACAACAGATGGATCAGGCAGTTGAAATCCAACGTGCCCAGCCCTTATACCCCTTAACATCAGTCGTCAGGAGAAAGTCAGGAGGTCTCATACACATCAAATAAACTGAAACTGGTGGGTTTGATTGACATGAATCTAATATGCATGGCCAGTTTAAGAGTTATTCCCATCTTGGACATTGGGGACATATCACTAGCATATGCCCCCAATGTCTGATCAATGTGGGTTACACCTCTGGGACCCACACGTATACTTAAAACAGAGCCCGCACAATGTGTCGGAGGCCGCACCGCGCATGTGCAGCTGCCCTCCTTTTATTTCTATGGGACTGCCAAAAATAACCAAGCCTCCAATGTCCAAGATGGGAATACCTAATATACCTTAATATTTTAAGTCTTCAACCTCAGGCTGTGGGAAAAGTACTTAAATGTTCTCCCCGAGCTGGGCATGGGCACAAGTGGAAGGGGGGGGGGGATTTCTAGCTGTTGATAACTCCTGAATGGAAGCAGCTAGGCTTTCATAAAAGATCAAAAGGACAGTAAAAAAAATTGTAAAAAACAGAAAAGAAAAATTGTAAAAAAAATACATAGAAACATGACGTTATCATAATTGTAGTAAACCACTTAATAAAATTATGTTGTTTTTACCACACAGCGAACGCCATAAATAAATTCTACAACATAATGTTAAAATAGCTGTTTTTTTAATCTTTTTTTATCTTTATCTTTCTCTTTCTTTATCTTATCTTTTTTATTGCTGTTTTTTTTTATCTTGCTGTTTTTTTTTATCCTCAACACATTAAAAATCTACAATAAAAAAGGTGACATTTTTGGGAGGGTTTTTCAAATATTAATGTGACTGTTAGGAGATTAATACTGTGTAGTGTGAATTCGTCATTATGGAAAGACATCAAGATTAGCTGTGTCAGTTTTTTTATACCAAATTAATATACACAGTAGTAAAAGAAATAAAAAACTAATAGAAAAGCCCACTTAAGCTGATCTGTTCCAATTACATCCCGCTTCATTTTCCATTTTTGTATAGGCCATGCCTTTGTTTCTGTATTATAAACTGAATGATAGAATAGTATCAGGTAGTATCACCATTTATTTTTACATATATTCTCTTTTCATCCTTTCTTTCAATTGGAATCGACAGTTGTTTAAAGGTGTTTCCTCTTTGGATGGTAACCTGTTTTCATCATTATCAAACCTGCAAGATAGTATCTAGAATATCTCACTGCAGGCAACGAGGAGGCAGTAGACTAAATTAGTCAGTCTAAAAGTAGCAGACATTTGTTTTTACATTTATGATTGTGTACTATATTTGGATCATTTATTGTTCCTGGAGCAAATGCAAAATGTCGTGTAACAGCAGAAGAGAAGGTGATAACGTAAGTGACTATTAATGCTCCTCCTTCAGAGCTTTCCTGGCCCCTGGCTGTATGCTTTGCTACTGGATAGCTGACAGACTCATAACTAAAATATGCCACCATTGTAGCATTTCCTTTATGGAACTGCTAAAAATAACACCTGTTTTACACACACACATATACTGTATAGTATATCTCTTAATAATATAAAAATTAATTTCTGTCTGTCTGTCTGTCTGTTCTCTATGCGCGACCAAACTACTGGACCGATTTTCACCAAATTAGGCACACAGGTACATCAGGTGTCCGGGAAGGTTTTAGACCAGGTCTCATCTCTCTAGGACGTACCGTTCCCGAGATATTCCCAAAATATGATCTCCATTAGCCAACATTACAACTGGGAGCTTTGGTTTTAAACTCCAACTGCCATTCTCTGCAAAGCCACACAGGGAGGGCAGGTTTCCATAACAACCAGGTAATTATCAGCAGCTGAGGATCTCATCCATTTCTATTTACTGACACTGTTAAAGGTATTCCGGTTACCATAAATATAACTTATGTGTTTTTCTATTACTACAGTTCAGTAGTAATAAAAGATGTTTTCCTCCACTGCTGCCTATTGCGTAGGCTCATAAATAAGCATGGTATTGACCTTTAATTCAGGCCACCCTAAAAGAAGTACTTAAAACCCCCGCCCCAGGTCTCACTAAGCCACACCCCCAACTCTGTCAGGCCACACCCCCTTTCACTCCGCAGCCAACAGAGATTGAAAAAATAAAGGTAAAAATCAACTTCTGTCAGCTGCAGGGATGGGTGGGAGGTTGACTTTCTTTCTGCAACAACACACACAAACATTAAATAAAATAGATTAAATCCACCCATGCAAAGCGTCTTGCTAATCCACGCCCCCGATTCTGTCAGGTCACGCCCCCTCCCACTCCGCAGCCAACGGGGATTGAAAAAATAAAGGTAAAAATAAACTTCTGTTTGCTGCAGGGGTGGGAGGGTGAATTTCTCTCTGCAACGACACACAAAAATTTTAGATAAAATAGACTATAGACTACAACTGTTCGAATCGTCTTGCTAAGTCACGCCCACAACTCTGTCAGACCACTCCCCCTCCCACTCTGCAGCCATTCTGCAACGACACACAGAAACATTAAATGAAATAGATTAAATCACCTATGCGAAGTGCTTTGCTAAGCCGCACCCCCAACTCTGTCAGGTCATGCCCCCTCCCACTCCGCAGCCAACAGGGATTGAAAGAATGAAGGGAAAAATAAACTTCTGTCAGCTGCAGGGGTGGGAGGGTGAATTTCTCTCTGCAACGACACACAAAAATTTTAGATAAAATAGACTATAGACTACAACTGTTCGAATCGTCTTGCTAAGTCACGCCCCCAACTCTGTCAGACCACTCCCCCTCCCACTCTGCAGCCATTCTGCAATGACACACAGAAACATTAAATGAAATAGATTAAATCACCTATGCGAAGTGCTTTGCTAAGCCGCACCCCCAACTCTGTCAGGTCATGCCCCCTCCCACTCCGCAGCCAACAGGGATTGAAAGAATGAAGGGAAAAATAAACTTCTGTCAGCTGCAGGGGTGGGAGGGTGAATTTCTCTCTGCAATGACGCACAAAATTTTAGATGAAATAGACTAATTTCAGACTACAACCGTTCGAAGCATCTTGATAATCCACACCCCCAACTCTGCCAGGCCACGCCCCCTCCCACTCCGCAGGCAACGGGGATTGAAAAAAATCAGCTGCAGGGGTGGGAGGGTGAATTTCTCTCTGCAACGACACACAAAAATCGTAGATGAAATTGACTAATTTTAGACTACGACCATTCAGTACTAATAAAAGATGTTTTTTTCCACTGCTACCCATTGCGGGTCCCCATAAATTACCATGTCATCGACCTGTAATTCATGCCACTCTGACCCCCGCCCCAGATCTCTCGAAACCACGCTCCGACTCTGTCAGGCCACGCCCCCTCCCACTCCGCAGCCAACGGGGATTGAAAAAATGAAGGTAAAAATCAACTTCTGTCAGCTGCAGGGATGGGAGGGAAGTTGGATTTCTTTCTGCAACAACATACAGAAACATTAAATGAAATAGATTAAATATACCCGTGCAAAGCAATGTTTTCTTCCACTGTTACCCATGCCGTGTCCTCATAAATTACCATGGCATCGACCTGTAATTCTGGCCACCATCAAAAGAAGGACTTAAAACCCCGCCCCAGGTCTTGCAACGTCACGCCCCCGACTCAGTCAGGCCATGACCCTCCCACTCCGCAGCCAATGGAGATTGAACAATTGAAGGTAAAAATCAACATCTGTCAGCTGCAGGGATGGGAGGGAGGATGACTTTCTCTCTGCAACGACATACAGAAACAGTAAATGAAATAGATTAAATATACCCGCGCAAAGCAATGTTTTCTTCCACTGCTACCCATTGTGTTTCCTCAAATTACCATGGCATTAACCTATAATTCAGGCCACCCTGAAACGAAGGACTTATCCCCCCCCCCGTGTCCCATTAAACCACACCCCCTCCCACTCCGCAGCCAATAGGGATTGAAAAAATGAAGGTAAAAATCAATTTCTATCAGCTGCATTGACTTTCTCTCTGCAACGACACACAGAAACATTAAATAAATAGATGAAATATACCCAGGCGAAGCCGGGTCTTTCTGCTAGTCATTTATATAAAAGAATGTAAAAAAAAGTTTATTCTTTAAAACTTACATTTATATGGGATTCACTCATGACTGTCACTTGAACCTGCATTCACATGCGTAAGAGTGATGGTACATAGTGCAGTTCTGACATGCAGTTAGGATGCAGAACTGGATCCTAACTGCAGTTCTGACATGCAGTTAGGATGCAGTTAGAAGCCAGTTTAGTTTAGCAGCCTTGTTAAACCCTGGTGTTCTGCATTGTGGGAATGATTTAAAGAGGTTGTCCAAGTTATCTTTGGTTCTTTGTATGTTTCTAACTAATCAAATACAACAGCGTTTCCATGCACTTTCTGCTTCTACAATTGCTGCTTTCTCAGATTTCACTGATGGTCACATGACGTGATGTCAGCTTCTCTCCCTGCTCTGCTGATGTTTCGTGCACAAGCCTGAGATATCAGATAAGAGTCTGTGCTGGCCACACACCCCTTCACTGCAGTCTGCTGCTGTCTGCTCTCTCCCTGGATTCTTTCACAAAAAACCTTAACCTTCAACCAGCACAGACTCAGGGCTGAAGGCTTTACTACAGTAGCTGCAGGCAGTGAGGAGACAAATGCTGGGCACAGGAGCTGACAGAGGAGTTCTACAGAGCATTGCACAAGCACAGGTAGGGGCAAGTTCCTGTGTGTATTAGCAGTGTCATTTGCTGTACTTGTATTCCTACACATACAACATTCTGCTGAGTATCCCAGCAGGCAGACATGTCACTCAGGGCAGGACTTGTAGAGCAGGGGGAGGGGCAGAGATTGTTATTACTGCAGGTAAACAAAGGCCAGAAAAGAACCAGGGAAATGAGGAAATATAGATTTTTTTTGCCTAAAACTTGCTTAACTTAGTTATATATTGCTGACCATTAGATTTACATGCTATATATTTTTTTTCATAACTCGGACAACCCCTTTAAGTAATTTCAGCTTGCTACAATAAAAAACTGCATCCTAACTGCATGTTAGAACTGCACTGTGTGCCAGCACCCTAATAATCATGTGGGTCCAGTATTCAAATATATTCTGCATGTGCACTGCCACTCCATTTGTCTCTACAGGTGACAGCACAATACAGCGATCTGATGTTTCGGCATATGGAGTAGCACTTTGCTTGCTTGCTTGACGTGTCCCTCTATTCATTTTGGGGTTACCTTTTCTCATGATTGGTGAGGTTTCCAGTGGTAGGACAATTCAAGGATAACAACTGGAATACCGCTTTAATACATCTCAATGCAGTAAAAAAATAGATACAGATTTAAGGCTCTGTATTTTCTTTCCGTGTCTGTTCTGTTTTTTTTTATAGCCCATATGTGGGACCATTCAATTCAATGGGGCCACAACAGAAATAACTCTGTGTGCATTCCGTTTCCTTATGTCCGCAAGTCTGTTCCCCAAAAAAATAGAATGTGTCCTATTCGTGTCTGTTTTGCGAACAAGGACAGGCATTGTTACAATGGATCCGCCAAAAAAATGAATGCAACACGGAGTCACACAGATCTGTGTTTTGCACGAGTCTTTAACTTGTCAAAAGGGTCCACTTTGGTAAACATCTGTCCATCTTCCCTCTGGAAGTCAATGGATCCTGTGAAGAATAGATCCAGATAGCTTTGTTTTTAGTTTCTGGTATATGCAACCACCTGTATGAAAAATGTGGTGTGAATTGAGCCTCCCAGTTCATAGATAGAGCAAAAATATTTTCTTGATAGCAATGCAGCTTTTCCAACAAAAACTAAATAGAAAATGTGCCTTTCTAAGAAGAGATTATGTTTCAGTTAGAACTTAATTGTCATTTAAGAAAAGGTTCCTGTGTAATTTTCGGTGGGGCAGAGGCAGACAGTGATTTACTATTCAGGTGCAGAATGATTATGAGCATCACTGGTATTGATAGCATTCCATGAAGTAAACTGAAACATAAGGTTTGTGCAGTCTAAACAGTGTTCATTGAAATTAGCCCCTTAGTATCACATGATGCAGATCCATACTGTCAAATGCAAACGAGCAGGATTATAACTACTTATATTCTGTAGAAAAGGTCTGACTTAGTTAACGCTTGACATATGACCATTCCAGCTGTGTTA
Organism: Rhinella marina; assembly: GCA_900303285.1. Taxonomy (NCBI): domain Eukaryota; kingdom Metazoa; phylum Chordata; class Amphibia; order Anura; family Bufonidae; genus Rhinella; species Rhinella marina. The sequence goes on from ONZH01009480.1 coordinate 396,225, forward strand.
TGTCTGCAATTTAATTATTTGCATTTGGAAAAAAATGTATACACTTTTCATACTTGGATTTGTGCCAGTCGCTGATTTATTTTGGATTGACAGGGTAGGGTAGCAGCCATTTTTTGTATCATGGAACATATTTAATAATCTTTTCGAGCTGTGCTAGAAATAGAAAATATATTTTCGTTTGTGGACGTGTCCTATAATGGCTTCTAAGCAGGTTGGTTATGCAAAAGGTTTTACATGTTATAGCACTTTCAATTGCAGGTTCTAAATAGTGGATTTACTCATATCAAGATATTGCTAAAGTTAAAATATACAGGTAGCCAGGTCTTACTGACAGCAGTAAATCATTTTCTTCTTCGGTGTCTATATTCTTTAGTTAGAGCTGGCTATTTCTCAGTGGAGCGGGCTATGTAAGCCTGAGAAAAAGTGTTCCCTCTGCCTCTTTTCTACAGGCAGTACAAAAGCTTCTTACTGTAAGCAACCTATTGATAGCAGTATAGTGCTGTAAAGTAGATTTCCTCTGTAACTGAAATCTTTGTCACCAGGATCCTTACTGGAATTTAGTGGGCCTTATAACAGAATTATAGCACCTGACCGTTTTCATTAGGCCTCATTCACACGACCGTATGAAAAAACGGATCCATAAAAACAGTTCCGCAAAAAATACGGATGATGTCCATGTGTATTCCGTATTTTGTGGAACGGAACAGCTGGCCCCTAATAGAACAGTCCAATCCTTGTCCGTAAAGCGGACAATAATAGGACATGTTCTATTTTTTTGCAGAACAGAAATACCGACATACGGAAACAGAATGCACGCAGAGTACCTTCAGTTTTTTTTGCAGACCCATTGAAATGAATGGTTCCGCATACGGTCCGCAAGAAAAACGGAACGGACATGGAAAGAAAATACGTTCGTGTGCATGAGCCCTAACCGGTAGTAATGGTAACGGCTGCATAACTAATTTTAGTTGGGAAACTGTCAAGGAATGGACAGTAGTGTCATATAGCAGAACTTCTGCACAAAGGGAAACCCACATGGTATGGCTACATAGTGCAAAGCTATCAACCACAAAACGAAATAAATGTCCTGCACCAAAGTTAGCCTCTTCCGCCTCTGGGTCCTATCGCAGCTGCTCTGGCTATAGTTACCACTGTGTTTGCCACACACATTGGTTTTATGATTTCACCAATATCGTGTGAACACAGTAGCTCTGTGGTTAGCACTGGTGCCTTGAAGCACTGGGGTCCTGGATTCGAATCTGATCAAGGACGACTCTGTGTTTGCATGGGCTTTCTCCGTGTACTCTGCTTTTTTCCCCACACTCCAAAGGCATACTGATAGGGAACTTAGACTGTGAGCTCCACTGTGGACGGCGAGTGAATGTCTGTAAAGCGCTGCGGAATATATCAGTGCGTAAAATAAATAATAAAATAAATATTGCTGATGAAAACTACCTACTGACAACTACCTACTAAGATTAGTAAGGCCACCATGTTGGCTAAGACTCAGTTGCTCCCCAGCTGAAAAGGGAACAGATCAGCTGGAAATTAACCCCTGTGTTCTCTGCATGATTTCTACTAATTATTTCAGGAGCATGAAGTATTTCCTGCAGACTGACAAACAGTATGGGCAAGTCTCTCCTTTTTACTGGTATCATGAATTTATAGGTTTAGTGTTCCTTTAACAAACTCTTTAGGCCTCATGCCCAATAATAGGACATGTTCTGTTTTTTTGCGGAACGGAAATACAGACATACGGAATGCACACAGAGTAACTTCCTTTTTTTTTTGCTGACCTATTGAAATGAATGGTTCCGCATACGGTCAGAAAAAAAAAGGAACGGACACGGAAAGAAAATACGCTTGTGTGCATGAGCCCTTAATCATAGATGGACTAATGTGCTTTTGGGTAAAATGGTCTGCCATCATGAGGGTGTTTATACCAGTCTCATGGAAATAGTAAAAATTCTATATGCATTCCAAAATAAATCAGAATATTTTTTTTAAAAGAACAGGATCATTTCTTGGTTCCGTTGTAGATATATGAAGTACCTAATCAGGCTGAGCACATTAGATGTTTATCTCCAGAACCGACCTGATGACCTAGTAATATATATGATCCTCCCTCTGATAGATGATGCCCGGAAAGATAAGGATTAGGCTGTTGGATTTCAACATGCCTGATCTATTTGTTCTCAGGGAGATAAGCCACTGCCATCATTTTTTGGCAACAGCTTTTCTCCCCTCTCTTTGTTCAGACAAGGTGTGCATGTGTATGGAGAGGGGGGTGAGATAGCTGCCGACTGAACGAGTGTTCTGATATCTCATGTGTATGGCCAGCCTCAGAGATGACAAAGGGTGAAGAAAAAGGGCACTGCCATCCAGTAGTGATTACAATGCTGTGTGACTCACACAGTGAACCAGATAAATTAGGCAACTGAAAACTAAGTAACTGTTTCATAATAATTAAATGAGATTTTCTGAATAGCACTAATAAATTTGACAAAGTTTCATTAAACGTTAGAATGTTATTTTTCCTGCACAGCTAATGTAGTTTTGAGTAATAGCTCATGAGCTAAATCCAAATGTCTGAGCGTAGCTGTAGCAAAGCTCCTCCCCATTAGAGCAGATGTGGCAGACGTACAATGGAAACTTCTGTGGCTTATATGTCCTCAGGCATATCCTAGTGAAAGAGGTTATCCCACTGAGATTGTGGGCTGCAAAATATACATGGGCAACAAAACTAAATGCTTTTATTGTGCAGTAAGGTCATTTTCATAAACGGGCCCCCGCATTTTGCTCTAGTACCCTTTTTTTCAGCATTTGTGTGCGATTCTGCAAAACATGTTTACAGTAAGGGGCTGACGTAGTGGTCTAAGGTTTCCCTCCTGGACTTGCTCCCAGTTCATAGGCGTTGAGATTTCCCTGTTGGTTTTCTAGACGTAATATGAGGAATTGTCTACGTTTTTTTTTTCTTCATCTACGTCTGTATCATAGCAGCTCCTGCTCCTTATGTTTTTCTTAAATAATATGTCACTACTTCTTAATGAGTAGACTACTCTTTTTATAACTGTAAGGGTCTGGATATTCTCAGAAGGATTCCTTGCAGAAATGAAAACTATTTCTTGTGGGCTTTACAGAATACAGACAAAAGACTAAACACTGTGCAGGTTTTATTTTTGTATAGCTCTGGATTATGAGATATAAATTCATTTTTGTACCAAGTAGCCCTTCTTATAAGCACTAAAAAATAGTGGTATGTTGGGGGTAAGCCAAGAAAAATGATTTGCACAAGATCCAAACATATTAAGAGTAATTTAGATGGCTTAATCCTAAACACATTCAACAATAGTATTCAAAATAATTCCTACTTCAGTTTAAATGATTTTTTTAATACTGTGAAACTCTGTATATTCTTGTACACCATATATATATATATATATATATATATATATATATATATATATATAGCTATAACAACCTGTACAAAAACCCTATAACAGAGAGACTCAAAACATTGTAAACAAAAATATTATATTCTTTATTGCAACAGATATAAATAAATATGTAGACATATTTCATGTAAAATGGTAAGTATGGATCTCAAATCACCCACATAGCCCCCACAAAAGATAGAAATACAAATAGAGGCAATAGTTATGAAATCCACCTGCTATATCAGTATATTCATAAGACTGTGACAGAAACTCCATATAAATAGAAGAAGAACATACAAATGATATGCAAATGTGGAGGTGCTGGCATTTTACAGAGATTGACAATTTAAAGGGGTTATCCAGTGCTTCAAAATTAGTGGTCTAACCTTAGGATAGAACATCAGTATTAGATTGGGGGGAGTCTGTCTCTTAGCCGATTAGCAAATCAAGTGGCTGCGGTGCTCCCCTTCATTCTTTACCAGCCATTAGTAGTGGTTGTGCCAGGTATTACACTTCTGTCCCATTCACTTGAATGGGACACAGTCACAGACACCACTAAAAGGACAGTTCAACTCCATGAATAGCATTCATTCTCTGTGTTGAATATAGGAAATTCAGATTGTAAGATCCTCCGGAGCTGTTGTGAATAAATGCATTCTCTGGCTCTAAATAAATGGCACAATAAAGAATAATACAACAGCTTGTGTACTGACGTCACATTCACTTGATGTGGTGTGTAATTGTAGCTGATGAAAGAAATATTTTTCTCTCCGGGAATAGCCATAAAAAAGTGGCTAAAATGCAAATTAAAGGACAATGGGACTACATGAAATGCCCAGTTTGCATTGCATGGTCTGATCCTTAATGACCCTCAATATGTCAGTAGAGTTTATAAGCTACAGTCTCCAATAAAAGGGGTAAACTCTGTTTAGATCTCATTTCAGTAGTAAGTCTCATGGATCCTAGACAGAAGAAATAAAACCCATTTTGCCAATGCTTAAAAAAAAAACATCTGGTATATAAATTTGAGCAGTGATCCCCAGAAGCCCTTAAAGTTTTGTTCTGTTTCGTTCTGGCAGACCTAATATAAACTACTGCTAGGAAGATTTGGATACTGGCACCACGTACACTTTTTTCCCCCCAACCACTGCAAAATCTATTCAATTTTTTTAATAGCTTTGAGATTTAAGTAACGTAGGAGTGTAAAATAAGAAAAATGAAAAGTCCGCACTTCATCACCAGAAGGCAAGCCTTTTTAGGCTGAGAACTGCAAATCGATTTGCCTGAGAATGCAAACGACCCTAATGTTTCTAAGCTAACACAAATACCTGAGTCCTGTTTCAAACAGATTTCTTGCACAAAGAGACTTCTGTACACAAAATATGATTATTTCAGACATTTGTAATAAATCAGATTGCTCTGTAGTTGAAATGTCTGTAGGTATGGGGCGTGAGACTGGATGCAGAACAAAAAGGGCTTTCACTAAGAGCTCTTGAGATACACTTTTTTTTTTTTAAGCATGCAAAGGCTGTGCGGTCAAGTTCAAAATAACTAATATTTGCATTGCCTAGCCTGTATGCTGACATACATATTCAAAAGCAGTGCTCTGACATCTGATCGCCTGTATGCCCAACTACTGTTTTAACAGGTATCATTCACCAGGCAATTGCAAAAATGAAATCTGTAATTATAAAAAGTGTCAATTATTTTTACTCATTTTTATGGGCAGTAGATGATGACTGTTGAGCAGATATGGTTTACCAGATGTTGTGTCAAAACTAAATGACTAAATGTAGACTTATTAGAGAGGAAACTTTAGCTCAGGCTATCAATGGATATTATTTATGGGCATCCATAGGATGTCACCATACAACAAACTTTTTGCTTTGGTTAAAGATTATATTATTGTAATTGTTCTCTTTGCCAGGATATTTTTTCTATAACTCAACTTTAAAATATCCTTGAGGTTAATCCTTTGTACTAAACTAGTTTTCCTCAATATGTTTATATGATTTCTTTATTTTTTTTTTTACTTTTGAAACACTTTTTATGTATTTTGGACATATCAGATGGCTGGTTTTAACCATATATTTTGTTCACTATACATCATTTGGATCTGTGCACCATAATAGTTATGGAGAGGACTCTTGGAAAATTTTTAATGTTAATGTATGCTTGGCGCAACACCACATCTCCTACCCGGCTTTTTTTTTTTTTTTTAGCTTGGTGCTCTGCATGTTTTGTCTTTCTCACACTTTCAGGTTGTTTAGAAGTTTTGCAAGAAAAATGTGTGCCCCAATATATAGTTCTTTCAATGTAGATGAAAGTGTTAACAATAAATACCTTATACCAATATGCCTTAGACTTTCCCTGCCATTCATCAGCACAGGACATACTATGAACGGCACAGGCAGAGCATTGAATGTAGGCAGGCTATTATAGCTAAGTGATAAAGTACATAGAAGATATACTATATTAGGTGTAGTATTCAGCTTAAATTGACGTGTTGGCACTTTGTGATAAATACCGTATTTTTTGCTTTATAAGACGCACCTGATGATAAGACGCACCCCAGATTTTAGAGTAGGAAAATAAGAAAAAAATATTTTTCATCACCTCATATCAAACCCCCCATAAATTTCAGGACATCACATCAGACCCCCATATCAGCCCTCCATGTCAGAACCCCATCAGCCCTCCATTTCAGACCCCCATCAGACCTCATATCAGCCCATCAGCCCCCATATCAGCCCACTGTGCCCCCATCAGACCTCAGATCATCCCACTGTGCCCCCATATCAGCCCACTGTGCCCCCATCAGACTTCAGATCAGCCCCCATATCACCCCACTATTCCCTCATATCAGCCCACTGTGCCCCATCAGACTTCAGATCAGCCCCCATATCACCCCACTATTCCCTCATATCAGCCCACTGTGCCCCCATCAGACCTGAGATCAGCCCACTGTGCCCCCATATCAGCGCACTGTGCCCCCATCAGACCTCAGATCAGCCCTTATATCACCCCACTGTGCCCCCATATCAGCCCACTCTGCCCCCATCAGACCTCAGATCAGCCCACTATGCTCCCATATCAGCCCACTGTGCCCCCATGAGACCTCAGATCAGCCCACTATGCCCACATATCAGCCCACTGTGCCCCCAATATCAGCCCACTCTACCCCCATTAGACCTCAGATCATCCCCCATATTAGCCAACTGTGCCCCCATCAGACCTCAGATCAGCCCACCCAGCCCCATAAGGATAAAATAAAAAAGTCTCTCACCTCTCCTTCGCCGCGGCTCTGCTCCTGGTCCGGTGCTCCTCTGTCTTCTCCGGCCGGCACTGCACTGTCACCTGACTGCGTGCAGCATCAGATCATAGTGCGCGCACTACATTCTGACGCTGTACGCGGTCAGGACAGTGCAGAGCCGGCCCAGAGAAGACAGAGGAGCACCGTACCCGGAGCGGAGCCACGGCGCAGGAGAGGTGAGAAAGTTTTTTATTTTATCCTTATGGGGCTGGGTGGGCTGATCTGAGGACTGATGGGGTCCTGGCACCTAATACATACTAGTGAGCGCTTCCATAATGGAAGCGCTCACTTGTATGCGCTTTATAAGACGCACAGCAATTTTCACCCTACTTTTGGGGGGGAAAAGTGCGTCTTATAAAGCGAAAAATACGGTATTTGGGTTTTGGGTTACAGTTTGGGCACTCGGTTTGTAAAAGGTCTGCCATCACTGTCTTAGGACATGTGGACATAGATTGCTGTGCTGAGACAATCCCGTTGATTAGATTTATTGTTTTTCAATAATCTGAAATATAAATGGAGCAAAAGTAGTCGTTTTACTTTTAAAGAGTCCAATTTAGAATCTGACCAAAATATACTGGCCAAACGAAAGGCATGTTGGTAATCAATGGAAATGCAAGACTACATCACCTTTTCAGTCCAAACTATTGATAAACCTAGGAGATAGACAAAAGCAAAGAAATGAAACATTAACATAAAAAATACCACTTTAGGATGCTGTTGATGATTTTCATAATGATGCAGCCAGAAACAAATCAGTAATACAGTCATCGGTAGTAATAATAATAACATTATAATAATCATAATCAGGAATAATTGACGTTTTTCATTTCATGTAATCGTTGTATGAATCCATGGTCACTAATGATTTCTCTCAGTGAGACACATTCAGCATCAAGCTTCCTTAAAATAATTAGCTGTCAATGAGTTTGTGTATTCAAGCTGTTACACTGGCATTCCTTAACAAAGCATGTGATTAGAACAAGGACTGCTTTGCAGTTTTGGCTGTGACTTTTCTTACTTTGAATAATGGACATACAGGGAGCTGAAATGAAAAATGGAATATTGTTTCTTTAGTGGTCTGGAGGTGGGGAAGGGTATTCCCTGAACAATATCAAATGGTTTCCACCTTGCAAAAGTCACCAGAACTTCCAGTCAGCCTGGGGTTGTATTATTCACAGAGTGCACATTCGAAATATATCAGATGATTAAAAAAAACTTGCTCTTCTGCTGAAACAAAGTGTAAATGAAAGGCTAAAGAAGGAAATACATTCCACTCGAACCAGCAGAATGTGATAATGGAAAGGATGACATAACAGAGATCCCTTTTTTTTAAATGACTTCATATTTTAGTTTGTGCCAAAGGACATTTCCAAAACCTGGAAAAAGTTCACCAATAAGGTATGCAGTATGTTGATGTCTTCAACTCCTCAAACAAAAAAATTACATTTCAATATTTTATCAAATCAAACTTGGTTTATATTTCTAACCTTTATTAAGCCCTAGTTCAAGTGCAATTACAGTACATGAAAAATACAATGTAGCACTAATATTAAGGGTCATTTTAGATGATAAATTATCTTTTAGGTCAGGAATACTTTATCAAGAGACCTTTAAAGGGAGTCTGTCACCTCATTTTCACCTATATAACTAACAGCACTGCCCCACAGAAGATTGCATACACATCCCAGACATACCTGTGTGCACTGTGTGTCTGTATTACATGTCCAGGAAAAGCACTTTTATTCTGCAGGAAAACAGCTCCCAAGTGCCCGGCTGAAAGTGAAACTAAAAACAGCTTTCTCTCCTGACTCGATTTCTAACAGCTAGATCTTCTGATATACTGGATATAATGCTGTCATTTTGGTATCATTTTAAAGCTTGGAATGTCAGCTTTCAAAGAAGGTCAGAACCATTCTATCTGCTACTAATCCCAAGATATGAGCAGCTAAAGCTGCTCTCCCCCCTCCAGTCTGGTTTGCAGCAGCAGCAGCAGAGCCGGGCACTTGGGGCTGTTTTCCTGCAGAATAAAAGTGCTTTTTCTGAACGAGGAATACACACACACAGTGCACACAGGTATGTCTGGGATATGTGTGCAATCTTCTGTGGGGCACTGCTGTTAGCTATATAGGTGAAAATGAGGTGACAGCCTCCCTTTAATGATTTCAGAAATGTTGTCAGTAGGTTGAGTTAGTTCTACTACTTAGTGCAATCCACATTATAGAAAAGATTTAAGAATTTACCAGCTCATAGATTAGATACAAAGCACATTGCGATCTTATGTTGTGCAACTTCAAGTCATAGTGTAGCCCTAGCCTTATGTGATGCATAATTATTAGGGACATTTTGCATACTAGTACAAAATATACACTCAAATTAGTAACATTAACAATAAAATATAAAACATTGCATACTCAGTATATAAAGTGAAGTGTAAAAATTTGTACCTAAGATTTAAGATGTAGTTTGGTAACATTAAATCTTTTTCTTTTTTAGATGGTCATCATGTATGGGAGATGGAAGCCAAAACAGACAAGGAAATGTTCAAGTCTGTAAGTATAATTATTTTTAAGACAATCGTATATGGGGATTTGAATTTCACAGTTCCATCGTTCATTTTAAACAAGAAATGACAATGAATGAAAGTATTCCTCCTGTTATATCAAGGAGAATGATAATAACCCCATACATATACTTCTGGTGGTCCGATCTCCTGCCAGTCATCTGAACAGAACTGTTTTTCATTGAGGTACTGAACACGAGTATAAATCTGGCTATGCATATTCAATAACCATTCTCTGACAGCTATCGACTTCCTCCTGACTCCCCCATACACGTACACTTTCAGTTCAACCGAGCGTGAATGTATTTTAACTGTGGATAGAGGAGAAAGCTGCTTACAGACACTTCTGATGGTGGCTTATTGCCTGGGAGAACACAAGGATCTGTCGAAAATATTCACTTCATTCTTTCTTTCACTCCCTCTGTTTCATCTGTTGGGGGAGCTCCCCATACACATTAAACTGTTGGCTCAACTTACCGTTCTTGGGTATAGGGGCCTGAAAGGGGTATTCCGGTTGGTTTAAGTTATCCCCTATCCACAGGATAGGGGATAACTATTTGATCGGTGGAGGTCCTACCACTTGTACCGATCACAAGAATTGGAGCCCTGTACCCTCTGCAGCTCCCCTGAAATTACTGGAGCGACCAGTCGCACGTGTGCGCGGCCACTCCATTCAAGTGGAGATAGCTGAGCTCTGTGCATGTGTGATCCGCCACTCTTGTCATTTCAGGGGAGCTGGCCCCCGTCTTCGAGAGGCCCCCACTGACCTAATAATTATTCCCTATCCGTTGGCTAGGGCATAACTTTAACTAACTGGAATACCCCTTTAAGGATTTGTTGTAGAAATGAGTCTTGTGCTTTCTGCCAAAACAGCCCCATTCAGATTCAGGGAACTGATTTTCATTCATAGAAACAAATCTGCCATGTGTAAATATACCCTTAGACATGGAAACATGCGTGATGAATTATTAAACAGTAATAATTACAATTTACTTTTCCATTACAGAACTCACTAGTTGTGGAAATCCCACCATTTCGCAATCAAAGAATATCCAGCCCAGTTCAAGTCAATTTTTACGTCTGCAATGGGAAGAGGAAACGAAGCCAGTACCAGCAATTCACCTATCTGCCAGCCAATGGTAACATAATGACTCATGAAAGTGTTTCTTATATATCTGAAGCTGGGTGCTTGCAATTTTGTTAAAGTGCTGAAAAGTCTGTTGTAAAACTGTGTTTAAGAAAGTCACAGCTCTGCATTTTCTTAACAACTCCTGGCGGATGAGGGAAAGACGCAATCTTGCTAGAAAGAACTGCTTGTTTTGTTCTGGCTAATCTGCAAAGCATACTACCTGACCTCCCCATTTGCAAACATCCTATTTGGTGCCAGAAACACACATTCAGTGAAGGTAGCTAAACCTTGAGGGCGCAAATATCAGGTCCACCACAGGACACAATTCAGGGCACAAGATTATTTTTGCATGCGATTTATACAGTGCTAATGTTTGTGAGCACAACCAAACAAAGAAATGTTTTATTTTGGGAATGCCTTTTCTATGATTTTAGTTTTCATTTCATCTACTTTATGCCTTGAAGGATTGCATTTTCTGTGCAGCTGGGTGAGCTGGATAGAAAAGGGTGGGAATAAGAAGAAATGTCTCACCCGCTGTTTTGGCAGTAGCCTATGCAAAATTAGATACAAAACAGCTGTTGTTGATTTGGGAGTGGCAGGGGAAGAAACAAAGACTCTTTTTTGACGAACCTTTGCGGGGCAGAGGTCTAGCAATCTTCAGCTAGAATCTTGATATTTATTTTTATTTTGAGTCCTTAGTGGAACATGGATCTAAGCCATGCTACCTTACATGTGTTGACGTTGGTGCATGGTTTTATTGATGATTGAGGTAGTACAATCTAAGATATGTCATGAGCACACATCTGAATCAATTTTATATACAAATTCTTTTTTTTAATAATATATTTTTTGTGAAATAATAACCCCTTGTACTTTTTTAAATTAAAAAAAAATACATTGTAAGATATTTTTGATTTATATGTGAAATAAACTTGTTTTTCTTTGTAAACGATTACAACGCATTGTTGGCTGCTCATACTTATATTGTTGCATGTCTTATATGAGAAATTCATTATTTAAAGAGTAAATTGGCAGTAAAAAAAATAATAGATAAGCACCTTCACTGAGGTGGCTGCCATTTTGTGGTCTGAACCAATATTTATGTACATTGGGGTTACATCATAAATATTGGTCTATTCCAGCAATTCACTAATAGTTAACTTCATTCTGGGCATTTAAATAGTTGTACTGTTTAGTATATACAGCTCCTCATATTTTCTATAAAAATTGAAGCAAGATATATAATATGATATGACTTATCCGGGATCAAATCAAGTATATTCCTTTCAGTGATTGGCCTTTCATTGCAGTTTCAATTGCCTGGTGACAGGTTGTAAAAAAGATATGAAAACATCAGTTTTGTGAATTGAATTATAATTTGTGAATTATGTTTGTACATTGAAGATCAAATTGTAAATTTCATTTGTTTTATTAAAATAAACAGGTTGATTTTCTAAACAGTTGGCATTAAGTGGATTATGTACAGTAAAAAGTCTCAGGTATTCAACGAGGAAGGAACTTTGCACAATGCTGTCTTTCCTTATGTGTTTCTTATAAGAAATTCTTCCAGGTGAATTATTCACGCTATAGTACAGAAAAAAGCAGGTGGCAGTATGGGCATATTTTCAATCTAACATTCTTTCCTGCAATACATATAAAATCATCGCTTCATGTCATGAACGATTTATCACAACTGCATGCATGCTACATATTACTGAATAGGAATGTACAAAGGGTGGCCCTTGGGTTAGGTATTGTCCATAACAGCTTTTTTTGTCTGCCTCATATCGTAGACAGCTATAGACATTATTATATAAGTAATACATGAATTTGTAATGTGCATGTGGCCATATTCATGAGCAGTCTTCTATGGCACTGCTGTATGTAGCAATATACTGACATGCAGAGTGGTTTGGTCATTCTTGGTGAAACAGTTCACCAAGACCCATTGACTTGGTGAAGTCAATGGGTCCGCAAAAAAATTGCAGATGGCGAGCGTACCGTATCCATATTTTGTGGATCTGGACACAGTTGTGTGCATGGGAGCTTATGAATAACAATTGTTTGGTCTCACACTTTTCTTCAGAAAACACATTTTTTATTCTCATAGGATAGTATTTTGGGGAATAACAGGTTTATAAACCTGACAAAGACCAATGTTAGTTCACAGGGGTCTAATAATTTAACAGATTAGTAAAAATGGTGAAAGGTAGGGCACTAGATATAGATACATTGACTGTATCCCAAGACTTGAAGTCAGCTTCATTGAAGTTAGAGGTAGAACAGTGAGAGAAAAGAAGCATATCAAGAAGGGAAGGGAAAAAGATCTGCAGATAGGAAACTGTGGACAGAATACCTTGGAGGTAAGGGGCTGTTTACAGGGGTTTTCAACTCGGTGAACCAGTCACGAGTAAGAATCAATGTAGGGTATACAAGTTCTCATAAACCTGCCAGGTCTACAGTTTATCAGCTGTCTATTTCTGAGAATTAGAAGGTGGTGATTTCACTGTGACCCAGTTTTTCTCAAACTGATCCAGACATTCATCAAGAATACTTAATACGTATAATTAAATAAGTTTTCTCTTTTGAGCTAAATGCATCCTCAGTGTTTAGAAGTGTGTCCTAGGGTTGCATCGGGTCGAATTTTCGATACCCAATTGATACTTTTGTACCTGGATCGATACGATACCAGGATTTGCCTTTTACCGATACTAGGCTGCGGTATTACATATAAAATATATAAACAATAAATAAATAAACATATTACATATCGCCAGGTCTGAAAAGTCCAAACTATTATAATGAAAAAAAAATCTCCTATGCTGTGAATGCTGTAACAGAAAAAATAAATAAAAAAAGCGCAATTCGGCATTTTTTTGTCACCTTGTCCCCCAAAAATAGGATATGATTGTTCTATTATGGGCCGAACGTTCCATAACATGCGAAATGCACGTGGCTTTTTTGGTGTTTTATTTTTTTCGAGTGGTATCACGTGGTATCGAATGGTATCGAGTATCACAATACTTTTTTATGGTATCGAAATCAAATCTAAATTTTGGTATCGTGACAACCCTAGTGTGTCCACATGTTTAATTATTTTTTTTTAATTTTCATTTCTAAATAATGTTCCTCTTCTATAGCCTATATGGAGAGGGGATGATGAACATTATTTTGGGTTATCAAAAGAGTAAGTTGTTTCTTAAGTCAGTTTTTTGATGTGTAACTAGATTGAACAAAGAGAGTTACCATTAAAGGGGTTGTCCCATTAAAACAACTTATAAAAGATAGGGATTTTGAGTCTGATTGACGGGGATCCAACCACTGAGGTCCCCATAGATCATGAGAATAGGAGCCCTTGTTCCCCATTTGAATGAAGCAGCAGACATGCATACGTGTCTGCCACGCCAACTCTGAGACTGCCGGAGATAGCCAGAAATCTTGCACATGTGTCAGCAAGATTTCAATTGCACATCACATGCAGAGTTGAGATCTCGGAGTGGGGACAGTTGAGTGAAATTTCCTGCGCATGCACAGATTGTACTCTTAGCATATGCGCGAGATTTCAAGGCCAGGTATCGGAACAGTGAGTATACCTAGCTCTGTCTGTCTGTGAGAGGGAGTGGCAAAGGGTGAAAGAAACTGGTGAAACAGTGCTCAGAGGGGCTAGGTCCACCCCTCAGTGCACCATGCACTTAATTAATAAACTAAACCTATTGCAGTATGAATTTCTCAAAAACTACATATCCGATTGCTACAAAAGAGGGGCCATTTCACTCTGCTTTATCAACCCTACCAGGCAGTAAGGTTTGGTAGGGTTGATATGCTGACAGATGCTCTTTAGTGCGATCACAAGATAAAAATGGGTTTAAAGATGATAACTAGGTTTTAGTATCTCAAGGTGCTGAAATAATCCATTATCTGACACTACAGTGCCTTATCAATGTGATCACTAATGTAGAAGTCATGGAGATTTAAGAGGATATCTTGTATAAGAGCCAAGCAAGGAGAGGTGCAAGTGACATGTTCCCTGCTTCCTCCCTACATTTCTCTATTTATATATACATGGTTTTAGTCTCATCCCAATCTGTCATTATATCACTGTTAACAATATTCTATATAAAGGAAACACCGGAGAAAAAAAGCTATCACAGTTCTCCTGTACTCCCATTCTTCTATAGACCAATTTCAAACCGTAGTTAAACACTTGCCATGTTGATGTTTATTCTTGCCTACTTTCTTGGAAATATTCTTAAATTTTTAAATAATTTTCCAAGACGCTGGCTCGAAGTCAGCATTCGATTTTATACTGCTTACTACAGAAGAAAATGAACAGCCCTTGTTTATTAAGATCGGGTACAACATTCAATTTCTTTCTGGCAAACAATTGCAAGCTACCATATGAGAAGCAATTATTTTCTCATTCAGAACAAAATAATAAATATTCAATGTTATCTTATTTCTTTAACATAATTTATGTCACCACAGATTATGTTGTGTCTGGTTTATCCAAAAACAGATTGAAGCTTCAAACTTGAAAGGAAATGCCTAGCATATAGGGTAATGCGGTACAAAGTACAGAGAAAAAGCCATCTAAATAGTTGTAAAAAAATCTGTAGTTGTTGTGGACTGTGGCATGTGTTCTTGAACTGTTTTATAAATATAACTATGGATCTGCTATGCAGAAAGTATAATAGTTATTGCTAGTATATGCTATGTTAAGTATACAATGGGATGGAGGCAGCTTGTACATAAAAGAAACATTGCTGATTGTAAAAGAACGGCCAGAATGGACACATAAGGAAGGTTTACTAATCAAAATGCACCAGAATCTAGTATAACTTGCACCACCACTGATGTAGATGCTTTGCATCACATTTATAAAGTTATTTAGACATGTTTTTTCACTCTTCCATCAAGGGGGAGTTGTCACAATTTTGGTGCACAATTCTGTTGTATAGTAAGAAAACTAGTAGAAGGTGTACAGTTAGACTAAACTGCCTAAGGCTACTTTGACACTAGCGTTTTTGCTGAATCCGGCAGGGCAAAAGTGCTTCCATTACTGAAAATACAACCATCTGCATCCGTAATGAACGGATCCGGTTGTATTATCTTTAAAGAGGACCTGTCACCATCCCTGACATTCCTGTTTTAATAGCTTCATGCATTCACCATGTAAAAACAATTCTGTAGCATCTATTCTTATGTCTTCATGTTGTGCCATTCCTGTATTATTTCTACCAGAAGTTATGAATGAATTTCCATCAGTCTGCAGTAAGGGTACAGAGGGGTGGTAACCAGTTGGGGGTGTGTACCTGCACCGTCTGACTCTATCCAATAAGTGCTGCCATTCTCAGACTGTGTAGGCACGCCCCACAACTTGTTACCTCCCCTCTGTACCCTTACTGCAGACTGCTGGCAATTCATACATAACTTCTAGTAGAAATAATAAAGGAATGGCACAACATACAGTCATAAGAATAGATGCTCCAGAATTGTTATTACATGGGGAATGCATAAAGCTATTAAAACCGGCATGTTAGGAGAAGGGACAGGTCCTCTTTAACATAGCAAGGACGGATCCGTCATGAACACCATTGAAAGTCAATTGGGGACGGATCAGTTTTCTATTGTGTCTGAAAAAACGTATCAGTCCACATTGACTTGCATTGTGGGTCATGCCGCTTGGCTCCGCATCCCATGATGGAAAGAAAGCATTTTGGAGCACTCCGTTTTGTTCAGTTACATGTTGTCCCCATTGACAACGAATAGGGGCAAAACTGAAGTGTTTTTCTCCGGTATTGAGATCCTATGACTGATGTTAATACCGGAAAAGAGAAACGCTAGTGTGAAAGTAGCCTAATCATACAGCATCAGTCACTTTGATAAATTTGGCACCACTTTAGACTTTCTAGTCCAAGTTGACATTCTCTAAATCTTAGAGAGCAATTGTAAATCTACCCAAATATATCAGCATCCCCAAGAGAACAAACTTGGAATATGCTATAGAATGCAAAATGGCGTCAGTAAATGAAGTGCTTAAACCATGCATGCAACAGTACTTAATCTACTTGGCACCAAGAAATATAAAGGTAACACAAAGTACTAATTATCAGCAAGCACCAGAAAATGCAAACTTTATTTGTAGGTACTGATGGAGCTAAGCCATGTGGCAGGTCTTATCAGTGATGAATAACCTTAAAGGGCTTCTGTCACCATAATCATTGTAGTGAGTCAGACTGACCTGTGACATATGCACAGGTCAGCAGAAGCTAGCAGTTTTGGTCCCATCCTCAAGAAGGCTTTATTTCTGAGAAAACTGAACTTTTATATATTTATATATTCAAATGAACATCTTGGAGCAACAGGGTAGTTGCCTTTACTCCTAGAGGCTCCGTTCTCACTGCTGCTGACGCGCCCTCTGCACTTTGACAGGGCCATGCAGTGTAAACATCATCACGCCTGACCCTGATGTCTCCAAACTTTGCAGCTTTGCATCATGCACTTCAGTACCCCGTGCAGTACTGATGATGTTTACACTGCCTGGCCCTGTCAATCAAAGTGCAGGGAACGCAGCAGCAGCAGGGAGAACTGAGCCTCTAGGAGTAACAGTAACTCCCCTGTTGCTCCTAGAGGTTCATTTGCATATATTTAAAGTTGAATTTTCTCAGATGTATAGCCACAGATGGGTATGGGACCAAGACTGCTAGCTTCTACTGACCTACGCGCATGTCACAGGTCAGCCTCTAGTAAGCTCATTGACATATAAAATAGTGTGCTTTTCTCAAGAATGGGAAACCAGAAATACATAATTTTATTTTCTGATTGCAAATTTTTTTATTCTATTTTCTGAACAAGACACAATGGTCAGGAGGGAACCTCATTGACTTCTATGTGAGAGTTTTCTAGGCATGCTCTGTGACCTGTGCAGAGATCATTGTACAAGGAAAGAATAGATAAGCTTCGACAATCATCTATTGTGAATGAAGGATTCTGTCTTATCCATACACAGAGGTGATATCTCATCATTTCAGGCAGGTTTAGAATAATATATAACTGCAGTGAAGTGATCAGTACAGGCCAAGAAGTGGCTCCTATTATTAGGCTTAGTGGCCAGTGTGAAATCTGCAGGATTTTATGGTTTTTGTTTAAATATAGGTGTTGACATGGAAAATTAAAAATAACATCATCAAAAATTCTTTAAAAGTGTGTTAAGCATAAAAATGTGATTTAAACAATAGGTCATTTTCCGATGACATTTTCTTTAAAGGGTAAAAAACAAGGTGTAGAAGCAAAAATAAAAATATACTGTATATCTGTCCATATTTGTATATGATATATTACATATCAGTCATGAAGTAACCTCCAGCTACTATTCCAGGGGCTTAGTCTTTACCATTTAGCACGTATTTGCCTCACCTTGGGACTACAGTTAACCCCCAAGATTCTAGAGAAAACTTACATGTGATCTCACCAGCTATAAAAAGCTTCAAATCACCCCAGCAAATAGTTACCATGTGCTTACTTAGTGAGATGTATATGTAAGAAATCTTAGGCTTTAAATAATGGGTGCTAAATTATAGTAAACTACTAAGTCTTATTATTTGAGCACTGCTGCTCTAGACATGTGGCTCAACTGAAAAGGCTGCGTTAAAGACATTTTTCACGACAGCTGAAATTAGAGCGTCTTATTTCAGATGAGGTCACCTTAAGTGACCGGGGGGTGCCAGTTTGTACTTTTAATGATTAAGGAGAAGTAGAAGTAGATTTATTGGTCAGTTATTGCACAGCTATGATCAATAGATTTGCACCATATATTACAATAGCACAATTTATTACATTTTTATAGTCATGGCAGTGAAGAGGCAGACTTTAAATTCTACTCGTGTGTACTTTGGCAAGTTATCTTTACTTATAGGAACAGATGGGAGCTGCAGTCAAAATTTCATTGTGTGTTATACATGTATATAGATATATCTACACGGCCAAAAGTATTTGAACAGTCCTTCTAATTAGTGGTTTTGGCAATATCAGCAACACCTATTGCTAGTGGTTGTATAAATTCAAGCATACAGCATTCTACGGACAAACTATAGCCAATAAAACAAGTCAAACTGAAGAGCTATATGTCATTCAAATTTGCACGTCATAGGATACCGCTTGTAAGAAAAATATGGTTTATGAACGTTTTGCTGTGATAAATCTTTAAAGGGGCACTTTTGTCAGAAAGGCGTTATTTTTTTTAAACCCAGACTTAGTCATAGAAAACTTTTTTTTAAATGTTGGCTGTTTTTCTTTTTTCTTTTGGCAGTACTATACCATTGAAAATTGAATACTAAATATTGTTTTCTGTAGATTCTGTAGCACAGTGAGATGAAACTCCTATATAGGTAGGTAATCCACTGTCAGTTTACTACTGCTGTGAGGGTAAGATCTAATAACAGCTCTCTTGATAGTCTAGATAAAGATATCCACAGAAGAGCACTGCACCTATCAGTGTAATGTGTGATACTCTAAATCTTGTGGTGTAAATGCATTGGCAATTTCCTGATGAACGAGCAAAATACTAGTTCATCGGGTAATTGGATCTTTTGTGCAGCACAAAAGATCATTGTTTCCCAGTGGCAGATGGTGCTGTGTAAACACAATCTGCTGCCAGGAAACAACAAGACAGTAGGGGAAGAGTGATGGCATTAGCGATTACTCGTCCCTATACTCTGGAGAAGCTGGAGGAGATCGCTGCATGTAAATGCACCGGTCTACTCCGCTAGCGATCAGCAGATTGTCGGGAAGGAAGGGATCTTAATTGAGTCACTCACCCTCCTTACCTTTCTGGTTAGAGTGAATGGTCTGATTGAGAAAGTCAAGCAAAGTTGCTTGCATTCTGCTGTGCAGAATGCCCAAGCAAAATAGGAAGTGCCAGCACAGGAAGTAGACTACATGGAGTGACTTGAACAAAATGATATCCAGAAAACCATCCACACAATTTTTTTTAAAAATCAGATAGAATATTCACCTATAGGCTGTTAATATAATGGAAAATGTTGATTTGAGTGCCAGAATTGTAGAACGTGAATGCCTAGGACCAACAGCTTCTCAATACCAAGTTAAAAATTGTCTCTTGGAACAATATCAACACTACAGTTTCAATGCTCATTCATGTGAACAGAAGTCTGCGATTACCATCTACAGTGCCCAGCCTCAGTTAGAATGGTGTAAAGCACACTATCCATGGAGTCTGAAGCAATGGAAACATGTTATTTGGATTAATAAATTCCATATATTTATCCTGGCATATGAATCTGGGTATGGCAAGTGCCTGTAGAGGGCTTGCTGCTGAATGCACAGTACCAACTGCAAATTTGATAATGAGGGAGGGATACTGGTCTGAGGTTGTTGCTTATGGTTATTTCATTCTAAGGAATTGCTGTTCCAACTTTCTGTCTATAGTTGGTAGACCCTTTCCTGACTCAGCATGACATTTGTCCAGCGTACAAAGTTAAGTCTATAAAACTACTCCCTAAATGGTGTTCACTGAGCCCTAATCTCAATCTCATTAAACACCTTTAGGATAAAATGCACCACCAACTATGATTCCCATCAATCCCCAACCTTGATAATATGCTTAACATTTAACACATCTTCCAGCATCTAGTAGAAAGCAATTTTTTCCCAGAAAAATGAGGTGTCCATAGCAGTATAGTGAACTACATAGTAATGACTATTTTGAGAGATTAAGCAAATATGAATGTGATGTCTGGTTTCTACTTTTTGCCATATAGTGTGTGTATTTAAGAATATAAAAAATAATATCTAACTGTATGTAACTTAAAGTATAGCTGTCGTTTCCGACATCATAAAAGGCATGCCAGAACTTTTGATCGCTAGGGTCCAAGTGCTGGGACAATGGGTACAATTGCTTGGCTGAGCACAGTGCTTCCTTGATACCTATCTGGAGTTTTCCACCTCTGAACTCCCTGTCTCTAGCCCTTCTGTTTTTTACATACTGCAATAAGTCAACATTTTTTATAGAGAAGTTGGAAAACCATAATAAATGATAAAGATAAGGAATATCTGTCTATAGGTCTCATATACTGATATGACTTCATCAGAAGCATTTACTGTGAGCTGTAAAATGATGATAATTACAATCACAGTAGCCTACTCAAACACTCCCAGCCTCAAAGAAATCACAGACACATCTATTTCTTTCACAGACACTAGAAATAAGTCCTTTATTTTTATGGACTGTATAGAAAATTGCATCTCTGGACAAGATGAAAGACAACTGGCTGGATCAGCAGCCTCTCCCATTGCCCTGACTGCAGTAGAACACAGATATGCAGCCGACAATGCGTGGGCCTGAGCTGTTCCACCAGACACAGCCCATGAACAGGAGTGGCCCTTCTATGGCTTGGACCCACAAACGCAATTCGTCTTGCGATTGACATGAAATTAGATGGATGACCAATCGCACCATAGAACATACTGTAGCTTTTCTTTTTTTTCCTAGCACTCACCAGAGAGACATTGTATTAGCAAGTACTTTCATTTGTTTTCATATATATTTATTTCCTGCCAGATAGCCTAAAGCAATGATTGTAAACCTTTTAGAGACCGAGTGCCCTAACTGCAACCCAAAACCCACTTATTTATCGCAAAGTGCCAACACAGTAATTTAACCTGAATACTACAGTCCAGTATAGTATATCTTCCATGTACTTTATCACTTAGCTATAATAGTCTGCCTACATTCAGTGCTCTGCCTGTGCTGTTCATAGTGCACCCTGCACTGATGAATGGCAGGGAAAGTCTAAGGCATATTGGTACACCATAGACTTTTTCCAGGGTGCGGGTGAGAGGACTCTGAGTGCCACCTCTGGCACCCGTGCCATAGGTTCACGACCACTAGCCTAAAGATATGTTCATAATTATATAATATAACATGGTAGAAAATAATAGATACTTTATTATTTTAATAAATGCCATACCCTATAAGAGAAATGGAAGACGATGAGAAAATGCATGCAGCGTTCTCTAGATGATTCATACAACATGCAAAGATATTTTATTTGAAGCAACACGTCTTTATAGGTAGAAGCATTGTTGCTCTCATATGCCACCTACGCTGTTTTTAATCCACTGCAAATATGTAGGCTTTGCTGTATTATTTATTGAATATATTTGTATCTAAAAAGTGAATTGAACTTGTCTGAAATTGGTGAGCAGTACCAAATACAGATCTTTGTCATCACTTCGCCCACTCGACTTCCTTCCTGAGATCTAAATTTATCTTTTGGAGAGTTCAGTAACAGATTAACAACAAGCACCCTTTCACTGTGAATGCCAAGTCAGTGGACACACAACGTTCTGTTCTTACCTACACTCATTGTCAGGTTTACTCATATGTCCGAGGTGGACAAGACATCTACTTATATTCAGTCACCACAACATACAGATAATACATAGTATAATAATAGTAGTTTCATTAGTATTCTTTTGAGCTTTAATAAGAGAAAAATATAATCTCCCCATTCCTGTATTGAAATATTACTGGTAACATATACCAGAAATTTAGATAACCACCAGGGGCACTACTCTTTAGTTTATTGTCTCTAAGTATTCAAAGTTTTAATAACAGTATGGGTGACCATATACAAATAGAATATGGGATCTGTGTGTAGGAAATCCTGAAATGTGAATAAACCTTTGCATTTTTACAAGCTTAATATCCTGTAATAATGTTGTATAATAATGTTACATCTTTGAACACTATTTTTTAATCTAAAGGTCCAAATTGGTTCATTTCTTTTCTTATACATTCTTTATAGTGACTGGATATTTGACATTTCACTACAAATCCTCTATATATCATGTGTTAAATGATAAAATTCTGTCTTCCTGCATCTCAGCCTACTGCATAACATTTATATTTTGGCTCAAATGATTAGAGGGAGTCTGTCAGCGTAATTTTGCCTTTAAAAAGTAATTCAGATGCTGAGTAGTAGTCTTAAAGGGGTTATCCCATGTGAAACATTCATGGCCTATTTCTAGGACAGAGCCCCCCAAATGAATGAGAGCATGCTGTACATGTGCGACCTCCCTTCATTCATTTTTTAACTCATATAGAAGTGAATGGAGAGCAGGCCATGCATATGTGGTGCACGCTCCTTTGGGTGCCTGTACTGGAGATAGGTGTGGGACCCAAAGAGACCAATGTCCCACATGATAAAACTCATTTAAATAGTTCTACAAACATACTTTTGGGTCCATTGACAGTGGTTCAGTCACAGAGAAAATAAAGTATCATCCCATAGGCAAATGTTCTGACAAGTGGCCAGTGGGCAGTACTGAGCATGAGAAGTAAGTAAACCCTGCCTCACTCTTCACGCTTTGTTTTGATTGAAAGCTCCCCTGCTGTCTGACACCACACATGTGCAAGATTTCACTGTAAGGCTTTGTGACTTTGGAGAGCAAAGCAGCTTTTTAATATAGAAATGCCAATAGTTGGCCATATTACAATAGCTGCCTAATAGTTCCCCCTTCTTTTAAAACATGCAAAGGAAAGACACACATATCTCTTGTCTTTCCTTTGTTTGTCCACCTTTCAGTGCCACAAGGGCCTAGCTCGGACTCCACTAGTAGACGCTATAGATATGTACAATATAAGAAATAGCTTCCTTTTCTAGAAGCAGGGTTGTTATAGTTTGCTGAAATGGGTTTTTGAAATGGGCTAGATCATTAACCAAAATGAAGATTTACAGTACTGAATTCCTTCTAGCACTTCATGACTTTTTCAAGTGCAAGAGGTTTATTCCACATGTGTATCACTTTGAAATTCCAGAATTGACTAATTGTAGATAGTCACCAAGAGCCCATCTACATTTGACATACTTGCAGCCGTAGCTGGAAAGGGTACATATGCGAGGCAGTAGGCCAACATTCAGTTGAAATGACAAGTGACACATATTGCAGATTTTTCAGTGCATGTTGTAATTACTCAGCAAGCTTTCTTCTGAACTTGTTAGTAGGGAAATTGAAACTATGAAGCTGTGGTATACTTCAAACACTGAAAGCGTTGCAAGAAAAATCCACATCTGTGCTGAAATATGGTGGCCATATACATGTAATCAAAAGCAACCTTTATATTGTTAAATGATCAGTTGACTAATAGTACTTTTTAGCATTACAAAGACATAGAACCATATATATGCAAATAAATGAATATCCCCTATATGTGTCCTTGGGGGTAAATTTAATACTTGTAATTGATACTGATATTCACATTAGAATCTGCTACCAGTTGAAAACTACAGTTTTTCAACTGATTATCTATCAGCATTTAGTCAATTGAATGAAAAAAATAACTAGTTTAAAGCCTACAATCAAGGAAAGCAGGCATGATTCAGCCAACTCTGAAGTGGTCTTCTCTAAAGGTCCTTTTACACGGGCCGATTATCGGCCGAAAAATCGTTCCTAGGAACGCTAGTGCCGATAATCGGCCCGTGTAAAAGTGGCCCTAATCAGCCGACGAACGAGCAAAACGTTCGTTCGTCGGCTGATTGGATCTTTTGGTTTCTACAAAAGATCCAATCTGTCGGGCGCACATCGGCCTGTGTAAACAGGCGATGTGCGCCTGACAGTATGGAGCTTCCGGGCCGCACGAGCGATACAGCGATCACTCGTGCGGCCCGGCGCTCGATTCATCGGGCCGTGTAAAGGCTCCCTGCCCGAGCGCCGATCAGCGATATCAGAGAGACACATCGGCCCGTGTAAAAGGGCCTTAAGAATAGAGCCAATGTAGATAGGATTAAACAAAATTGGAAGTCCATTAGAGAAAATCTGCCCTAGACCATGGTCCTTTGGAGATACTTGACTGCTTACAAAAATATACACTACTCACAAAAGTTAGGGATATTTGGCTTTCGGGTGAAATTTATGGAAAACGTAAAAAGTTCATGCTACAGTGATATTATATCATGAAAGTAGGACATTTAAGTAGAAGCATGCAATAGTCATTTCCTTATCTCCAACAATTTGAAACAAAAGCCAACAAAGTGGTGGGTATACCCCCACAAAAAAATGTCAATGTCTCAAAAACTTGTCATGTGGCCTTGAGCATCAATTACAGCTTGACAACGACATCTCATTCTGTTTCTCAAGTCGATTTATTGTCTGCTGAGGAATGGCATCCCACTCTTCTTGAAGGGCAGCCCTCAGGTCATTGAAGTTCTGGGGTACCGAGTTATGAGCCGCTACACGGCGACTCAGCTGATCCTATAGGTTTTCAATGGGATTCAGGTCTGGAGAAAGTCCACTCCATTTGAGGTACCCCAGTCTCCAGCAGCTGTTCCCTAATGATGAAACCTAGATGAGCTGGCGCATTGTTGTCCATGAAGATGAAATTAGGCCTGTGTTGTTCATGCAGAGGCACAATGACTGAATTCATGATGTTATTAAAATAGTATGGGCTTGTCACTGTACCACTCACAAAGTGTAGGACAGTTCTGTATTGACTAGAGACAGCTGCCCACACTGTAACATCACCACCACCACCAAAGGCAAACAATGGCTGATGCATAGCGATCTCCTTGATGTCTCTAACATTGATGGCGGCCATCATTTCTGCTCAGCATCAATCATAGAAGCTCCCTGGCCAATCCAAGACAATGACGCCTGTAGTTAGGTACCCTTGCAGGTTATCTATCACACAGACCATGCTGATATAAACAGTTTTGAGTGGTCTGACATGACACTTGGGTGCCTCTCAACTCCCTTAAATGTGCCTGGAGTTGTGTGGCATTCATTATCCGGTTCTGCAAGGCATTATTCACAATGAACCGATCATCAGTGTGGGATGTGGCCAAAGGACATCAACTTATATGCCTTTCTGTGACTCTTGCAGTCTCTCTGTATCTCTGTTGCAACCTGCTGATGGCGCTCTGTGACACTCTAAACTCGGTGGCCACCTTTGTCTGAGAAAATCCTGCTTGAAGCCTCGCAATGGCGAGGAACTATTGAACAATTGTTAGGTGTCGCCTTGTTCTCATAATGTCAAAATGTGAACAACATGATGAGGAGGACTGTTTAAATACCAGTTCTAATTGAACCAGGAAATTTGTAGGGCGATTCATGGATCAAACACCTGTTGTGAATTTTGCCATTAAGCTCCTTGTTAGAGAACAGCAACTTGTGCAAAAAGTACTGAAACAATGAACAGTTGGACATGTGCATCCAAAAGTTTAGAAAAGGTCACATTAAAGGGGTTCTGCAGGTTTTAATATCTGATGATCTATCCTCTGGATAGATCATCAGTATCTGATCGGCGGCGGCCCGACACCCGGGGCCCCCGCCGATCAGCTGTTTGAGAAGGCAGCGGCGCTACAGGAGCGCCGCGGCGTTCTCAGTGTTTACCCGCAGGCCAGTGACGTCATGACTAGTATCACTGGCCTGGGCGGGGCTAAGCTCTGTTCACATGAATGGAGCTTAGCCCCGCCCAGGCCAGTGATACTAGTCGTGACGTCACTGGCCTGCGGGTAAACACTGAGAAGGCCGCGGCGCTCCTGTAGCGCCGCTGCCTTCTCAAACAGTTGATCGGCGGGGGCCCCGGGTGTCAGACCGCCGCCGATCAGATGCTGATGATCTATCCAGAGGATAGATCATCAGATATTAAAACCTGCAGAACCCCTTTAAGTTCACCTTTAAAGGTTAGAGTGCATCTTAGGTTCATCCTGAAATTTCACCCACAAGCCAAATATCCCTAACTTTTTGTGAGTCGTTTACTATTATATGCACCATTGAGACTATTTTCTAACTCCACCTTCTTTGCAGAAAATATTGCCAAGTTGCTACTTAGCTCTAATAGCAGAATCTCTCCTATTGGATTTGTAAGCACCTGGTTCAAAAATTGGGCTTTGTTTATGGATAATGTACTTTGATTGGAAGTACTGTGTTGCCAAAGGAAAACTGACTCTTCCATTTTGCTCACTGAAAAATATAAAAAATTACACCCGTTTGTGCCGTAGATGCATATTAAATCCAAGGTGTGGTAGAACATTTACAGATCATTACCCCTTTATTTCCATTTCCAACATTTTTTAAATGAAATGATTGTCATCTTTTGGACTTTCCTCTTTTGGACTTTCAGAATCATTTTCACTGGTGTACTCAATGTACTTAAGACAATGTTACCGATCCACAGACTGCACCACAGGTTCATAATATGAGCCCATAGGCAAACTATGTGCCTCATCATGTTGCTTTAATGAGGGAAAACTTCTGTATGCCTTGGTGTTTTAATCCAATATATATTATGGACCCAGATTTATGGGTACCTTATACAAGATCTTTGGATCCATCTGACAAGAATCCTGAATGCTTATATTTAAAAATAGCTTAAATGCTTTACTGAATATATAACATGTACACTTACATTCATTCTGCTCTATATTTATTTATTTTTTAAAGACGCCAATTCATAAGTTATAAAGTACTGTGTTCATTATTTACCCTGAGACCTTGAAGTCGGCTGACATTTTTTCATTTCTTTCTATTAACATTTCACACAAACCACCAGTTGCCTGAAAGTTTTTGCACCTATTTATCATATAAGCTTTATTTAATGGCCACAATTTCTTCAAATAAGCTTCAACGCAGTCTCACTTTTAATCCCATGATGCTTAATGTGTTATACAAACAGCAATAAAGGTATACACAAGCCTACCTGATGAAATGCTTCTTAAAAACCTATTAATGTTTTAAGCCAGTCTCAATAAAGAGGCAACACCTGCAACCATTTGTTTGGCTCTGTTTCTGAACTGAAGTAACTTTCACATGTGTTTTATTTCTTCAGTAACTTTTACATTATCCGAAATATTGAGCCTGGACTTCTGAGTGGGGAAGCAGTCTGAATAGTTTCTTTATGCTTTGACATTTGAGGCCCACACCCTCATTTGTTGGCTGGCCCAGTTGAAGTTTGCTGTTACTAACCTTTATACCATATAATGCTTTTTACAAATGAGAGAGCACTAAGCAACTTTGATATATTTTTTCTTAGCCTGATAATAAAGGTTTTCTGTCTGCTAAGACCATAGTTTCTCAAACTTCTTCTTAACTACCTCTAAAATGCCCTATTGTAGTTTTTCTTAATCATACATTGACTAGGTAAGTGTAGAGATGTATGAAAACTAGTCGAAAGATGAAATCAATTGACCCATTTCATCAATTTTCCATGTTGCTTTAATGTGTTGTCCAGGATTTAAAAGAAAAAAAAAATGGCCAACAGAAATGAAGCAATACTAACCTGTTCAATCCCCTGCCCCTTTTTAAAATAATTATTAAAAAATCAACAAAAAAACTGCCATTGTGTACGCTGGTCTTAACTTGTCCTCACTGGTATAAGATGCTTCACAGTTATTAAGAGGCACATTCCTTTTAATAATGGTAGTGCATTTTGGCCGCCGTGAGCCAGGACTGGGACTTGCACCAAAATGTGTGACTTTTCTACTCTAGAAGACTGGTGTTCATTTTTCTTTTGTGTGCTAACGTTTTTAAAACTAGTTATCCAAACATTCTTCAGATAATTTAGTTCCACAGAACTGGGGATCTTAGAGTAAATCAATATGTGGTCTCCTCTGAGAACATAGTATTAATCAAAACTGACAGAAATTGAGGCACCTAATATGATGATGACTCCATTTTGAATTGTAATTAAATAAAAATCTGAAATCTTATAGCAGGATGTAGATGTGGTTTAGTTGGATAATCTATATAATTTCATGTTGTGTAAGTGATCCACTTAGAATAAGGATGCAAAAGGGTCATATACATATAGAATCACATGTCTATTTCAGCTTGGGCTTTTCCATTATACAAGTTACATTAAAGGTAGCCATACACATTAGTCTAAAGTTGAAAAGAAGTCATCCACATCTAATATTTTCATCCGATAGTCGAAACGAAAGATCTCTTGTTCAAAGAAAGACTGTTTGTGAACGAAAGATCTTTGTTTCAATGAACTTTCCCAGAAAGATCTTTCAGTCATCGCCTGATTTCATTGAACATGTATGGGCAGTTTGAACAACTGTAATGGTCAATATGGACAAATGAGTGTGTGGATCTGTCTGTGAAATGAACATTCATCAAATGTTTGTTCATTCAACTGTTGTTCAGCCATCAACCAAGTTCTATCTAATGTGTATGGGCAGCATTACTGTCCCTGTCTAGATATAGTCATTAACAGTCATTGTTAAGAGGTTTGTATGAATGGGACAACAACTTATTTTTACTAATTGTATAACACTGTGTAAGCGGGTATGGCCTAACTGTCATGGTGTGAGGGTGCTCATCTCTGCAGCTCCAGCAGCATCCTCCTTATATCCTGGCCATCCGCTATCTATGGGCCGCCTTGCCAGATCTATGTCCCTGAGGGACCTGCTTTGTTACCTTGAGCCCTGTGTGCTCCTGCCTGCTAGCATTGCTGTATGCTGCATTCTAGGGTCCTGCGGCCTGTCACAGGGCCTGACTGCTTGGAGCACTGATTGGCCTGTTACCACAAGTGATACTCACCCTGGCAGGCTCCTGCGCCGCAGTGGTGATACTGGCAGCGGTGCTGCGATCCTCTGCTGCACCCGGTTCACTCGCTCGCCATGAGTCCGGTCCGAGGCATCTGCTTCCCTTCTGCTGGGGCTTAGTCTGCGTGTGGTCTGCCATCTTCCTCTGCCTTCTTGTGGCGGTGACTGTTGCAGCTTGTCTGCCTTCCGCATCTGCATATCTCCCTGTGTCCCTTGATATAGAGTCTGCTGTCTTGGTGGTGTGGTGAGTGTAACCCCTTTTTTGCTGCTTGCTGGTTCTACTGAAGAGATATCTGTTTGTTAAAGACATAGGCCCTGATTTATCATACCATCACTCCAGAATTCTGGCATCAAAAAGTCGCAAAATAGGGCTTTTGCGACTTTTTTGCGCAACATTTTGCGACTTTTTGCATGTGTACACCACTCACTCCAGTTTTGTAATATGGGTGGAAAAGTGGGTGTGGTTAGCTATGTTAATGAGTTTCACTCCAGATTTATCCTTGCGACTTTTTTAAAAAGTCGCAAAATAGTCGCAATCTCATTCCAGGAGGAGGGTGGAGTAGGAAAAGTGGAGTAGCTTCTGTAGACAGAAGTGTTAGGTTTAAGGACAAGCCACATTTATCAAACAACCTGTGACATTTGATAAATGTGGCACAAAGTACTCCAACACAGACTGAAGCAAAACCGACTTCAAATATTCTCCTAATGATAAATTCCCCCCATAGTCTCCTATATGGGCTGCAAAACCGGTACCACTGCTACATCCCTTGGCCCTAAAGCAGTAGTGGATGCTATGAGGCAAACGGAGGAGGCTGGAAAGTGTAGCCATCGCGATCAGGCTGCAGTGGACATGAATAAAATTGTGGCTGCCATTACTTTCTGTCAGCCAGCGCTTACTGCCAAAATTGATCATTTGCAGTTGGATTTTACTTGCCTGTGCTATAATATTAATAAGATAAGGGCGAGAACCTCAGAGGTGTTTAAGTGGGGTTGAGGACACTGCTCATATGGGGGAAAACCACCTTCATGGTCTTCAGTAGCAGGTGAAGGCTTTACATGCGAGGGCGCAGGATGTGGAGAACCGCAATAGATGAAATAACATATGTATTCTGGGCCACTCTAAGAGATCTTAAGGCCCCAACACTGTGGAGTTTGTGGAACAGCTCATTAAGCAAGCTTTGGCCCCAATTACTCTCTCCTCCACTTTTGTAGTGGAACAAGCTCACAGGATCCCCACTAAGCCTTTGCCACCGGGTGCCCCTGCCTGCCCATTTATCCTGAAAGTCTTGAACTTCTGGGACAGAGATGCTATACTCTCTACAGCTCACCAACTGAAGGAGATTAAGTTTGATAATACTTTTTATCCTGACTTTATGTCTGAAGTCAAGAATTAGCAGTTTACAGCGGTGTGGACCAGGCTTCAGGAGAAAGGTATCAAGTACGCCAGATTGTATTTCTCTCGTCTAAGGATTCAAGTTGGAGATCTTACTAAGTTCTTCTCTACACCAGAGTGTGAGCCTTTCTCGGCGCCTGACACCTCGGGTCGTGTCTGATTCTCTTTGTGGCGTTCAGGGCTACATCACCATTTGTGGAACTATATCTCTGGCCTGTAGTTATAGGATGTGGTCTGTTATATGGTTTTTGGTTCTATTTGTCTACCTACAGGTCTATTTCTATTCAATCAAGCTTGCGGATCGCCATCTTTTCCGTGAGGAGTTACTACAGAAATGGATGTCTGCACCAGCTTCCATGGGAGGGTACAAACCGATTTCGTCCTTTTACAGGGAAATTCTTGAGAACCAAGACTCGCTGCTGCAGCGGTCGTTTGAACACTGACATGAGGAAATCCCTGAGCAGGAGGTGTCCCATCTGAAAGAACTGAGCTCTATGTGGAGGTCTATGGTGGTAAGCGCTCGTGATCAGCTTATTCAGATTAATTGGTTGCACAGAATCTATCTGACTCCTGTGTGGCTGTTTTATATTCGTAGATTATCTGACTCTCCATGCAGCAGGTGTGGGGAACCGAGGGAATTATATGGTCCTTTCCTGGTGTGCATCAGTTTTGGAGACATCTCTGTTCTTTTATTGACTCAAAACTGGGGCTCTCAGGAGTCTGTTATCCCACATTGTCTTTATTGGGCCTAGTGATGGAGCTGATTCCTACCCGATTTGGTAGACACCTAGATTGTCTCCTTAACGTTTTATGGGAGGAAAACTATTCTCCTTAACTTGAAACCCCCAAGTCTCTTACCCTATCCCAGTGGGCTCATTTGATAAATGCAGATCTACCTTTGTATAAGTTGACATATGCAGCAAAGAGGGCACCAGATCACTTTGTACAGATCTGGGACCTATGGCTTCAGGCCCAGAACACCATTTCAATATAGGCAGAGGTGTATACTGCGGAGTGTGTGTCTGTGCTATATGGCTGTCCGTTTATGTTGTCTTATGCTGGTCCTGAACTTTTACATTTACGGGGAATGTCCTTCATGGGTACTGCACTGTACGATATTTTGAGATTTCAAGAGATCTTATTCATGGGATGACTGCCCAATAAATATAAATTATTTAAAAAATAAACACTGTGTAACATGTTAGTATTCTCAAATATTCCATTCATTCACATTTAATCATAAATTTGCGACAAATTGGTCCGGCCTTTCTAATTGTCAGAATATCGGGGTGCTAGTCATAGAGTACCTCCTTCATGGCTCTTCAGAAAATCCATTAATGATCTGCCTATCCACTAGCAATGGTGAGCCATAGATGGAAATCAATAACATAGATCCTTTCAGGACAACAGATAGCCATATTATTCTTTTAAAGTATCAGTGGCCCCACTTGGCCTGCTTTTTGCACATATGGTATTTCGACCCTTGCTATACATAGTAGGCCCCTTTATATTATATCTGTAATTGCTATATTGGGGGTTACAGAGCCTTTTTGCCACTCATCATTATCTACTATTTCCAATATTTTATGTTTCATATATCATTAGTTTAGAGAAGTGACATTAGTTCCATATGACAAGCCAGAATCCAAACAGCATGGATGCCCATTGTTAAAAATGGGTTTTAGGGAAAAATACCCTAGATACAAAAAGGTAAAAGTCTTTTGTAGGACAGCTGTACAATAAAGACAGTTATTTGCATAGAACAGATACATGCTAGAGAAATACAGTATATCAACAAGAAGAAGCAAGGAAATTAACCAAATTATGTAACCATAGTGCTGTATGGTATGACCAGAACAAAGCCAATGATGTGACATCTCCTGACTCGGCATATGGAAATAGATGCTTTTGGCTAAGTTGGTCAAGTATGGCTACTATATTAAGAGAAATGTATCCTGCTATATAACATATATACACTTCTTCCTTTACACTAATGACTGAACAACATTTTGCCCGATGGTATTCTTCAAATTAGCCTGATTGACTACATAGCTAACCATGTTACTGTGGGTGGATGTGGTTAGGCTTGGATGGTTTATAATGGAGTTCTGCTAATTTGTGAATACACAAACCATATTGTACAGTTACAATAGTGCTCTTGCTTACATTTCATAGTTAATTACAGGTCATAGATCAGCTTCAGTTTTAGGCTTTATCTGTAGTTTTCACTTAACATTCGTGGCATATAGTTTAATAATGAATACCTCTATATTGGATACTAAATACAACTAAATATATTTGTATTAAAATAAATTGTATTTAAATTGTATGTAATAAAACAGTGTGTAAAATATGTATCTACAGTATCCTGTAGTTGCAAGATATAAAACCTTAGGTATTTGTCATTGTATTTACACTTGCTATGCTGAATGTATTTTATTATTTATTATCATTCTTAGTTTCTATTGAATAGCTTACTATACTCACGAGTGTAGTTGAGAGCTAAATATGTTGTCAGGGGAGATTTTATGTTTAACACAAGGAAATGTAAAAAAAAATTTGAAAGAAAACATTGAGAAGGATACAATGAGGGAAACTGCTTTCATCTATTAAGCCATTGTACAGTATATGTGACCTTAAAGGAAATGTGTCACCAAATTTTGTTTCTGCCAGTTAAACCAGATAGTAACATCCTTTTTTTTCTAATCTGTTTTTATTTTCTGATTGTAGATTTTTAGATTATGGGGACAGCCATCTTGCCTGAGCTGTTCTTACTAGCATTCAGAAAGTATTAGGAAAACTGCTTTACGGCAGGAGCGGACCTCATTGTGTTCTATGGGAGCGTTTTGTAGGCATGCTCTGTGACCTGTGCAGAGGTCATTGTACAAGGAAAGAATAGATAAGATCTGACAATCACCTACTGTGAATGGTGGATCCTGTCTTATTTATACATAGAGGTGATTACATTAAAGGGAAGATTAGAATGACAGACAAGCTATTAAGTAAAGTGATCTGTATACACCAAGAAATAGTGCCAATTATTAAGGCCCTATTACACCTTAAGGCCTCTTTCACATTAGCGGCAGCACGGATCCGTACTGCCGCAAGTACACGTGAGGAGCCGGAGCAGCGCTCCGGCTCCACACGTGTCACATACACATACACACACACATAGACATACACATGCACAGGCATACTTACATGCTCCCAGCATGCTCCGCACAGCACAGGAGGACGGCGCGCACATAGGAAGATTCCCCACAGCGCTCTCTGCTGGAGGGAGAATCTTCCTATGTGCGCACAGTCCTCCTCCTCCTGCGATGTGCGGAGCTGCTGGGAGCATGTAAGTGTATGCATGTGTGTAATGCATGTCTGTGTATATGTCTGTGTATATGTCTATGTGTATGTCTGTGTGTATGTGTCTGTCATGTGTGGTGTACTGTGGACGGATCCGTCATGAACTCTATTGGAAGTCAATGGAGGACGGATCCGTTTACTGAGTGTGTCAGCATTATCCAACACATTCCAGAACTGTAAGGGTTACATAGTATCATAAATCAGTATAATGCTATGTAACCCCCGTTCAGTGCTGGGAGGTCAGTACACAGCACACGTTGCGGGAGACGTCCGAGTCTCTTAGGGGCCTAAGACACATGGAACAGAGTCATGTTCTGTCCTGAACTTTTGAATGTGGTGGAAAAGGAACCCAGCTTTGATATGGGACCCAGTGGTTACCTTAATTCAACCAATGTCTCTACTAATCCATTCAGTCCTATGGCATGATAGCAAGATGAGTGCCATTCTGCATTGTTGACAGAACCCAAGTTCATTTGGTCATTGAAAGCCAGCTGATTACAATAAGTTGTAACCATAAGGCTGGTTTTCCACACAGTGCTATGGTCTTTCGGCAAGTAAAGGTGAAGACCCTGTTCTTTGAATGTGATTCACCTGTACTTGCCAAGAAGATGCTGCAAACTGCGCCAAACAGCTTTGTTTTTGTTACATGGTTCTCGGACATGCAGTATACTACTGCCCCGCAGATGCTAAGTGGAGACTCAGTCTTGATTGTTTTGATGCAGGTTTCGAAGTCAAAGCCAGGATTGGAATAAAAAAAGAGAGAAAACTCAGTCTGAAATGCTGAAACCAAACATATGTCAATGTTCTAATTCTAAAGTACAAAGAAAGGTCTACATTTCCATGAAAGTGATTGACTAACAACACAGACATGTTAATGTGTGACATAAGAGGGTCACAGGAGAAATGTCTTTCTTTAACAAGGAAAGTTGAGTACAGACTCAGTCAACACTGCCTCACAACTCTGACATTTCACATTATTCTGACCTTCCTGTAACATATATTTCAGGCTCGTAATTACAGAGTTGTGGAAACACTGAGCCCATAAGCGTAACAACTACTGACATTACACACTAAGAACTAGCCCTCACAATCTTTTTTATACTGCTGTACTGTTTTATAAGTTCCCACTGTTGTGATGCTTTATGATTTACTATTTTAACCTATGATATATCAGCTGAAGAGATAGCTGCTATGGTGATAGTTTGAAAGGAAGTTGCAGATGTGTGGTGAACAACATCTGATCTTCAGTAGTAGGAGCTGATAAGGGTGATTTTGCTAGTGAGGCTAAATTCTCATGGTGAACCTCATCATAACCATAACTTGCCTCTTTGTATATGTTTGTCTTGGTGACTTTTTGCATATATTACTACTTTTTAACCAAACCAATGGTGGAATCTAAAGGGAAGGGATGTCTAAGTCTATGTTCACACCTAGTAGATTTTTTTCAGAAATTCTAGGACTAAACAAGGGCAGAAGTACTTTCAACAAATCTGCCATGTGTGGACATACCTTAAGGGTTCGGCCACATAGTCAGGTTTTTGCATGCAGTTTTTTGGAAGTCAAAATGAGGAATGAATTAATAAACAGGGAAGTCAAATCTGTCCCTTATACTTTCTCTCTTGTTATGACCCACTCCTGATTTTGGCCTTCAAAAGTGCATCAGGAAACTGACCGTGTGGCAGTAACCTAAGAGTTCATTCAGACAAATGAGTTGCGACTTGTCAATGCAGTGGCCAGTTAGATGTCACACACAGATGGCGTCCGTCTTTTTCCCCAGAAACTGCAAGTCTTGCAGTAAAATTGGACCTAGATGGTGCATGCTTTACATGGACTGATTATATGTGCAGAAAATTACACATGAGTAGGCTCATTGACTAAAATGGGTCCATGTTCAGTCTGGGTGCTGTCTGTTCTACACTTGAATATCACTCGCCTGAATGAGCCCTAAGGTGTCATGCATGCTGTTCGGATTTCATCTGGAGAAATACAGAGTTTTTTTTCTGTCTGATTCCATAAGAAAATCGTAGCATGTTCCAGAAAAAAATGATTGTGAACTGAGTAACAGTGGACTATCCCAGCAGAACACGGCAGTAATATGAAAAACCTATTGAAATAATAATGACTATGACAGGCACATTTTTATTTGTGTCTTATGCCAGGGCAGTCAAAGGCAAACAGGCTGTGAAATAAGTGAGAGTTACTGTACTGTGTCCAAGATGGCTTGTAGATTCCACTCTAGTCCTGGTACTGCTTACCTTTCTTGGATATTCTGCCAAAGACAAGGAAAGTATGTGTTCTACAATTAAAAAATCATTGCAATTTATTGGAAATTATACTGCCAGTTTCTCATTATTTTTGTTTTACTGCACACAAATAAGGCGTACAGCCTTTTAGGTTTTAATATACCAGGGTGTGATTTATTTTGTTTGTGACTAATTTTCTTAATTGTAGGGAGTGAAATTAAAGGAATTACATTCAGTGTGAGACTTCATTGTTTGTTCACTAGCTAGATTTTATGAGTCTACAGAATCTTTCATTTTCTTTGCTTATTTTAACTGGTATCCTTTATGTACTGTATGTGAAATATTGGACTGTGGCATGCTTATGCTTTGCATTCACCTTGCCCTGGGTGTACAGCCAGATCATATATATACACAATATAATTGTAGACTCCGCAACATTAAAATTGCAACACCAAGAAGGACAAACTGTAAGGTTATGACAATTGAGGAAGTAGCAGGTGTTGCTGAGATCTGCAGATAATCAAACTTTAAAGCACCTAGCTCCATTCTGTGCCATGTGGGAGGGGCATAATAACCAGAATAAAAGCAAAGTTTTTTAGCCACATGAAGCCTCAAAGATTAGATCAAGTCATGTGAGGGGATTGTGCAATGCCTCCTGTTCCTCAACGTGCCAGTTATCACCACATGTTGCAAACTGAGACAGGGAATCCTTGAACTGAGAAACCTTGTTTTATTACTCTGGCAGGTAGCTGTGCACCTAGGCCGAGACATCAGCACTGTTCAATGTTGTGTGTCCTGGTCTGGTGGTTGGGAGAACAACGACGAATTGGACTGACAGCAAGAGGTGCACAGAGGCGAACTTATGCATTGACGGATGGTCTAATTAGAAGAATGGCGTGTAATGATCCATTCTGTACTGCAAGTGAAATCAGAGGTCACATTCCAAGCCTAGGGTGGCAAACACTGTCTGCACAAATCATTAGAAAGTGTTTGCAAGGCATTGGGCTATGAGGCAGACATCCATCTACAGGTGTTCCATTGACCTCACAACACCGTTCCCAAAGGCTATCATGGTGCATAGCAAGATGGCAATAGAGGCTGGAATGGAGAGCTATCCTTTTCAGCGAAGAGGTCTGCTTTTGTCTCGGACGCAATGATAGATGGAGATTCTGGAGACCACATGGGCAACTCCATGAAGATGCCTATACAAGGGAACATCACACCGGTCCTACTACCAGGATCTTGGTTTAGGGTGGCATAATGTATGGTAGCTGGACCCCTTTACTTTTTAGTTGATGTACACTAACAGCTCGTCGGTATGTTGATTTGGTCATGGAACCATTGATACGGACATTTCTCCAAAGTGTCCCAGGAGCCGGTTTTCAACAGAATAATGCCACACAGCATATTGCTGGTGCTACTGAAAGCAACCGGCATTACCTAAATATGCTACCATTGCCTGCAGCATCTCTGAACTTGTCTCCCATCAAGCACATCTGGGACATCATTACTCAGCAATTGGAAAGGGAGCTGCCAGCAGCGGGTCTTGATGATTTGTGTGCCAAAGTGCATTCAGAGTGACAGAACATTTCTCCGACCACACTCACTTGGATTTTTTCGGGACTCACACACATGCGGTGTTCAATCTGCTTCACTTTGGGGGCCCCTTTTTAGAGACAGGTGCAGGTCCCAGAGGTGGGACCCACACCTATCTGACATTGGTGGCATATCTTAGCCATGTGCCATCAATGTGTGAGATTGGTCAACCCCTTTAAATGTTTCTTGCC
Source organism: Rhinella marina (assembly GCA_900303285.1). Taxonomy (NCBI): domain Eukaryota; kingdom Metazoa; phylum Chordata; class Amphibia; order Anura; family Bufonidae; genus Rhinella; species Rhinella marina. The sequence continues at coordinate 434,013 of ONZH01009480.1, forward strand.
ATAGTTAGCTCATTAAGAATCAAGATGAGGATTGCTATATTTGTATGTTGGTGTAGAAACTTTCATTTCTGTAGACATGGAGTATGCGCTTTTTTTTACTGTCACAGTCCTGAGCATAAATATATCATAGGTGAGATCTCTGTATTGACCTTTGGTATACGTATACATAGTTTTTAGATCTCCCCTTATTTGTCTTTTTTCTAAACTAATTAACCCTAATTTTCATAATCTTTCTGGGTACTGTGCACAGGTTGAAGTACAAAGAAATCAGCCAATGATCACCATCAGCAGAAATGTAATGGTCCAGCGAATTTGTTACTGGGGGGATGGGTTAACTATAACACGTATGAATGGTAATTTACACTATACAAGATGCTAGCTCTCACATGAACTTGACTGACAAGACTGCCTGCTAATCAGCAACATAATCCAGTAATGTACGACATAAACATTATAACATTATAGTCTTCAGTAGTCTGAAAACAGTTAATCTAAACAGGTTTAACATTGCTGGACACTCGCATAATCATCTCAGTTACTGGTGACATCATAAGCCACAACTACATTTACTTGTATATATTTTATCCTTGATTCATTTGAATCTGTTTAGTCTGACAGCAGTTTTACCAAACACACAGGCATTTATCAAATGATCCATCAGTAGCAGCAGAAAAAGCAATAATACATCCAAGTGAAATTTTTTGCTTTGATTAATTCAAATCCATGGAGCCCTTGGGTCCAAAGCTTCTTCAGCAACATGGCTATTTGCAAATAGATTTTTATAGCACATTAGTGCTGGAGGAGATTCCAAAGAAAATAGCTCTTTTGAATATTAGAACCAGCTGTGACTTTCTTATGCTGATGACTCATATTTTTTTTTTATTGGGTGGGAGAACGAGGCAAAAGACACACAGAGTTTTATTCAAGACGTTGTTTGTTTTGCAAGGGGTATCCTAGCCACAAGCCAACTCGATCTTACCAAAATGCAACTCATGTTTATTTAATTTTTTTCTCCTCTCCTAACAGTTCCAATTATAAAAACAGAGCCCACTGATGACTATGAGTCAGCTCAAACCTGTGGCCCAATGAACCAAGGATTAACACAACTCTCCAAGCCATACTACAGCCAGCAGATTTTGATGCCCTCTGATCCTGGTTCGTGCCTTGTGTCTGGCTTCACGTCCTGTCAACAGAGAAACACTGTGATGTCATCGTCTCCAAACTCAAGCCCCAAACTCCATGACCTTTCATCATCTTCTTCATATAACAAATGCATCTCGAATCCTGGTCACTCTCAGCTAGGACTTCAGCAGCCCACTGGAGGTGTCCCCATCATACAGGAAGTGCCACGGTCTATAGTTGTGCACCCAAGTTCACCCGAACAGTCATCCCACATCATGCTGCAGCCGCAGGTGAGTCTCCATCAGAGCAGTAGCTGTACCTTTGGTTTTCAACAAACAGTCTATCCCAACAGTCCCTCTTCTCCAGTTCCATCTATTACCCAAGAGCCATCCTATTTGCAGCCCTGCAGTCCAACTCACTCATCAGTAATGAGCCAACAGCAGCACCAACAACAGAAGGTTCAGAGAAATGAATCTCCAACCACTCAACCTCTGTCACTGCCAGAGTTGCATGAGGACAGTAATCATAATTTGACCCCTATTCCAGTAACCATCAAGTGTGAGCCCGAGGAATTGGATCAGTTGTACTTGGATGATGGTAAGTGTTCCGCAGCTGTTGAGGCATTCATTCCACTATATTGCTGTATCAGTAAGTTCTTTATTAACCAGATGCTTTCACGAGCACTCATAAATTAACAGCACCAAGAAATGGTGCAGAAATATGTCTATTTAGAATTAATACAAATAAGAAAAGGGAATTGAAAATGTTCCTAATGTAGCATTTCTCATACTGTGTATTTTAAGCATTAAATGCCATTTTGTAACCACAGAGGTAGCTTAACCATCAATTGCTACACAAAAGTAATTGCAACCATATGCTCTTAGCTCATACAGGTGATTTGATAAAGTCTGAGTAGAAGTACAATAAAATGTCTAGCTATGAATAGTTCAGCTCTCTTGTGCAAACACTCCAGTAGCAGAAAATGTCACATTAATCTAAAAGGGCTTTATTCATAGCAGTGTTATATCTGTTTAAGAAAAGCTATGATTTCATTAATTGCTTTTATGAAATTATCGCAAATTAAATGTCTAATTAAATAAGGTTGTAATTAGAGAAACTAACCATGAACTATCCTTAGGATTGGTCAACAATATGAGATCAGCAGTGGTCCGACATCTGATTCCCTTGTTGATCAGCTGTTTACACAGGCTCCAACACCAGAACCAGGCACCGAAACTACACAGCCCTATACACCATGTAGTGGCCGTGCCTGTTAAGGCTACTTTCACACTAGCGTTATAGAATTCCAGTATTGAGCTCCGTCATAGGGGCTCAATACCGGATTAAATCGCTTCAGTTTTGTCCCCATTCATTGTCAATGGGGGCAAAACTGAACTGAAGACACCTGAATGCTCCTGAAGCATTCCGTTCCGTCTTCAGACCGGAGAGCAAAGTGCCGGAGGAGCAGGACGGTGCGCACAGATGACGATTCCCCACAGCGCCCTCTGCTGGGCGCCTGGTGGAGATGACGATTCCACCAGGCGCCCAGCAGAGGGCGCTGTGGGGAATCGTCATCTGTGCGCGCCGTCCTGCTCCTCCGGCGCTCTGGAGACCTGCCGGGAGCATGTAAGTATGTATGTGTATTTGTCTGTGTATATGTGTGTGTGTCTGTGTGTATGTATGTACTGTGTGACATGTGTAGGGCCGGAGCGTGGTTCCGGCTCCACACATGTTCCTGCGGTAGTCCGGATCCGGCAGCACCCTTCACCTGCTGGATCCGGACTAGTGTGAAAGTAGCCTAACTGTGGTGCTTCACTTCAAGTAAGTAGGAGCTGAGCTGCTGTAGCCCAGTATGACCACTACTCTTTGAAATTAAAGGGGTTTTCCATTATTTTAATATTGATGACCTATCAGGATAGGTCATCAATATCAGCTTGGCAGGGGTTTGACACCCGCCTCCCCCCCCACTGTTCAACTGTTTGAAGAGAAGGCCTCGCTCTGTCTGAACGCAGCCTTCCATTGTTTGATTGCACCTGCTCGCTGCGCTGTTGATGGCGAGCAGGTGTAACTACAAGCCATCCCATTCAGTACAATGGGACAGCTCATTCCTATACACTTGAATATTAAAATCCCAGATAACCCCCTTAACTGTGCTAGTATCCTGAGGATAGCTCATCTATATGTGGAGCCTGGAAAAACACTTTAATGGTATGTAAACCTCCACTGATATTAAACATTTTGTCTTATGCACACATCCGTTGTACGGATCCGTAACACATCACCCAGATGGACCATCAGTAGGTCCTTATTGTACATTTCTTTGCCTCTGAAGTCATACAAATTTTTTTTCTAAATTAATCTGTGATAAAACAAAAAATCATAGCATAATGTAGGGGAGAACATAGTCCTGAGCAGAGGGACCATGCAGTACTACAGCACACACAGTCCCTACTTGAGGCCTAAGTATACATAATAAATAAATCTAAGTGTGTCCAGCCGCAGCTCCCCTCTGTGATAACAGCTACTCAGTGGGCGGTGGGAAGGGGGAGTGGCGTCTTGCAATTAAAAAATGTCTGTCTCCTTTTAAGTACATAGCTATATTAGGTATCTGATCCCAATATTCGTGAGTAAGATTTCTCTATGTGCTGTACTTTTATGTGCCTACTGTTATACACACCAAGGGACACAAATGTTTTTCCTCTCCAGGAGAGAATATGGTACCTCATAGAGGCAACATATGGTAGCACACAAAATCCATATGTGTGCATGTTAGTCTTCATAATAAATAACACTGCCATTGGAAATTTAGTGTCTGTTAAATCAACAAAAGTCAGAAACTTGATAGAATCATTAAAGATCTCACACAAGAGGACAACTCTTAAAGGGGTTGTCCGAGTTATTTTTTTGTTCTTTATATGTTTCTAACTTGTCAGGTATAACAACTTTCCCATATACTTTGTGCTTCTAAAGCTGCTGGTTTCTCAGAGTTGACTGAGGGTCACATGACCTGTGATGTCAGCTTATCTCCCTGGTCTGTGATGTTTCGTTCACAAGCCTCAGAGTTCAGATAACACTCTGTACACAAGACGTCACTGGCCACGCCCCCTTTCTTTGCCGGGCTCCTGCTATCTGCTCTCTCCCTGGATTCCTTCAGATAAAACATTAACCCCTTCATCCAGAACACACTGAGGGCTCAAGGCTTTACAACAAATAATAGCTGCAGCAGTGAGAGGAGACAAATGCTGGGCAATGAGCTATAGAGGAATTGTATTGTACAAGAACAGGTAGGGAGAATTTCCTGTGTGTATCAGCAGTGTCGTTGTACAGCTCGGACTTGTAGTCCTACACAAACAACATGCTGCTGAGTATCCCAGCAGGCAGACATGTACTCACAGCACTTATATTCACTGCCTTTGCAGAGAAGGGGGGGAGGGGCAGAGATTGTTATTACTGCATGTAAACAAAGGCCAGAAGAGAACCAGGGAAATTAGGAAATATAGATTTTTTTTGCCTAAAACTTGCTGAACTTAGTTATATATTGCTACCCATCAGATTTACAGTGCTATATTTTTTTTTTCATAACTTGGACAACCCCTTTAATGTGGTCGTAGACATTAAAATTTATTAAAATGGACAATTTCAACAAAAACAATCAACCAAAATGAAATTTAACAACAAATGATCGTTTTACTGACAGACCAGTATTGCCTGAAAATAAGTCAGCTGTTTTTAAATATAAGTCGAATAAATCAAATGATCTTTCATTCAAAGAAAGCTCATTCATAGATAAAACATCTTACTTTAAAATAATGTTCCCAGAAAGATCTTTCATTCATCGCCCCGTTTTATTGAACATGTATGGCCAGTTTAATCAACTGTAACAGCTAATATGGACCAAAATGTGTACGGTCGTGTCTGCGAAATGAAGGGTTACCAGATGACTATTCAACTTGTATTCAACCATCAACCAACTTCTATCTAATGTGTATGGCCCCCTTTAGACTTTACAATTTATTTTTGATTTTAGACAGATTTGTACCATACAATACCTCCTTAACAAAACTTTATTTAGGAGGTATAGGTGCTTAATACTTGAATCGGCTGGCATGAATTGTCAAATTTGCTCATGATCAGAAGGTGATTAACATGGGTAGGCATTACACAAGTCCCTCTTTAAAGGGTTTCTGTCACCAGATCTGGGCATATTAAACAGGATGACATTTGCAATGTGCAAATGTCACCTGATGCCCAATCTGGTATTCATTTTTATATTGGTGCTCCCATTTTTGATAAAAAAGCACTTTTATTTTATGCTAATTAGGCTTACTAGGTGCAAGGGGCGGTTACCCTGCACCTAGTAAGCGCCGTTTGCCCACCTCTTGCTACGCCTCCCTTGTGTTGATTGACAGGGCCAGGCAGCTTGCTCGATCTTCTGCCGGCCCTGTCCTCGCTTCAAATTCCGCGCCTGCGCCGTGCGGAATAAAATCGGCGAAGGCGCATTGAGCGGCGCTGGCCGCTGGGCTCTCGGCTACCTCACTGCGCCTGCGCCGATGACATCAGAGTACACCCGGCTGATGTCGGCTCTCTTCCGGGTGTACTCTGACGTCATCGGCGCAGGCGCAGTGAGGTAGCCGGGAGCAGGCGCGGGGTTTGAAGTGAGGACAGGGCCGGCAGAAGATCGAGCAAGCTGCCTGGCCCTGTCAATCAACACAAGGGAGGCGTAACAAGAGGTGGGCAAACGGCGCTTACTAGGTGCAGGGTAACGGTCCCTTGCACCTAGTAAGCCTAATTAGCATAAAATAAAAGTGCTTTTTTATCAAAAACGGGGGCACCAATATAAAAATGAATACCAGATTGGGCATCAGGTGACATTTGCACATTGCAAATGTCATCCTGTTTAATATGCCCAGATCTGGTGACAGAAACCCTTTAAACTGATTTAATAAGGCAGAATTTTGTTTAGAAAGATTCTTGTATATTTTACTATAATTCAAACCTTTCAGACGATTCAAATTCATTATTTTGTGTGTTTGCCTGGCAGAAGTGTGATACTTCTGATACATTCCCTACTTTCCTTACTTTTTTAAACAACCAAACAAACAAATACAAACCAAAAAATAGAATTTTCTTGGGAATGTAATATCAGTCTAAATAATTGTGATAAATGGATTTAGTTATATATTGTTATATAACCATAACCTTCAAAGGGTTACATTTTAAAGTTGATATCAATTTACATATAAGGGATCATCTAGGAGAACATACCGTAATTTTTCTAAAAGGGGCTAAAAATAATCATTACTCACTTCATCAACCCCACTACTGATGTTCCATTGCTGCGCCACTTCCCAAAGCTTTTCTCTTCCTGGTCACAGCTCAACAAACTGGAAATAGCTGGAAATGCTGCTCAGCCAATCACCGTCCCCTTTGATGATCCATCTCAGGCAATGATTGGTTGAGCGGATATTTTCAGTAATTTCATTTGAGACCAGCAAGGGATGATTTTTTTTTTTGTTCCCTGTACAGCCCTCTTGGTATAAATATATGCTATAGATATAGAAATAACTCAAATGCCAAGAAACTGTTTTTTCATGAAACAGTTTTCAACTTTATAGCATTTAAAAAAAAGTGTAAGATCCCTTTTGACCATGTTGTCAAACTGTGCTTCTGAAAGATTTATTGGGATATTTTGAAAGGTTAATCGAAAATGTGATTATGTGACCTCACCGAGCTGTGATTTAGCACTCACCACTGCATATGCCAAAGAGCCCAACCCCTCGTATTACTGTGATACATGAGCTCTTTATTTTGAATAGGATTATAATTTACAATTGACTTGTCTGCTTTAAATAATTGTTGCCAAGGAACATCTGAATCTGATTGTCTTTTAGGAAAAAAAACAAAAAAGGGTTCATTGTGTCTTTCTTGGGAATTTTAGACATAGTGAACTGCAGGATTTTGCTGGATGCAGGTATAAAAACAGGGGGTTGCTTGGGGCTTGAATAACAAGGGGAGCTTTTTACTATACAGACGAAAAGAAATTTCCTTATTACCACAGCTGCAAAGCTCAATAAAAATGTCAGACTTGTTCTAATTTTTTTTACTCCAGTTTGGGATATTATTCTGTAACTCTTACTAATGAATTTTCCAAAATATAAAACAGGTCAGTAATTATGTACGAGAACGTATATGTCTTAATATAAGAGTGGGCTTCTATGTAGCAGTTGTGTGCAGCCAACCCCTCCAGCCAGTTTTACCTTCAAAATCATGGCTGCTGGAGATGGGAATGGATGTGTACACACCCTGCAGCCCCATTGTGACCTCTTCATGGAAACCCATCTTGACTGTGTGATTTAATATAGACAGTATAGTGACACCTGAAACTAGCTTTTAAGCTACAGTAGACAACCTTTAGCTCTCTACAAGTGAGAGGTGTAATGAAACCCACTTTTTCCTTTCACTTGCAATCCTTACTGAGAAGTAGCTATGTAGGTCCAAGAAGGCCAGGAGTCAAAAATAGATTTTTGACCCTGCCTAAAGAGTATGTTGTTAGTAAGAGGAAAAAAAATAACCCGTCACTAACTTGTCCCATACATATCATTCCTGTATAAACATGGACAACTAAATCCAATGTGAGGAACCAACTGAACATTCTAGACTTAAAGTGGCCATTAAGGATAAGCGAATCGACCTTCAGATTCAAGATCCGAAGTCGATTTGCTCAGAACCTCGTTTTAATGCTGTACAGAGACCCATCTCTGTACAGCATTGAAATGTATGGGCTTCGGCAAGTTGAAATTATTTTTCACTGAAGTCTCACAGGACTTTGGTGAATAACTTCAGTATTCAATTTTTAAACATTAAAACCATTTTAAAACAGGAATCCGAAGTCAGCTTCGGTACCAGCTGGTACCTCGGTACCAAAGCCGACTTCTGATTCAAGCTTTAAAATTATTTTCAAGTTGAAAAATCAAACATCGAACTTATTCACAGAAGTCCCTCGAGACTTTGATGATAACTAATTTCCCTTGCTGGGAATCTCCGTACAGCATTTAAACGAAGTTTTGAGCGCATTGACTTCGGATCTTGGATCCAAAGTTTGATTCGCTCAACACTAGTGGCCATAAATATAAGTCAGAAGTTGGTTGATGGTTGAACAGCAGTTGAATATACATCTGGGGAACGTTCGTTTTGCAGACATGGCCATACACATTTTAGTCTCTATGGGCCATTACAGTTGTTCAAACTGCTCATACATGGTAAATGTAACCAGGCGATAGATGAAAGATCCTTCCTTGAACTAAAGATCCTTCGTCCGACTATTAGATGAAAATATTGAACACGGCCAAATTCTTTACAAACAATAATAGTCTATCATTGGTTTGTTGTTTTTTTTTTTGTTAAATTACCCTGAAAAAACATAAATTTTGGTTAAAATCGTCTGTTTTGATCAACTTTAGACTAATGTGTATGGCCACCTTTAGCTTCTTTTGTGCTGAGGATGACAGATAAGATAGATAATACTTTATTGTCATTCATTTCTTACAACAAAATTTGTTTCTTAGCTCGCAGAGTTGTGCAAACAGCCATGTATACTATTTAATATATAGATACTATCCTATAATTACAAAAGTGCTTATGTGAAATCCCACTAATCATAACCCATCCAAATGGATCTAAAAAAAATCTATATCATATAAACCTAAACATAAATCCCATACTTCAAACCATCCCCTTTATCCCCCACTCCAACAGCATAAACAACTGATCGATTAATCCAACCAATTTATTTGGTTATTATTAAAGTATATGTGCATTTGTACAAACAAATATGAAGAAACATTCATATTGGTCGAAATAATTGCCCTACAAAAGAAGCAGTTCCTCAGTCTATTTGTCTGTGCTTTAAGAGTCCTATATCTCCTACCTGATAGTAGATTGAACATATCATGGCCTTGGTGGGTGGAATCTTTATTATACCGCAAGTTCTCTTATGCAATCTTTCCTTACATACCATATCCAAGTTCAACTCCCACAATTCTCTGTGCAGTTCATGGGGGAAACTGTGCTTTACAGATGTCATAGAGGGCCCCTTTCTATTACTCCTTGCTCTGAAGGAGCCACCCTGTCCATGTATCATATGGTCAGCCATTTATATAAATAGTTGACAAAATACAACATTTTCACTGCAGTGGGCATCATTGGACTGTCTTTATTTTAAAGGAGGGTTGTCTTCTTGAGACCACTTTAACATTAGTCAATATATGAGTAAATATAGAGTTAATGAGGTGGTTCCTAACTAGTAGACATCACACTTCACAAATAGCTGGAGTAAAGCCATGCGACAAATAACATGGACACCCATTAACATCAACGTGCACTTCATTTTCTTTGCGGCATCAAATGAACAGTAAGTGGCTGCTGTCCTTGGCATACCAGCTTATCCCAAGGGGTTCCAACAGCTAGACCTAGCCATGATTAGCTCATCATTAAGAAGGTGTTAGCTGGACACTGGATGCAGAAATTCTCCTGGGTATTCATAGGACCCCTTGATAGCCTAGGTGTGGCCTTTCAGGCTACAATACTGTTGTTTGCTAATGCAAAAAAATAACCCTGACTTACCAATCATATTTTAAGGTAATTATTAATTGTGCATTGCTGATGTTGAATGCATATCATTTTGTTTTTGTCTTAATTTTTTTATGAATAGTCAAAAGCTTATGTATAGAGGTTGCAATATAAGCAAGGCTTTGGATTTTGTATTCATTATTTGTGAAACAATTGTTCTACATTATTCTGAAGTTGTACATATTGAGGAACACACCAGTCTAGAGTGCTCCCCAATGCTTTGAACATTACAAGCAGCACTGACCTGAATGAAGTTAAACAGTGACTGTGTGTAAACAGTAGCTCATATTTCTTATCCTTATGGGATTTTTCAATCATGAGAATGTGTTGTATGTTGAGGTTGACCAGGCTAAAACACGTGTTTATAGAGCCGGTAGATTGAGTGCATATGATCTGAGCTTTCAACAACTGTTATAAATGAATATGGAAATATAAAAGAAGACTCATCAACATTAAAGATGAAGTCACTAGTGAGTAAGTGAAAGATGACATTCAGACGTTAATTTGAAGAAAGGACAAAATGTCAGCTCAGCTTGGTTTGTGTTCCCAATCATAAGGAGCTGTAGAAAATTTAAAGTGAAAGCTGGAACGGCTGCACTTCCTGCCAAATCTTGCCCCTAAAAATATGAGGTTTCTTAGATTTTTTTCAGCCATACACCCAATTGTTAATATATTTCCCTCTTGATTTCTGAAAAGTAATTTTGACTGCATTAGGTGACTCTATGTAGGCTAACGAAATTGGCAGCTGTCACTTCAATAATTGCATAAAATGTCTCAAAGGATGTAAAAAGAACCATGAGGCCCCACAAAACTTGAAATGCAGCCCTGCTCTGTCAGGACATGAAAGACTTGAAAATAATGCCCCTTCCATTTCTAAAACCAAAAAACACCAAATTCTAATAGAATTTTATCCATATGTTTGTATATTCAGGTGATGTTTGTATATTTGGAAGTAATAAAATTAAATAAAAAAAACTATTGTAAGACATGCACTGCATGAAATGTTCTTAAATTTCAAGCTCAGTCTGCTGTACCTGTTGAAAAAAAACATACTCACCTGCTCCACGCTGCTCCTTTGCAGTTTTCTGGGTCTCTGGCTCCCTTTCGCAGGTCCTCCGGTCTTCTGGTCCTGTCTGTAAACTTTTGGATGGATGGAGTCATGTGCATTGTTGTACCATTTGGTACCGCAGGCTGGGCTTGAAATTTTAAAAAGTGCGCCAAGCTAGAAAACCTTAAAGTTTTTTGCATGAAAACCTTATCCATAGCAACAAACCAAATTTCATGTTTAATTGTTGCAGTTTAGTCTAAAAATATAAACTGGACAGTTGCTACAGGCAAAATGGCACTTTTAGTTTAATACAGATGGCATTTATTTGATAACGGTTATTAAACTTCAAGATAGGTCCTGGGATTATCTTTGGATTTGCTCATCAGATTTTTTAAAGGCTATATGTACTTTCACTGCCAAATATTTTTATTGCTTTAGAGCATCCAAAGGGAAAAGAAATAAAGCAACTCAGTTAGTCCTCATTAAAATGTCTACTGTTTTTTATCTACAGCTGCTATACAGACCTATGTGTCTTCACGGTTAAAGGTAACATACCCCATAAAGGCTTATCCTGCAGTCATATCCATCCTATCTGCCACCTTCTTGTTAATATACCAAATGTCGGGGACATATGGAAGGGATTTTGAATACAGAATATGACTACACAGGATTTATTTGTTGTCTGTTACCGTGGAGATGTATAAGTAGACATAAAATATTAGGAAATTGTTATTAGGAAAACTCTTTGCAAGTTGCTTCTTTTTTTATTGTAGATGTATTGGGAGAAACAGGTGGGTTTGGTTGTGAAGGTGTACATAGCCTTAAAGGGGTTGTCTCATCATGGACAATTGAGGTATATCACACCTATATCGAGAACTGAGCACCGAAAGTGAAGGAGGGCACACTGCATATGCGCAGCCAACCCTCCATTTATCTTCTATGGGGCTGGTGAAAATATCTATTCCGTTGGCCCCATATTTCCGTCAGTGCACGGTGCACTCCCATTCACTTCTATGGGGAGCCAGCTTGGTGGTGGCTAGACCAGAGTCCTCCAGCCACCACCTTGCGGGGCTCCGTTCTCGTTATAGGTGCAGGTCCCAGGTCCCACCGCTGGGACACGCACCTATAAAACAATGGGGGTATATCCTAGCGATATGCTCCCATTGACTATGATAAGACAACCCCTTTAAAGTTTATAATCTTATTTAAAAAGTAGAACATTTATATTCAAAAACTATATTGGAATCCAACTCAGTAACCATCAAGTGGTGCAGGGTGATGAGTCAAAACAATTAAACAGAAAAGGTGCGGAATAGGTGCAGGCCCGTTCACTTGAATGATGCCGGGCATCCGCGGCTACGCGAAAATAAATAAAACATGTCCTATTCTTGTACACAATAGCGGACAAGAATAGGCATTTGGAAGAGGGTGCCGGGCCGTGTGTTCCGCAATTATTTTCTCTACCCTCTACTCATTTATATTCCACTTATTTTCAATATGTTGGAAGAAATAATGGATAATTTAAAAGCCTGATGGTGATTATACCCAAGAAGTTGAGTATGAAATCATTACTCACTGGAATTTAATGGAATAGTATTCATACTTGTCTGCATATGAAATGTGACGGTGATCTGGTGGAGTGTGAAACTCCTTCCAGACTATGCAGTTGTTTAAATGAGTGTCTGCATTTAATCTAAGACATCACTACAAATGCAACATTACAGTGGCTTAGTCATTATACTAGACTATGGATGACTGGTGTGGAATTTGGACAGTATTTTCCACACTTCTTCCTTAATTTTAGCACGGTAACCAGAGGTTTTTTTGCCCTATAGTCTACACCTTTCTCTGAGATAATTTTCATTTATTCGTTCTACTGCCGCACCAGAATTGGGGTGTAGATGCTAGGGTTTCACTGCTCTTACTTTAAAGAATCATTTCCAAAGATCATGGTCACATTTGGAAGTTTATATAATTTGCTTATGTTTGTAGCCTTTTTCCCAAGAGTATATTTCTTTGTCTCTTGCGCAATTGACATATAGGCTTAATTTAGGTCAACTTGCTTTTTGTTTTAGACCATCAGGGCTTCGTAGAAAATAATATCAGTGTTAAGAATGTTTTAACCTGTAGATAGGTTTTGGAAAAACATGCTAGATTTGTAAGTGCCGTCACTTTCAAGTTCACCACATGTTGCTACATGAGAGCTCTTTTATAAATGGGAAATATTCACAGTGAGGCATTGAAATCGGTACAAGTATCTTTTGTTTAGCAGGTATCCTTTTGTTTGTTGCCTTTAGATAACACATTTAGTAGGTTCAGCCCGAGGCTGGCACAATGATGTCTTCTGAAAGCCCATGAGTGCACTCCTGTTTGCAGTAGTTGGTATTCCAGCAACGTGCATGTTGCAGGTAGTTTACAGTAGTTAGTAGTTTTAAGTTCCAAACTGTTGTCTCTTCTGCAGTCTAGATGCCAAACCTACTATTTCCTCTTCATCCCAAATAACTACTCTTGGATGAAAAAAAAGAGATTTCCTCATGGAAAGTTTTACTCAGCTGGCTTCATGCCCACACCTAGGGCCCACCACATTTCTAATGATGATTGAAAGAATACATGCTGTGATAAAACGTGCTGAGTTGCTAACACTTCAGATGAAGCTTTAGATTTGATGGATAGAAAGAAAATAATACATAAAGAGGTAGAATAATTCATTAGAGTCAGATCTTTAATGGGTTTAAATGTTTACCCCTGCAAGGCAGAGAGCTATAAAACTATTCAGGCCGCCAGAATATCATGCTTGCCTCTCCCTGTTTAACCTGTGCCCCTTCCCCTGAACATCTCTCTGGGGGATCTCAGAGATTGGTCTGTAAGGCTTAATTGACAAGGGCAGGTGGCTCACACATTTGCAAGCCAATAACTTGCTCTAAACACTTTGCTGCAATGAACTTTACTTGTACTTAACGGCTTTTCGGTTGGAAAGCTAGATGTGAAGTTCTCATTTCTTAATTTAGAAAAAAATCCCATTACTGTGAACAATACAACATGAGGCTTGTACATTTTGTTTTTGCATAAAGAATTAGAGAGGGTTATTGAATAGAGATGAGCGAATGTGCTTGTATCGAGCACTGTACCGCTCGGCTCCACTGCGCTCGCATGGGCGCAGGCAGCCGCTTCTGTCCTCCTCACCCGACGGAAGCGGCTGCCTGCGCCCATGTGAGCGCAGGGGAGCCGAACGGTACAGTGCTCGTTACGAGCACGTTCGCTCATCTCTATTATTGAACTATCTAAAAGAAAAAATGGCTTTGTTGCCTATTGCAAGCAATCACAGCACAGCTTTCATTTTGTATTCTGCTCTTGAAAAATGAAACCTGTTTTGTTATTGCAAAGACAATTTTTTCTTTTAGACAGTTTACTGAATTTCCCCCATTGTATTTTTCCACAGTGAGGACTTCTCTTTAAAGGGTACCTGTCAGCAGATTTGTACCTATGAAACTGTCTGACCTGTTACATGTGCACTTGGCAGCTGAAGGCATCTGTGATGGCCCCATGTTCATATGTAGCCCATAGGAACAATGGAGGTGTTGTCAGAGGCTCAGCTCTCTGCAACTGTCACACCCTCTTCACTTTGATCGATGGGCCAGGCAGGGAAAATGTCTACCCTGCCGGGCCCTGTCAATCAAAGTGTAGAAGGCACGGCAGTTGCAAAGCGAACAGAACCTCTAGGTGTAATGGCAACACCCTCGTTGTTCCTAGAGGCTCATTTGCATATATTAAAACATAATTTTTCTTAGCAATGCGAGCATATATAACATGGGAACAACACAGATGCCTTTAGCTGCCAAGTGCACATGTAACAGGTCAGCCAGTTTCATAGGTACAAATCTGCTGACAGATGCCCTTTAAATAATTTTTTTTACACATCTGAAATACATATTTTAAAACAATACATTCCATCTACGTGACTGCTTCTGATGTTAAAAGAATTTTCTTAATGTGTTGTTTTCGGCATATAACTTAATGACATTGATAATCCTGGTATAAAAATGGTGCACGGTAAAGTCCCAGCAACTGTTCTATTTTAAGGTTTGTGATGTGGCATCTTGGCACCGCTTCTGACCACTATCACGTAGGAGCAGTTCCACTAGCCAGAGGGAATATAGTAATCTAGCTATGCCTTACATGTGGGTAAAAACACTGGTACAAATCACTCCTCACATAATAGGAAGACTGTATGTATTCTTCTAATAATTTCTATCATGTTTTTAATAATTGTTCAATATTTTCCCAATATGATCATGCTGAATATGACATAATGAAAGGCCAAAATGGCAAGACAACCTAAGCATTGGCATAGGGTCAGTTAGGCATTATAGTTGCTGGCACTGTCCTATGCAATATTTAATGGGGTTGTCTGGCCTAGCGGCCAACCAGTCATCCAGAACTCTGCCCCATTAAAAAAAAAAAAAAAAGAACTCTCACCTGTCTGTGGTCCCGCCATGCCTGCAACACTGTCCTGTTGGCTTCTGGTCCCTTCAGGATCAGAAATTGGCTTGGTCCCATGACTGCACAGGTCCCATCTGCTTGACCAAGCCGCTTCCTAGTCCTGCAGGGACTGGAAGGAGCCAGGAACAGGGCAGTGTCGCAGACATAGCAGGACCATAGACAGGTGAGAGGTTTATGTTAGTGGGGCACAATTTAGAAACATTGGGGTTGTTAGCTCCTAGGCTGGGCAACCCCTTTATTGTATCAATAGTTCTTGGTTGGAACAGCAATTCGAATATAGTAGACGCCGACCAGAACTTAATTATATATATATATGCATAGAGAAAGTAAATAGACTTGTTCATATGATGATGTTAATACAATTATAATGCAAGTGATTGTGGTTTTAGTGTAAAAATGATTGTAACGTAGTGGCTGTTTACGGGATTAGAGGAATATCACTAATCGATAACTAGTATTGGCCTGGTTAAAGGGGCTGTGCACTTATAAATGCTTCTAGTAAGTAAAAAAAATTGTTATGGTTGTACAGATTGCAAATCGTGATAGGCACCTGAATTTCAAGGTCTTATTTAATTAGGAAAACTAAAAAAAAGAAGTATATGGATGGTATACAGATTCCCCTGTCCAGACCTAAGCATAATTGTTGTGTTATGTGAGCTCCTGTTCTGCGCTTGCTCAGCTCTGCCAAAAGTCGCACCGATGTGGTGTGTAGACTTTTAGAAGAGTTGAGTGGAGCAAGCGCAGGCCAGGAGCTCACATAGCACATTGCTCCTCCTGCTTGTGCCTGCACTGCCTGCTCATCTATACCAGGCTTTAGGAAAGCACCATTGGTACAAGCAGGAGCAGCGATGTATGCTCCAGCCTGTACAGCGTTCAATGCAGCCCCAGGGGAGTCCATACACAAGTAGACAGTGGTGTATGAATTGCAAAGCGCAATAGGCACCTGAACTTCAGATGTGTATTTCTCTAGAAAAACTAAAAAAAATAATATTGCAAAAATTATTTTCAGCACATTTAGAATAGATTTAAATATTACACTTTTCCTGCACCGTTTGGACTCTCTGACGGCTGTGGTATCAAAATTACTTGTTAGGGTGAGTTCATACCATGGTTTTTTACCCTGGATTTCAGCTGTACAGCATTCACATGAAAACCACCTCCCTTTGTTTTCAATAGGAGCCTGTACCAACCTCCATGCGGCTGAGGATTATTTTTGTATGGTTTTTCCGACCGTGACAAGAAATGAAATAACCATTCTTGGTGCGGTTTCCGCATGGACATAGCTGGAAACTGCGGCGGACATCTGCTCATGTATTAGCCACATTGAATGGGGCTAAAGCTGCAGATGGATCCACCGTATTCAAATTGCAAATCCGT
The DNA here is from genome assembly GCA_900303285.1 of Rhinella marina. Taxonomy (NCBI): domain Eukaryota; kingdom Metazoa; phylum Chordata; class Amphibia; order Anura; family Bufonidae; genus Rhinella; species Rhinella marina. The sequence continues at coordinate 450,688 of ONZH01009480.1, forward strand.
GGCAGATTCTTCCATCATGGAAAATCCTCTGTGTGAACTTGCCTCCCCATTCATTCACACTGCCCTGTGTACAGAGAAGTGGACAATTCTGAGGCCAGCCTTATATAAGGTTCTTTTTTCTACCATTACTTCTAATTGTAACATAAATAATAAGAAAGGACAAATATAAAAGCTATATCCAATGTATGTTTCTTTCTTTTTGGATCCATTATAGGCTTTGGCTCATAAAATTGTATCAAACACTGCTACAAAACTTCATGTGTGGTTGTGGCGTAAAGCAGTCAATGATTTGCCTTGGTATTGTTTTACTTATAGAAAGTCCACATTGATCGCAAAATAGATAAGAATTGAACTTTTGGAGGCATGTGCACAGTAGTTATGTGTATAATGTGAATACAGCATAGTGCATGAGAAGCTTTGACAGTGCACGGGTTAAGTTTTTTAACATAATAGCCTTGGGCCATAATAGAAATGCTTGTGCATAGCATGTCTGACAATATGTCTGCTTTATCTTGTAGCATGGGATTTTCTGTAATCTCTGCTTGATATGAAACACAATAGGACATGTCCACAGTTACTCTTTTTCTTGTTATCCTTGTGTGCACTTGAAGCTATCGTTCCCATGTCTGCATCACTGTGGTCTTTTCTTTGTTTGTAGACATCAGGGGACCGTCCTATCTCTGCTATTAGAAAATCTGATGTTGTGCCCACGCTATCAGCTCCCCTTTTAACTGCTCTACTCTCCTTTCCCATACCCATTTGTTGCTTTCCTCCTGGTTTGTGAAAGTCATTACCCGGGGACTTCTCTATCAGACCCATGCAGCTGCTGTTTTTTCAGATATGGCAGGAAGTAGGCACCGGAAAGCAGCGAGAGGATAAAAAAAAAGGGGATAGAAATTCCTCTTGATTTACAAAGGTTCTGGCTCCAATCAAAGCCAGTTGCAAAAGAAAAAAAAAAAGCGAGAGTAGACATCCCTGTCTGGATTGTTGATGTCAGGACGGAGCATTAAGCCATCACTTTTTGTAGGGTATTCTGGAGTTATATGATACTTCTCTGTAAATCTTGAAGCACTTGGCTCCATGAAAAGTTCCACTTCACTTGCACTATAGAGGTGGAACTGACACGTGTGCAGTGGGGAGACTTGCGCTTGCTCAGCCTTTTAACCAGCTGAGAAAACCCCTTTGTATAATAAATGGTGGAATCCAGGGCACTCCTTTTCACACTCCTTTCTAGCAGTAGGTCTGTGCTCCAGCGTCCATAATTCCTGGACACCTAGATCACTTCTAAATGAGTGTTTGCAATGAAATCTTTTTTAAATAGTCTACATACAGACATGCAGACAATATTCGCTTGGTTGTTTTTTGTTTTTTCTTTTATGTACGTGGAGTTGAAAGTCAGCTAGTTAGAGAGTGGAAGGATTGCATAATTGCAAAGAGATTTCCAAGTGTGGTCTCCTTTTGGGATACTGGACATGTGACATGTGATAGAATCTTTTAGGCCCCAGGTTGTATTCAGTGGCCAGCTTCTTCCATGCCAATGGTTCCATGTACCCCTAGTAATGTGACATCTTGACATGTGACAATAGCAGCCAGTCACTGGCCATAGCTATGATGTGGCAAGATGACATGTAATCAGTGGAGTGGATTGCACAAAGCCCACCTGTAGACCAGTGAACTGTCAAGAGACACAGCCCCTGTGTATATTCTTGTAAATTTCTGGTGTCCACCTACAGTACAACAGTCACAGTTTCTTATTCATTTAGCACTGTGACTAAAGGGTCCTTTACATGAGCAAAGACTCGTACAGATGATTGCTAACGAGGATTCATAGTGGCGCTCATTAGTAATGATTGGGTAGTATAAATGTACTGCCAATTACCCAACGAATGAGCAAAATGCTTTTTGCGCACGCAAAATTATCGTTTACCGTCAGAAAATTGTGCCGTATAAACATATCTCCTGGTGGCAAGCAACGAGTACTTATGGGGAAGAGCAATGGCATTAGCGATCGCTCCTCCCCATACTCTGAAAGAGATCGCTGCATGTAAATGAACTGGTCTCAGCAGATTGTTGGGAAGGAATGCAACCTTCCTGACAATCTGCTGTTAGATCACCTATTCAGTTTTATTTTTATGTTATACTTTGTATTATACTCTTGTTTATAGGCCTATAATGGCATGCATCAAGGTAAAGGCTGTTCTGTAGATTACCGTATTTTTAATGATAAGACTCACCTAGGTTTTAGAGGAGGAATCAGACCTCAGAATAGACCCCAGTCTTCATCAGACCCCCAAATTAGACCCCCCTCCAGCTTCATCAGACTTCAGATAAGACCCCCATATCAGACCTCAGATCAGATCCACATATCAGATCTCAGATCGGATTCCCAGATCAGACCCTCATATCAAACCTCAGATCAGACCTCAGATCGGACCCCCATATCATATCAGACCCTCATGTCAGACTTCAGATCAGACCCCCATGTCAGACCTCATATCAGATCCCCATATCAGATCAGACCCCCATGTCAGACCTCATATCAGATCCCCATATCAGATCAGACCCCCATGTCAGACCCCATCAGAGATAAAATAAAAGAACTTACCTCACCTGCTCCACTGCCACTCTGCAGATCCGATAGTCTCTTCTGTAGTTATGCTGCCTGGCCTTTTCTGGGTCCATGCACCCAGAAGAAGACCAGGGAGCGATGAGTACAGGAAGTTCTAACAGCACTACAGTTACTGCTTTTGCTATTTAGAGATATGCTTTAGAACAGCCACATGTGTCACAGACACAACAGACTGGCGCTGTCCTCCTTGACATGTGTATGGGAAAGTTTTCTAGGCATGCTCAGTGACCTGTGATTAGGTCACAGTACAAGGAAGGAGTAGAAAGGCTGTGGCCATCATCTATTGTGAACATTGGATTGTGTGTTAGACTACTTGCACACTTGCGTTTGCAGGATCCGTTTGTGAGTAATTTATACAGAACAGGAAATCTTAACATTTTAGGCTTAGTGGCCAGTGTTAAAATTGCTGGATTTTATGATTTTGTAAAAAAATATTGTAACTTAGAAAATTGAAAAGAAAATTCTAAAAAATTAAGTTTAACAATAGGTAATTTTCTGATGTCATATTGTCCCTAAGTCTAGTGTCAACTTGGTGATTGGCCAAATAGCATTTTAAACTCCAAATTCCTGCCACATAAATACTGTACAATATATGATGCAAGAACTGAAGATGTGAGTAGTGATTATGGAGGTGTATGTGGAGACTTATTGTCAGCCTAAAAGCTGCTTGTAAGGAATAGACATATAGAGGGTCATTTATGATTAGATATATGCCACTTTTTGGAGTATATCTGTGGCAGATTCGATCACAAAGGGTATTTGTGGCCGAATCTGCCAATTCTTCCCCTTCCATGCCTTGTACACTAGTTCTAAAACAGGGGGAATGGAGTGAGGGGGGGGGAGGGCGAGCCGGCAGGCCCGTCTCATTTGTAATTTTCTACCCCAGTTTTTGGCATAGAAAATGATTTAAGTTTATGCCAGCAAGGGAGATTGGCATAGATTTAAGGCTGTTAGGCGCCAGCGGTGGATGCGCCTAAATTATGTAGAGGCAGGCTTTCATTTTTTTCATTTTTTCCTTGTGTTCCAATCCTCAGGAAACCCTAAGTTAACACAAGGCTTGTCCATGCCCAGTTTCCCACACCCTAAAAATTACAGTTTTACCTTAGTATCTGGTATAAGAGAAAGGTTGCAAATTAACCCCACCCCTTCCAAAAAAAACTGTAGTCTCATTGGCATACCAAGCAGTAGAAGGTATTTTCATATGGCTAAAAAAAAACATATGCAGAAAGCACTTCTGCGTGGCCTGGGCTTTCAGCTCAAATTCTGTGGCACTCTTACATGGCCTGAGCTTTCAGCTCACTTTTTGTGACACTTCTACGTGGCCTGGGTTTTCAGCTCACTTTCTGTGATACTTCTACATGGCCAGGGTTTTCAGCTCACTTTCTGTGACACTTCTACGTGGCCTGAGCTTTCAGCTCACTTTTTGTGACACTTCTACGTGGCCTGGGTTTTCAGCTCACTTTCTGTGACACTTCTACGTGGCCAGGGTTTTCAGCTCCCTTTCTGTGACACTTCTACATGACTGGGATTTTCAGCTTCCTTTCTGTGACACTTCTACATGGCCTGAGATTTCAGCTTCCTTTCTGTGACATTTCCCAAATTTTGTACGCTCCTTGATGCAGTATGATAAATATTTACTGAATGCATCTTCAAAGCTAATCTGTGTATTTACAAATAAAATAATACGCACAATTAATTTTTATTTCATCACCCATTATTCACATTTACACCATTCTACATCTGCAAACATTTAAGTGGAAGAAATGACATTTAAAGATGTTTTCATTTTCATTACAGTCTCCAGATGATACTTGTCAGAGAGAGTGAGCGTATTCCACAATGACAGATGTCAGTAACCAGCACCCCATGCTGCAGCCAGCTACGATGGGGGAAGCCGCGCTGTTTGCTGCTCTTGGCTCAGCTTGGCCCTTTAACAATGTCGGACTCAGAAGTGCTTTCATAGGCAATATCTTCCTTTTTTTCCCTCCTTTCAACAGTAGCTCTGGCCAGAAAGCTGTATACTACTGTATATTACCCTGGTTTAAAAACCCAAAGATTCAAACAAATTAATCTCTTGTTGACATTGTAATAAAAGTAAGAATAGACGCAGGGCTTCAATTATTTTAAGGAGCTGAGATAGTTCCCTAGGAATCTCAGACTCCCAGTGCAGAGAAGTTATTTCCTTTTGGCCGATGACTGAAAAAAGGTTTGGTTGTATTAAATGATGTGGCAGATGTAGAGCTTAAGTCAGCTGGGAGGAAATAGTGTCTCCCCATTACTTATATGCATTCAGTAAGCACTGCTGAATTTAACTATTTCTAGTACTACTTCACTCGAAATATTATAACATGCAGGGGAATCTATCTTGTCTGCTGGTCATTTTATTCATTTATCTACTTGCAGATGCAACATTGCAAATGTAGTGAAACGCTAGCTTTGGATCTACTCTTATACAGAACTCTAGAACTCTGCAATCTCTCTCGTTACATGGGCGGTAGTTTAGGTAAGAACTCATGCACACAACCAATACAGCTACGTACAAACTCCATACAGGGGCAACATTAGGCAACATACTTAGTAGGGGTCAGTGTGGAGGTGCAGAAACACCTGGTGATCCATACAGGTTCTACACATAGCATTGGTGGTTTTTTTTTTTTTACATATGTTGAGGACCAGTGCCTAACCTCCCCAAAACTACGTCAAAGACACCTCAAAAACCAGTCAGTACCCTGCTCTGTACTAAAAGGCACAACAATCCTGAAACAGTTGTCTGTAGATGGATACCTATAAGGTGGTTTTCTTACTTTTTGAGGAGAGGTGTAATTTACCTATTTAGCACATGAAAGTCACATAAGCACCCCAAAATAGTTACATGTAGTTGCAACAGTGTTCTTGTACCTCATCATTTCTTTCCTAAATGGGTTCTCTGACTCTTTGTAACCGATGAGCTATCCTCTGTATAGGTCATGAGTATCTCATCACTGGGGATCCAACACCTAGGAATATCAACGATCAGCTGTTTGTGAAGGTACCAGAGCTCCTGTGAGCACTGCAGCCTTCTCACAACTTACCAAACTCAGCTCCATCCATTTTATAGCAGCTGTTCTTGGTATCATTCACTTCAATGGGGCTGAGCGGGACCTAGGCCATGTGACCGATGAACATGACTTCACTGGCCTAGAAGGCCGCAGCACACACAGGATCGCCAGTGCCTTCTCAAACAGCTGATTGTTTGGAGTCCTGGGTGTCGGACCCCCACCGATCAGATACTGATGACCAATCCAGAGGTGTTATATGGAGCTAAATAGTGACATGAAATACCGATTGTTTTGTCTATATTTCGCTCGATTTGTTCAAACACTTACTTTTAATGCTGTACAGAGACCTGTCTATGATCCGAAGCTCGGTTCACTCAACACTAGTGGAGACAGTATGACCAGAATAACGATGACTCCATATTCATGATATATTCTATATGGAATAGATATGGACTCTGAATATGCAAATGTGTCTTAGGCCTAAATTATATGAAAAACATGACAGCTCTAGGAAATTAGCTCTGAGAATTTAATCTCTGCATCTGCTTTCCCTTATTGCCTGAAAACCTCACCTCCTAAGGCGATTTTTACTCGATCGGTATACTAGTGAGTATTTTGCATAAGTATTTGTAAGCCAAAACCAGGAGTGGATCCAAAACACAGGAGACAAATATACAAATTATATATTTAAATTATACTTTTTAGGTTCTACCACTGGTTACTGCCTATTCTTTTTTCAACTTGACCTCTTTTGACCTATTTTCACCATGCTGAAAATCGACACTCCCATAGAAATTAATGGAGGATGGCAATACATGAGCAGTGTGCTCTTGTTCTCTTTAGGAGCTTCATTCTAGAGATATGCACCTCTCTGACATATAGAGGTGGTATACAGTATCCTAACGATATGCCACTAATGTTCCAGGTGAGAAAACCCCTTTAAAGGCTGTGAATACCTTTGCAACCATATTTGTATTGCTCCGGTACATCTACTATGAAATAAGAAGCAGTAGTTTTCATTAAATTTATTTACAAGATTCTTTGAATGAAAGGGCCCCCAAAGACAGCTCATTTAGGTTAATCTATATGGATTACTTCTTAAGTAAAATAATAATAGCAGGCACTTTCCTTATGGTTTATAGCAGTGCCATATGATTTAAATGTGCAGTGCTTCTCAACAATGATGTATTTTTCTGTGCTAAGAAAAAGAAAAAGTCTTCAACTTCTTCAATGGAAATGTTTTGAAAAATAAATATGAGAAAAGGGGAATTTCAAGTATCCTTTAGGATGTATATTAATCATGGTATAATACCAATGATCCCTCAAGATACAATGCCCTCAGGATACAATATTTTCTACATACACTGGTCTTTTCTGACCCATCGTAAGTTGAAACTAGACTCAACATACAATGTCTCAGAATCAGATCCAATCAATCAAGGCCACTTCTCTGGTAAAATAGCTGGATTAGTTGCTAGTTATCAGCTATTCCTGACTGTTATATGTAAGGACTTGTTTTATCTGTTTAATCTTCTTATTTTTCTTAAATCTTCATTTTCTTTAATCTTGGATGACATTTTGGGGCTTTGGAACCAATTACTCAACTTACAGTGGTTTCAACATAAAATGGTCGTCCTGGAACCAATTAATTTTGTAACTTGAGGGACTGCTGTACAATATAAATGTAATCTATAAAACCATTGTTAACAGTTCAACTGCAACTTACATTGTGTTCACATAGTAACTGCAGATTTGGATTTGGCATTATGCTAGATGAGCTATGGAGTGACTGCCTTCTTTATAGACTATCGTCAATAATCAGGAAAATACATACAATGCAACAGCACACTGCTAACCAGATAAAGCACAAAATGCCATAGAGATATGAGGTATTCTGGAGCTAATGCTATGCTTGTTTGGTAAATTAGAGATTCTTGGCAAATATATTTTGTACAAAATTATCTGGGCCCGTTCACCAAATCGTCCAGGTAATCTCTGTAGAACGGGAACCTAACACTATTTCCTACTTGTTATGTGCCAACCTTGGCTTTCGTATAATCAGGGGGTGTTTGGTTCCACATGCATGCTGGGTCCCTTCTGCCTTTTGCCATTTGTAGTGCTTCAAAGGCCTCCACTAATACAGGGATGCAGGTACCAAGCATGCATGCCGAGTCCACTCGGCTTTATAGTTACACTAGTTAAAATCAGCCTATGGAGCTGGCGGGGCTAGTCAGGAGTGCATGACCAAATGGAGTAGCCACACCTCTAGTACAAACTTACAAAGAAGACCCCTCTTTTTATCGTCAATAATCATTAGCTTAAAAACGGCTTCAATCCTAAAAAGGTCCATCATTGTACTAGTGTGTATTGTATATTTAGCACATTAGTGTATAACTTCCAGTGAGTGTGAATGGTATACTGTAAGTCCCCCTGTTGTATATTATATGTAGCTGGTATATTAGTGTATTACTAGTATATAAACTGTAACTATAAAGCTTACACCCACTTGGAATGGATGGAAATGGATGGAAATGGGAACACAGACGAATCGAACTAGACAAATCTAAATGAAATTGGTCAGAAATTTGTGTGTAAAGCCAGCTTTTGACAGGGGAGGATCAGTCTTGTCATGGCATTGTATTGTGAATGGCTAGGATTCTGCCACTTTCTGTAGACAGGATGCTTGCTCTGTTCACTAGAAGCTTGTTCTCATGGTTTTGCTACAGATGTCTCCCAGCTGCTCTCAGTGATCCATCTCACTACCGGTAGTTTAGTTTGTGGCCTTTCATAGCTTGTTACTGTGAAGAAGTGAGGTTGTGGTATGCTGGGCCTGGCATTCACTGCCTTGCCTTATCACAGTGGAAATCTGTTGATGCCGTGTCTTCTGTCTGAATCCTAAATATAAGTATGAAGTGAAATTAATACAATATCCAGAGTACATGGCACAGCAGACCCTAACTCGCAGGATTTAAAGAGGACCTGCCACCTCTCCTGACATGTCAGTTTTAGTAACTACTTGTGTTCCCCATGTAATAACAATTCTGGAGCATCTATTCTAATGATTTTATGTTGTGCCATTCCTGTATTATTCCTGCAAGAAGTTTACAAATAAATTGCCAGCAGTCTGCAGTAATGGTATTGCTGGGCGTAACCAGTATCAAGTGTGTCTGACTATCTAATCAGTGTTGCTAGTGTCAGACTGTACAGAGACATACCCCAACTGGTAACAGCCATCTGTACCTTTACTGCAGACTGCTAGCAATTCATTCATAACTTTTTGTAAAAATAATAAAGAAATGACACAACATAGAGTGATAAGAACAGATGCTCCAGAATTGTTATTACATGGGGAATGCAAGTGGTTACTAAAAAAGTCATGTCTGGAGAGGTGGCAGGACCTCTTTAAAATATGTATGATACTGTAGTATATGGTAGAGACTAGTCACTCACTGCTACTATGCAATTAACCCTTTTCCTGTATTATATAGAGACACAGTTGTAAATTTATTCCATATTATTTGCATCACAGTGCGGTCTACATTTGCAACCTGATATGTGTAGTCGAGGGGGTCTGTACCATGTTCCACACCACATTTTTACATAGGCTTAAAACAAGCCAATTATGTAGCAGTTTATTGAAAATGGTTAAAAAATGGTTAATGGCTTGTTAATCATATAGGGTCAGAACTTCTACTGTGGTGCCCGACTTGCAGTATAGTTAATAAAAAAATGTTGGGTATAGACCCATTTGCTGGCTGTCTAGTGAAGTCACCTATAGCTGTGACCTCACTACACAGCCTGAGGAAGGCCATACACCTGAGACATTTCTCCTAATTATTCTACAGAAGTTCATAGATGGCACAGGTGCACACATAGAGGGGATGTGCACCTGCGCAAGATTTGAAGCGGCATCATTATGATGTGGAGGAGGTTAGACTAGGCTAGGAGGTGAAGAGAAGGGGAGGATCGGGGCTGTGTTCTGATGGGAGAGGCTGGATTCCTTTAGGGATAAGTACAGTCCCTTGGGCTGTTTTATTTCTCATTGGTATAATTATAAAAACATGTTTTGGGTCAAAAGAAGACGGCGCAAGACATGAAGATATATTTGGAAATCAAAATAGAAGAACCACACTGCGGTGCAAGGGGTTAAAAACACTCGCCAGTAGTGACAGACTCCCTTTAATAAATTATATAGTAAAGCCATATTCCAGTTAGATCATACGATTAATAAATACTAATACAGATCATATTGACACTGTCATCTTCCCATAGGGGAAGCTCAATGCCTTCTCCTCAACCTCCTAAAATATCCTCTTCTGTTCTTCAAAGATGAGTCTCCTGCAGAATGAAATAGTCACATGCTGATACTGCAGTATGGCCTCTGAGAATACACATGCGGATAGCTGGAACTTGTCAGAAGGCTATAGCACAGGGGTGAAAACAAACAGCTGGGTATTAATAGAAGTTGAACATCTTCTCTGCTCGTCTTCTCTCGAATAGTGAATGTCTAACATAAACAGGCTAGGCATGTGTCAGGAAACTACGAGGCCCACAGCCATATCTCAGCGGGTTATCCCAGTTATCTTACTTATCTTCTCCCTGGATTTTACCCTAATCAAACCTCCCTGAGTGCCCTTGTAGTGACATCTATGTACTACCCAGAGTCCTCTATGTTACTGTATAGATCCTGGTTGGAAACAGGTAGGAAAATGTTTCTGCCCCATTGTTTGACAGTCACATCTGACAATGCTAGTCATCGCTGCCAAAACCACATGCTTAGGGGAGGATCGTGTTTTATTACAACTTGCTACTTGTTGTCAGCGAACACCGCCTCCATCCATTCTACCATTCCAAAAACAGCATGGCCTACAGCTATGATTAGACAGATAAAATGCCTTAACTTTAAACAAATCCAATGCACCTGAAGTAACAAAAAAACAAAACAGATGAACTCTTGCAAGAATGTGTTACAATACATTTTCCATTACTTCATGACTTTTCCTATGGACTCCCATTTACATGCCTTTCAGTGCTCCCCCTCCAGGATTAGGTTGTAGAACAGGGGATCGCTTTTATCTTTAGATCTTTTATGTGTTATAAGATTAGTAAAAAGATTATTGTCAAACACTTAACCTGTCATGTTTTCTAATTTTAGCAAGAAGTGTCTTTACATTTGGTTACTTGGTTGAGGGATCCATAGATGCAGTCATATAATATTACTTACTGCACCTTTTATCAAACTTTTTGATGGATTCAAGGAACCACAAAAACTAAGCAGCAGTTGCTGAAAAAAATTATGTTTTGTTATATGCAAATGAGCCAACGGGGAAAGGGGGGGGGGGGCTACCATTACACCAAGAGGCACTGCTTTCTCTGCACCACTCTCTGCACTTTGATATACAGGACCAGGCAGTGTTATCACTCTTGGCCCTGCCAAAGTGGAAAGAATGCGGCAGTAGCAGAGAAAACAGAGCCTCTAGGAGTAACGGCAACGCCCCAGTTGCTCCTAGAGAATCATTTGCATTCTCAGCAATGCAGGCACATATGAACATGGGACCAACACAGATGCCTTCTGTGCACATGTAACAGGTCAGCCAGTTTCATATGTACAAATCTGATGACATATACCCTTAAATTCCCTGCCGTTCCAGCAGCACTGCTCTGATGTTCCTAATTTACTGCTGCAAACCGCCGCCGTTTACTGCCACCTAACTACTGCCGCCAATAATTAGCCTCAGAGTTCTCATCTATATTTATGACAGGAAGCTGGCGGGGACCAGCAGAGTGGCAGCGCTGGATTGGTAGGGATTCAACTGATATTTATTTTTTCATTTTTTATTAAAGATTTCCCTCCCTGTAGAAAAACATTACCCCAGACAACAATAAAGTACACTTCCATCAAACATTTTTTAGCAAATATTAACAACCCACCACTATTCTATGTAATTATTTTATAAAAACAGGTGGGTGCTTTTCTCAAAAGAATTTTTGAAGTCACACCATTTATTCTAGTTCCTTTCCTGGCTCTTTAACTTCTTTGTGTGGACTTTTAGCACAGCAACTCTTTCAGGCAGGCCATTACTGGGGCCACAGTGTGAGGGGTGGGGTGACTCAATTAGAGCATCACACATTACACTAGTCAATGCAATGCTCTTCTGTGCACATCTTTAACTAGGCCTATCATCAGAACAATACAGCTGTCATACTGTAAATTCTACACTTACTATTATAATGAGGATTGCCTTACAAATAACAGCTTCCCCTCACAGCAGCCGTAAAATGACAGTGAGTTAACTATCTATCAAGGAGGTCTTTGGTCTTGTTCTGACTACTACAGGAGGACAGTATTTTGTATTTCATTTTCAATGGTATGTACCCCCGAAATGAAAATCTGTACATCATAAAATCTGTTTAATACACCCTCCTGTATTTGATATTCTGTCAGAGTTACTCTAATAAACATATTACAAATATATCATTGTATAATTAACCCCTTCCTGACCAGCGCCGTACATGTACGGCGCTGCGGGAAGGTACTTGCCACCCAGCAACGTAGCTGTACGGCGCGCTGATCGGGCGGGTGCAGGAGCTGCGCCCACCCGATCAGAGGCGGGGGTCCGGCTGTGCCCAGTAGCTGGACCCCTGCTGTATGCCCCGGCATCGGTGAAAACACTGATGCCGACGCATTAACCCTTCATGTGCCTTTGCCATCTGACGGGGACCCGATGGCTTAGATGGCAGCCCGATGCCTTCCTTAGGCATCCGGCTGCCATCTATGGAAGCCTGTGAGATCCAGCCCCCTGGATCTCACAGGCTGTGAGCTGTAAGTGTATTACTATCAGTAATACACTTACACTTAATGGCTGTAATACACTTACAGCCAATGCATTACAAAACAGTTGTATTGTAATGCATTGTAAAGGGGATCAGACCCCCAAAAGTAAAAAAAAAATTTTTTTAAAAAGTTAAAAAATAAAGTGTAAAAAAATTAATAGAAGTTTCAAGTAAAGAAAAAAAGCGTCCTTTTCACAAAATAAAGTAAAAAAATTAGTAAAAAATAGGGAAAAAAAAGAAAAATAGACATATTAGGTATCGCCGTGTCCGTATCAACCGGCTCTATAAAAATATCACACCCCGCCAGGTGAACACAGTAAAAAAAATATATATATATACAGTGCCAAAACAGTCATTTTTTGGTCACCTTCCCTTACAAAAAGTGTAATAGCAGGCGATCAAAAAAGCGTATGTACCCCAAAATGGTACCAATCAAACCATCATCTTGTCCCGCAAAAAATGAGACCCTACCTAAGACAATAAAAAAAAATAAAAAAATATGGCTCTCAGAAAATGGCAACACGAAAAATATTTTATTTTGTTCAAAAATGCATCTAATGTGTAAAAATTTCCAAAAATAAAAATGGTAGATATATTGGGTATCGCCGCATCCGTAACAACCTGCTCTATAAAATTACATGAGATGGCCCCCCAGGTGAATGCTGTAAAAAATTTTTTTTAAAAAAGTAGACCAAAACAGCCATTTTTTTCCTCTTGCCTCACAAAAAGTGTAATACAACGCGATCAAAAAAGCATTTGTACCCCAAAACTTCATCTCATCCCGCAGAAATTAATACCCTACCTAAGGCAATCGGCAAAAAAATTTAAAAATTATGGCTCTTTGAAAATGGCAGCACAAAACAAGATTCAATTCTGTTCAAAAATGCAGCTAATGTGTAAAATGCTGTAAAAAAATTTTTACAAAAAAACTATGCCAAAACAGCTATTTTTTTCACCTTGACTCACAAAACGTGTAATACCGAGCGATCAAAAAGTATTATGTACCCCAATATGGTACCAATGAAAACATCACCTCATCCCGCAAAAAATGAGCCCCCACATAAGACAATAACTCAAAAAAATAAAAATTAATGACTCCCGCAAGCCAATCCATCAAAATCTGTGCTGCAAAATCCATATGGCGCTCCTTCTGTTCTGAGTCCTGCCATGTGCCCCCACAGCAGTTTACCACCACATATGGGGTGTTGCCGTATTCAGGAGAAAATGGCTAACAAATTATGGGGTGCTTTTCTCCTGTTACCCCTTGTGAAAATGAAAAATTTGGGGCTAAAGCAACATTTTATTGGAAGAAATGAAACATTTCATTTTCACAGCCAAGTGTTTCCAAATTCCATAAAACGCTTAGGGTGTCAAAGTGGTCAGTACCCCCCTTAATATATTCTTTGAAGGGTTTAGTTTCCAAAATGGGGTCACTTTTTGAGGGTTTCCACTGTAGTCAGGGTCTCTCAATTACAAAATGGTACGTAAAAACCATTCTAGCAAAATCTGCCTCCAAAATTCGTATGGCGCTCCTTTTCTTCTAACCACTGCCACAAACCCATACAGACGTTTACCACCACATATGGGGCATTTCTGTAAACTGCAGTAATGTATATTGAGGTTTAGTTTGCTGTTAACCCTTGCTGTGTTGCAAAAAAAATTATTAACATGAATAATCTACCAAAAAAGTGAAATTTTGAAATTTCACCTCCATTTTCCTTTAATTCTTGTGGAACACCTCAAGGGTTAACAAAGTTTGTAACATCAGTTTTTTTTTATAATTTGAGGGGTGTAGTTTGTAAAATGGGGTCATTTATGGGTGGTTTCCATTACGTAAGCCCCTCAAAATCACTTTATAACTGAATTGGTGCTCAAAACAATTTTGTTGAAAATTTGAAAAATGGCTTATAAACTTCTAAGCCTTCTAACGTCCTAAAAAAGTAAAATGACATTTATAAAATGATGCCAACATAAAGTAGACATATGGGGAATGTAAAATAATAACTATTTTTGGAGGTATTACCATGTATTTTGAAAGTAGAGAAATTGAAATTTGCAAATTTGCAAATTTTTCCAAATTTTTGGTAAATTTGGTATTTTTTTATAAATAAAAATGAAATATTTTGCCACAAATTTACTACTGTCGTGAAGCACAATATGTGACGAGAGCGTTCCAAAGTTATTACCACATAAAGTGACACATGTCAGATTTGCAAAAAATGGCCTGGGCAGGAAGGTAAAAACAGGCCCGGGGTTAATATAAGCTGAATGGTATGTTGACATTATAAATATGCATTTCTCTATACAGACATGCAAACTGTTGTAGGAGCAGCAAAGGTGAACAAAAAATTAGATGTATGTGGACCATAGTTTACAAAAATCTGTAACCAGATCATTGTGGTTGGCAGTATGATCTAAAATAAGACATAACAAGATGTTCACATACACTTTCTATTTATGGAAAAACAACATGTTAGAATCATATCTCACTTCCTTCCAATGCTCTGTGTGCAGGACGGTCTACCTGGACTATGTGAAAGAACTGACCACAGCACAGCCGTGCAGACCATAGATATTATGTATGCATTGCCTCAGAATAAAGAGTCATTCATAGCCCAAAGTTTGTATACTGCTTGATAGACTGTGCATTCTGTTTATGACATAATTGACTATTTGGACCCCTAAACATGCCCAGCAATGGGGTGCTGTGTATTTGTAAATCACAGTTATAGTCTTTCTAATCTACTGGTCCAATGCTTATATTTAGTTCTGCTTGATAAAACTTCTTAGTAAAAATACTTTCTGAAACAGAGAAGCCTTACTGCCATATTCCTGCTCATCCACCAGTGCCTGCACATCTACCTACAGCTACTGACACTGCTGATTTATAGGCTGCAGATGCAATTTAAACTAATGAGTATGGGGGCAACCTAACTGTACCCCCCCCCCCCGCCCATATCTGGATTTCTACATTCTTGATGCTTTGTTTCAATGAGCATTTTGCAGTTTTATCCCCTTCTCACTAGGCAGCAAACATACATACTCGGCCAGTCCAAGTATGCATGTATATGAAGGAGTTGGGGTGGATAGCTGTATGGTCACCTTTAGTCCAGGTTCAAGGTTCAGTTTAGACTGTGATTCGTAAAGGCACCATACATTAAGTATAATGTAAGCTTTTTTTTTGTAACCTTAATTTTTACTAACCTCTTTTTGGGCCATTCCCTTTTTTTTACCATACACATGAAAAACTTCATTAGGTAAGCTCGCCCTTTACAGGCAATGCAGTGGCAACCATTAGTGGTCAAGAACTCCAAGATAATACACAAGCGCACATAGAGGAGAATTTATCAAGCCGTGCATGCCAGAATTCTGGTTTTAAAAAGTCGCAAGTAATTTTAGGGTCACCTGCAAAAAAAAATTGTGACTTTTTGAGAACTGCGCCTTTCACAGTAGATCACTTTTTTGACCCATTTATGAAGTGTGTGTGACTTTTTAAAAAGTCACAAAAAAGTTGCAACTCCACACCATTCATTCCTCAGGATTACTTTTACTGCGATAAACTCCACCACATTTTGCATGTGTTTAATATTATTATTGTGCACCATTTTTATAAATTTGAAAATCTAATCTAATTCCAATCTAAAAACTAACCTCAAATACACCTACATTGATAAATTCCGACCATAGTATATTTACAATGACAATAATTCAATGTTCACATTTCCCGTCATATAAGACAATGCTCTCTAAAGTCTACTCAACAAGCACATTTCAAAATAAACCACTTTTTACCGTACAAGCCAATAAAAGTATTTTTGGTTAGTGACTGTGGCAATAATAGCGTTCATGAGTAATATAAAAAGTGCACATGTATATCTGTTGTTATTAATATCCACTTTCAAAGTGAAATCGAACACCATCAGTGAAATCAGGGTATGACCAAGCTTCACATAATTTTGCTGTGATTTCTGTTCTTGAACATTGAGTTTCCATCTTCTGACTTGAAGAAATGAAAGACGTGGGAGGGCAGAAAAAAACATGTTCAACTGAGTACATTTATGTGTGGTCTAACAGCTCGCCACATCCTGTTTTACTATCTCTTTTGATAGTTTGAAACAAGAAAGCAACTTCATCCTACAATTCTGTATAATATGCTTTGAATGTCACGGGTTACCTGAAGTTCTCAGCCATTCAACTGGTCATGTTTTTTTTTGCTAATGGAAAATTTACATATGAAAATGGAAAAAATATTGTTGATTGCAAATGCTGGTTACCTGGAAAATAAAGTAACTGTTCAACAATAATTAAATTCAATTGGTAAAATTGCTTTGACAGATTAAATTGCTTTCAAGTAAATGGTCTTTTGCAGCTAACAGGGCTGAGTTATCAAAAAATGTACATTGAACCAGGTATGACATAGCCTTCGTTTTATAGCCAGCTCTAGAACAAAGAAAACTGAAATTCTATAGTGAATATTATCAGCTCACCATGTACTTAAAGAGGTTTGTCCCACTATAGGCCCAGATGGACAGCCACGGAACAGATTAAGATATGTTACGGTTATGAATCTAATATGGTAGTCATAATTGGGTTTTCTAAACCATACAAGTTTATGCTGTGCTCATACAACAAAACACGGCACTTTGTAACTTAGATGCAGATACAAGTCAGTTCACCACCACTGCAGTACAATATATTTACTTACCAGTCCACGTGGGAACCATTATGAAATTGTTGTCTGTGTACTTACCGTATGCATAATTATGCAGTCATATCATAGAGGTTACTGTGAATATGCAAAAAAAAAAGGTACAACTACATACCTTCAAAGTCTCAGCTTGTGCATCAAAGTGTGACTACATATAAATAGTCATACAATACCTAGTGTCTGAAAAATCCATTTTTTCCTCCATTCTTCAACTGAAGTGAGAACATAAGAATACAGTAGACACTCTACTAATTCCTATGGGAATGCTTCCTTTGTTCTCTTTTCTTGGTTAAAGGAGACGTCTGCTTAGAACTAGATTAGAAAGGTCCCCAAATTATGGGACCTCTAACACTCAGTTGTTACTTGTGAGGGCACCGAGTTTAATATTCTTTTCAGCACCACCACATAGGGATGAAGGCAGTACAAAATTGCCATTGAAATCCCTGAAATAACATACGTATGTGCCAGGCCCTTCAGAGAGTTCTTTGGATAACAGAAGATAGTCTTGAACCAAAGGTCCCTCCTATATCTCACCAGTAGAGATGAGCGAACGTGCTCGTAACGAGCACTGTACCGCTCGGCTCCCCTGCGCTCGCATGGGCGCAGGCAGCCGCTTCCGTCCTCCTCACCCGTCCTCCCGACCCTCCTCACCCTTCGCTCATCTCTACTCACCAGTTCTTAATAGGGTGTATTGAAATTGGTTTTCTAAGTCAGAAAACACCTTTAAAGGAAACTATATCCTTATGATTCTAATGATAATTTAGCTTACTAATGGAAATGTTTTGGCTGTTATAATATTTTACAACTTGATTTTATTGATGAATAAGAGACCTTTCCCATTCACTATTTAAAAAAAAGTCCGTTGTATGGTGCCCATTCACCTGAGTGCCAGTGTATGTAACACTGCAGCGGGTGCTGCTCTCAGGTCCATACACCAAACTCCTCTCTCTCCCTATCTGAGCACTGACAGCTGAGGGGGACACACTTTCTGTACAATTTATGGGTATTCCCAAAATTGTACAGACTGTGAGATGGGAGGACATGTATGGCATGGTAATGTTTACATGTGGTGGTGCTCAGTTCAGTGGGAATAAAAGGGGGAGGGGGCAGTATTAAAAAAACATGTAATGGGAAACCCTCTTATTATTTATGCATAAATGGGCTACAGTTAAAAAAGCCCTTTAATATATTCTGACTATACCACTTACATTGTGAATTTCATTGGCAGCACAAACCTTAAAATATAATCTTTCTTAGTAATAGCACTCAATTAAGGAGCTGTGGGCAGGAAAATACAGCTAGATTATATGTCTATATCATGAAACCACTGACTTTGTATCAGACTTGCTAAAATAGACAGCCATCATATACTGAACATGCCAAAACCTGATGTCATCAGAGAAACATAGGGGCCAGGCTTTTAAATTGTGTAATAAATATGTAAGGGTAATGTGGGCTGCAAAGAACTCTGTAGTTAGAATACAATATAAGCTGTCTGAGAAATGGATATCATAAAATGATGTCATTTACATATTTTGAAAGCTCACATTTAATGATAGCTCATAAAAATCACCAAAATATTAAAGTGTGCCTCCAGTGATCCACTTGTCAACCTCAAAGGATGTGGACTACAATGTGTAAATTAAAGTTTCTAGCCTACAATTAAAATGGGGTGCTATGCTGTGTTTTGTCTAGATTTACTTTCATGCTTCACAATACATTGCCTTCAATGTGGCACTGTGTGAGAGTGATGAGGGTGGAGAGTCAAAAGTAATGTGAGCTAGCAGGCTTGTGGACGGAGTGACCGGGGCCATGCTGCAACCCCACTTTATCTGTCACAAGGCAGCCAATGATAACTACTAGAGATGAGCGAACGTACTCGTAACGAGCACTGTACCGCTCAGCTCCCCTGCGCTCACATGGGCGCAGGCAGCCGCTTCCGTCAGGTGAGGAGGACGGAAGCGGCTGCCTGCGCCCATGCGAGCGCAGGGGAGCCGAGCGGTACAGTGCTCGTTACGAGCACGTTCGCTCATCTCTAATAACTACCTTTTAGTGCATTATGAAGAAGAGATCTGTAGCAGAAATGACTGACATGGAAAGAAAAGTCATCACAAAGCTGCCTTACATCAGTCTCAAAGACCATTGTGTTTTTATTTTTTACTGAAAGCATGTTGCAAATGCATTCAATTAAACTTAAAATGTTTTTATAGATTCATCTGTTCTGAAGCTCCAATGCTAAACATCAGTCATGTGGCCATATCTGTTCGTGAGCAGGCTGTGGGAACAGTACAAAATGTTTATCTTGTCTGATGCAGCTGTACTTGCCACAAACATATGGATAGCTGTTCCACTGACGCCCACCAGGGTATTCTCTTTGAGGCAGCTTTCAGGTGTTCTGGTGGGTTGTGTTGGGGAAACCCATACTGAGATTCCTCAGGCTGTTAATTCTTCCTCTTTCTGATTTGAGTAGATGTTGTTTCTTTGTTCATAGGTTTATTTTAGAGAGCTGACACGTCATAAAGAACAAGCATATGCGTCAGTATGTATGTACGAAATAGAAACATAGAACAATGCAACGTTAATTAGACTGAACCTTTGATTCACAGACAAATGATAGCTCTATGGGCAACATATCAGTTGTAGAAAAAAAAAGATTATGTGATCACCTTCTTTTAATATTCAGTAGAAAGCATAGCCTGTATCTGAACAGATATGTGTAAAAGGTTCCATAGTTCTGGAACCCAACCTGATTGGATGCTTATACATCATCTTTGGAAGTTAATGATGCCATAGCCTAAAGCTGGCAATGCGCATTTGATAGCTGTTGACCAAAGGTTTATTCGACCAACAGCTATCTCTCAACCGCTCCATACAAATGTATTCATAGCGAAATATGCACAGAAAGAGGGAAGTCATCTCTGGTAGCAAATTATCTCTCCAAGTGCAAAAGGACTGAGCAGTTGAAATCCAACAGCCAATGCTTAACACTCCAACATCTGCCATCAAGGGAGTCAGAATGTCCCCCATATTCATTAGATGGTCAGCCACTCTGACCATTATCGACATTTATGTAGTGCGTATAGTGAGCTTAAAGGGGGTTATCCCACAAAAGTACTATTAAGCAATGAATAGGCATTTTAATTGAAGTATTGTTGCAATATACAAGCAATAAAAACTGTGGTCAGTATTTTATGAACAATACATTTTACTGCTGTTTATCCTTCTGGCTCACCTTCTCCTGCTAACATGCTCAGCAGCTTCCCTGCTACCTTCTCTCAAGACAGTGGAGAAGAAAATTATGGGCGCATTACATACCATATTTATCTCTAGGGCTATATGTGAGGGACTATGTTATATGCAGAAGGGGTTAACAAGAGCTAATTTCATTGCATCCTGGGGATGCTGGTACTTGGTGTGCTGCAGCCCACCCACAGAAAGGCAAGCAAGTCTTCCAGCTGTGTGAATAAAATCAGTTTTTAATTTCTGGGATAACCCCTTTAACATACACTCTCAATTATTAGCTGGGTTAGGTTTCAAGTAAAACAAAACCTATGGGGACCTTTTTATTCTTTGTGAATATATTTATTTGTGTCCAAGGAGAACGATTGGGCTGTTTGTATCTGCTGACATTAAGCATATCTCTGTGGTAATCAGGTGCTTGTGGTGGCAGAGGTGGTATTGAGTGGGTGGACTGGGGAGGGATGGAAACAGGAGGGATGTTGTACAGCTTGCTTTAGATGGCCTTTGCCAGGTTCAGTCATTTCCTGTCCGTTTGCCAAAAAACACAGGCTGATAAATTGACATGAAATGATGAGTGTGGGAACTGTATAGCCTGACAGTGTACAGGACAAGATGACAACGACACAAAAAGCACCAGCGAACGGAGTGTTATCTGTCCATCTGAAGATTATGTTTTTGTAGAAAAATGGCTTGTTCTTTATTGTCATGCTCCACATTATAACACATAGCTAAAGTGGAACAGTGGAAAATAGAAAGGAGATGAGACGTAACAGCTGAGAGCTGATGTCTATACTCGGAAGTCAAGCTGCTCCCAGCTGTGCTCATATCCCAGGCCTCATTTCTACATTGTTTGGAAATCTTTCACTGTTTCCTAGTAGGGAAGCATACTGAGTGTCATGTTTGAAAGTGGCTAAAATGATGTTAAAAAATATAAAAACATCAACGTACCTCATATACATAAAACTCAGCAAACAAAAACATTGATCTCTTTACATGAAGGAGAAATGGCTTCATGTAGATGTTTAAAACAGGAAGTTGGAATAAGCTGGTCTTCACAGTTAAATGGTTTCACATTCATGATTGATCAGTGTGTATAGTAATGGGGGAATCACTGAGATCAGAGGACCCTAGGTCCTATTGACACCAGATAGGAGTTGCTTGATCTTAAAGGGGTTGTCCGAGTTATTTTTTTGTTCTTTATATGTTTCTAACTTGTCAGGTATAACAACTTTCCCATATACTTTGTGTTTCTAAAGCTGCTGGTTTCTCAGAGTTGACTGAGGGTCACATGACCTGTGATGTCAGCTTATCTCCCTGGTCTGTGATGTTTCGTGCACAAGCCTCAGAGTTCAGATAACAGTCTGTACACCAGATGTCACTGGCCACGCCCCTTTCTTTGCCAGGCTGCTATCTGCTCTCTCCCTGGTTTCTTTCAGATAAAACATTAACCCCTTCAGCCAGAACTCACTGAGGGCTCAAGGCTTTACAACAAATAGTATGGTAAATGCAGGGCAAGGAGCTATAGAGGAATTGTATTGTACAAGAACAGGTAGGGAGAATTTCCTGTGTGTTTCAGCAGTGTCATTGTACAGCTGGGACTTGTAGTCCTACACATACAACATGCTGCTGAGTATTCCAGCAGACAGACATATCACTCAGCAGTTGTATTCACTGCCTTTGCAGAGAAGGGGGGAGGGGCTGAGATTGTTGTTATTACATGTAAACAAAGGCCAGAAGAGAACCAGGGAAATGAGGAAATATGGATTTTTTTTTGCCTAAAACTTGCTGAACTTAGTTATATATTGCTGCCCATCAGATTTACAGTGCTATATATTTTTTTCATAACTTGGACAACCCCTTTAATGATATGGTTTACCATGGCCATCACACTGGACTGGACAAATGCCCCATAGTCAGTGCACCTAGAGACTTTTACCTGGCATGCTTGTGGGTTGTGGTCAATGTTCTATATCTATGATATCTACTTCTTATTACTTGGCTACAAAAAATCATACTGACTTCTAGTGATGCCAGCTCCTAAAGTCTACAGCAATATGTCCACCCTGTAATACATCATATCTATATTTGTCATACCAGTGTTCTGGTCTGTGAACATAAAGGACATGTTTAAGATAAAATGAAGAAAAAAGTCTCAAAATCTCAACTCCAATGTCTTTTAACCATTTTTATTCTCTCTTCTGAACAAGACCCTCTTTAATCCAAGGCCCCCATTGTGTCTACTGTTTAATACCACCTCAGTTTATCTCAAGAATATTGTATTTCGGCCAAAATATTGTTTCTCTGATTTATAATAACATTACTATATGTTACTGTTATTTTCTATGATGATATATAAGCAATTTTTTATTATGGTTAGGTTTAGGTTTACATAGGTATTGCTGTATCCAGATGTCACATCCAGATCATTATGTAGATTTATCGGTGCTGTAGAGATGTACAATATAGTATCCTTGGGTAAATGTAGTTATTCTGATGTATTTGGTTACAGCACAGTTAATGAGTTACCCATTAGACTTAGTTTAGCAAGGGTCCTATACTGCATGTAGCTATATCTAGCTCTGAGTATTATTCACAGGTATATACAACAAAACTGTACATTTCATATTCAGTCATTGTATCGGGTAGATTTAACCTTTTTCCTTGTTTTATTTTTGCAGTAAATGAGATCATAAGGAATGACTTGTCCAGCAACAATGTTCACACATAGCTCTGACAATCCTGGACTTACCAGAAAGACATCTGTCCCCTATCTGCCCTAAAGTGAAGACTGGATTGGACTCTACCAGACCCTTTCTTCATATTATGGAGATTCTGTGTCCACCAAGGCAGATGTGTTTAGTCTTCAGCAGAATTATCATCTCAAGAGAAAAAAAAACATGAAATAAACATTCTATGTATTGTATGGAATCTAACTGAAATACTTGACAAAACTGAAGGCAGGGAACCACGACTGATTCTTTTGGCACCACTGGATGCCAGCAGTGCCTTAAATGTTTAAATTTGTGGCATTAGAATGAATCACAGCTTTCTGTTTGCTACCAAAAGAAGTATTTTCGGTGCAATGGACTCATGAAGCAATTGTTCAGCTTGCTGATCTGGGTGGAAGCAGACTTTATTGTCAAGAAGAAAAAGGCAAAGATTGGATGTATGTACAAAAGATCCAGCAAACTCGCCTTAATCTCTGCACCTCAGAAACCACCAATCGGACTTTTTATACTCTATTTAATCCGTATCATGAAATCCATTTGAAATAAAAGAATGTTTTGTTCTTAATTTGGAAGCAGAGCACACAAAAGATAAAAGCACATAAAAATCTAATAAACATACATGCATGTTAAAACTTGATTTAATCCCTAGATGATGCTTAGTAGTATAAAACATCTGTTCCTGCCATTGACATAACTAGCTCAATTTTAAGGCATATTGGGTTACACACAAATTAAGCAATGCTCCGCTTTCCTCGCCTAGCAAATTATCAAAGGCAGTTACATTAAGCTAAGATGTTGCCTGACATATAATAACACCATGCATTGCATTGGGTGTTCATCATGATCACGGCCAAGTGCAGTATATTGTATGCATCATGTTTCTCAATCCTGAAAGCAAGCACTTTAGATAAAATACAAGAAGTTTCAGCAGAGTAAAAGCAACAAAACTTAGTGTAAATTGTACATAGTTGACTAGAAGATTGTAAATATTTGTTTGGGTTTCACAAAAGCCTTATATCTGTAATTCTTCTACAGTAGGAGTGGTTGACATGTGCCTCTGCAGCTGTGGCTAAACTACACTTCCCAGAATGCCAGGTGGCAACGCATGCTCGGAGTTGTAATTCAAAAACAGCTGGACAGCCACAAATTGCCTAAAGCTGTATGCCGGGAATGTTACCAAAAAATGGCTGACAATACAGTGCTATGTGAACTGTGTCCATTTGTGTTAATATAATTTGGAGTATAGTAGAGATATGTAGTATGATCCTGTTCATTATCTATTGTACAAGTAGCAGCTAAATACTAGTGATACATTTTTACGACGTGTAACCAAACTCTAGCATGGTCTAATTGAGAATACAATGTAACTAATGTTGTGCCTTAGTAATCAATGCCCTCTTCTGGAAAAATGCCTGAATTACAAGCTGATTGAAGGTATCCGGCTTGAATAAATATAATGCTGTGTATTATGTCTTACTTTTTGAAAGAAATTATAAAAGCCATATTTAATATTTGCACATTACTGTGATCAATTGAATGGATAATATGGCATCTCTGTACAAACCAGGCTTTTCATTATTGTAATAACTATGTTTTAACTTTTCATGTGTAATCAAAAGATGTTTACCCATTATATAGCACTATAAGATTTGCATGATATATGTATAATAGATGACCAAGTAGACAGTTCAGTGCTCAGAGACTACGTATGCTGGCTATCCCTGAACGGTATCAATAAAGCAATATTATGGAGCCAGTATTGCCTTGTTTTTTCCTTTCTGCTTTGCTTTAGCCCTTCTATATGCTTATATAGTCTACAGAACTATACAGAGATGGTTGTCATTCACATAAGGCATTTCTAGTCCTTCCTTTCACATACATGTATCATGTACAAAGCAGGAAGAATTTCATAGGTAGTCAATCAATCCATCAATATGCTAAAAAATCCCACCTATTGTGTTCAGTGGTTATGAGTGGAACAATCACTTGAAACAGTCCACAAATTGTAAGTCTGAGACATACCTGTACAGTTCCATACATCTGTTATTGACTCTCATTTAAAAAATACTTGTTTTTTTTGTTTTTTTTAAAGTCCTGTGAAAAAAGTAGAAAAATAAAGTTTTGTAACTTTTTGGGGTTACTTGAGAAAAAAAATGTGACTTTTTGCATTTTTACACTGCTCCGGTTTTGAAAAGTGGGTGGGAAAGAGACTATTCTTAGCTATATTAATGTGTCTCACTCAAGATTTATTTTTAAAAAATCACAAAAATTCAAATTCATTTCAGTAGGGGGGTGGTGCTGAAAAACTAGAGGTCTGCCTTTCTAGACAAAAGTGTGCAATTTAAAGATGTACTAAATTTAACAATGTGCTACGTTTG
Organism: Rhinella marina; assembly: GCA_900303285.1. Taxonomy (NCBI): domain Eukaryota; kingdom Metazoa; phylum Chordata; class Amphibia; order Anura; family Bufonidae; genus Rhinella; species Rhinella marina. The sequence continues at coordinate 476,244 of ONZH01009480.1, forward strand.
ATAAATCTGAGGTAAAAAAAAAAAGAGTCAATGCAGACTCAAGCAAAACTGACCACATAGTACCCTCATGATAAATTCCCTCCATATTCTCCGAGTTCACAGGCACATTGTCGTATAGATTTGGATTTCCCTGACATATATGGTCAAGGAGAACCATAGACAGAGTTGCAGATCTAGAACTTCACATTTAGTGCACTGGTAAATTGCAGTCATCTCATCTACAAATGGACCATTGTTCACTATCAAGTCATTTTCTCTTTGAACATTTATAGAAAAAAAAGACTAAACTTGGTGGGAAGAATTTTCATTGGAGAGCATATAAGTGGCAAATTGCATAATCTATTCACTGAGCAAACTGAATGTAACAGCTGGGCAACCACGTGTTCTCCATGCATAACTACAAGTTCATACTGTTGCAGTTTCTTACTAGTCACTAAACTCATATTTTCAGCAAACAACAGGCATTCCTACATTTAGGATGCCTTGTCTGGCTTGGAGTTAAGAAAATGAACCAAAAACAGCATCACTGGTACCATGTGATCCTGGCTTTAGAGAGGCTTCTTTTTTATTTCTTGAGCACTGGCAACTCACAAGGTCTAACAGATGCTAGAAGCAGGACTGTGTCCCACAAATCCCTATGTAGTATTTTCTGCAGAATAATGCAGGCTTTATTTAAAATGCAAATTTAGAAATTAATGTAGAAGCTAGCTAGCATTTTATAGCATACCGAATTTGAAATCCCCTATGGGTAAATCTGATTTTTGCTGTAGCTTGAGATGTGGACTGTGTAAACAAGGACAATGTGTCTTAGTTATATAATAGTATGATTATTAGTTCAGCTCATTAATGGAAATTGTACACATTTCACACAGTAGTAGAGATGCAGGTACACATAAATGTAGGCTATAACAGACTGTTGTCAAATGTGTGTATAGCACATGGTCAGACCACGCAGATAAAGAGAATTAGAGATCATAGTATAGTACATGAATATAAGGGTAACAAAATTGTAGAATAATTTAGTATAGTGTAAATCTCCCCATAGCAACCCACATCCCTTTGATGAGATTAGGCATTACCTCTGGACTTCTCTGGCAGGACAAAATGGTGGTAATATGGAAGGGGAAAACAACCTAATTATTAATCAGAAATGACTTCTGATTGGTTTTTGGTTAAAGAGAACCTATCACCATGAAATGCAATGCAGTCTGCAGGCTGAATGCTCTAAACCAGTAGAAGCTGAGATTGATACATACTGTAGTTTGTTGGAAAAGATTCAGTAAAGCTTGTAATTTATATATTTATACGGTATATCTGCTCTTTCTGAACGTAAGATCAGACCATGTACAGTTATCAGTCACTGACAGCTATTTTTGCATATTCACTTACACAGAGAATACTATCACTGATAACATCTCCCCATGTACAACTATCAGTGACTGACAGCTATCTCTGTATACTCACTTACACAGAGGATGCTATAAATCTAATACCTTCCCTGTGTACAGCTATCAGTGACTGACAACTATCTCTGTATACACACTTACACAGAGAATGATATCAATCACTGATAACACCTCCCCTTGTACAACTATTAGTGACTGACAGCTATCTCTTTATACACACTTACACAGAGAATGCTATCATTGATAACACCTCCCCCATGTACAGATATCAGTGACTGACAGCTATCTCTGTATACACACTTACACAGGGAATACTATCAATCACTGATAACACCTCCCCCATGTACAACTATCAGTTACCGACAGCTATATATATCCCCAAAGAAAAAAACACCAGAACACCATCAATCTCAAAATACACATAAGTTTTATTAATACAGAAAATTCTTAAATACTAAAATCTGTCATAAAGCAGTGGTCCCACTGCTTCATGATGGAATTTAGTATTCATGAATTTTCTGTATTAATAAAACATATGTGTATTTTGAGATTGATGGTGTTCTGGTGGATTTTTCTTTGGGGTTGCATATTCATGCTATACCACACACCTGTTGATGACCGTACTGAGCCACATTTAGGTAGGGTGACAGAGAGAATGCTATCAATCACTGATAACATCTCCTCCGTGTACAGGTATCAGTGACTGACAGCTATCACTGTATACACACTTACACAGAGAATACTATCAATCACTGATAACACCCTCCCCCCCTCCCCCGGTACAGATATCAGTGACTGACACCTATCTATGTATACATACAGTACTTACACGAGAATACTATCAATCACTAATAATAGCCCCCCGTGTACAGCTACCAATGACTGACAGCTATTTCTGTATTCACAATACACAGAGAACGCTATCACTGATGAACAATGAAGTCAGTCAGTCTCTATAGCATGGTTCCCCCAGATTGTATTGCATTTATGGTTACAGCTTCTCTCAGAAGAAAGTTTTCTACTTTTAAACCAATTCTCTTATCAGTCCTCAACCCTGACTCTACTCAGTGATAAAAAGCCTGCTGGTTACTCCACAGTTCTTGCTTATGTTTCAATCGAATATTCTGGGTGAGGCCTGACCACACACATACCAAACACACATGGCAGGCAGCAGAATTGTAAAGGAAGAACTAAAGGGAGCTTTCTTTTTTGATAATGTGGCTGTTCCTGTAGCTCTCCAAAAAGCTTGCTTAGTTTGGCTGATGGATCTTTATTTCAACTAAGTACTTTTGAAATAATGGAAAATAGTGATTTTGTCTTACTGATTACATTTTTGTAAATCATTTATATTATCATAAATCATATACATAGGCAGATAGATGGATAGACCTGAAAATCCAGCTTTCCAGAATAGCTTACAACCAACATTAACCCTATCTCCATTATACAACTATAATGACAAATTACCCTCACCACATCTCCTTAACACTTTCTTCATAATTTGTAAGCCCAGTCATGGTCCTCTGTACCTTTACTAGTCTATCAGTCAGTAAACTCATGCAGTATTGTACTTGTTTTGTCACCAGATTCCACAATACAAACTCCATACATTATTAAATAGATTTCTTATATTTTATGAGGCTGGTATCAGAGGAGCTGTATAATTATTGTTGAAAGTTTTGCCGCCTGATATTAAAATGAGCATTTTATGAGGCCAACTCTAGCAGATGTCAGGGGAAAGAACAATTGGGTTGTTGGATTTTAACACGCCCAATCCTTTTTTTCTCAAGAGAGAATAGCTGACAGGGGTATTTGGCACTTGGCAGTATAACTCTTACCATGACCCTACTGAGAATGCATGCATGTTTGGCTGAGCTGAAGCTGAGGGGGAGGGGTTTAAAGGAATCACTGTTGGACTAATCAGTCTTTGACAGTCTAGGTTGAGATACCCACCTGTACAAACCCCCTATGAGCCACTACATATATAATCCATGTAATCTCATATTTTGTATTTATTTCTATGTTTCATATGCATATTATAAAATGGATTATATGTTATGTAATTTGTAGGATTATGCTATAAGGCTGGTTTGTATAACTGTGTTTGTTAGAGCGATTCATGAGTTTCTCCTTCCAGCTAAAATTACTACCCTCCTTTAGCTGAGTTTAAGGTAATTCATTCATCCATCCAGTCCCCAATCTACACTAATGAGAATCAGAACCCTGAAACTGTACTGTCTATAGATGGGTCAGTGATTGATATGATATGAGCTAATTTTGCATAGTTTTTTTCCCATAAAGCATTGCCTGAAAATAAGTGACCATAAACTGCTGAGACTCTTCAATGAGAGGCATTACCTCGCTTGAACTGCATTTAAAGCATCTCATTCAGCCAACCGGTACTCATGCAGAAGTAGACTTCTGCTGAAGGGGACATTTCTTCTCAGTAAGTGAAAGACAACTACTGTCCATTAAATAAAGGCACACATAGCTTAGTCACTGACAAATCTGTTTCGAAAAATTGGTTAGTATGGCCCTTCTCGATTTTGGCCAAGACCACCTGGGAGTTCTATTTAACTCTCCTCTCTGGTCAATAGTTTAGGATCGTGAACAGAGAACCCCTTCTATAAACTTGCCGATTCCGAATGGAGTATGTGAAAATGTTTTTTCTAAGCCAAGAACCTTCTTAATACATGAGCATTTTCACCCACAATATGTATATATTGCTGGTAAATGTATGTCCTCCTCTGTCAACGTACATTGATTCTCTGTTCAGGAGTGTATTCTGATGTTGAATTGTGGTGAACATTTCAGTAATCTTATACTCAGGTACAGTATGTAGGGTACAGTCACATCATCATTTCATTTTCCGTTCTTCTCATCCATCACAGAAAAACAAACAAACAGATCCTTTCATTTTGAGCATCCGTTATGCTAATTTTGCATCCGTTTTAGCCATTTTCATCTGATATCCATTATTTTTTTAGACAGAAGAAAAAGTCCTCCAGTAAGGACTTTCTTCCATGTAAAATAACAGATCTCAGATGGAAATGGCTAAAAGGGATGCAAAATGAGCATGACGATGCTCAAAATAAAGAATCCATTTTTTCTGTCCTTCTGATGGTTGAGGAGAACAGGAAATGAAACCGTGATGTGAACTTAGCCAAGATGAATGAGAAGATTATGTAACAAATGTACAGTTGTGCTTATAAATTTACATACCCCAGCCAGATGCGTACCTTTTATCAGTCTGAACACACAGTTTTAGAAATCAATATAGTGTCTTGTTTCATTCTAATTAGTGTAATTGTGTATACTATGTATATATCTTCAATGTGTTTCTTAGCTCCCAAGAAAACATTGTGCATTCCATTCAAAACTTGCCCCCCATCCTCTATGACTCCGGTATAATAAAATTCAAGGACCTGCTTTATGGGCCAAAAAAAATTATACTAGTTAAGCCACAGGCTTTACTGTAGATAATGGAAGGATTTTCTCTATATAAAAACCTCAGTAGTATTTTCTTATGCACAACACACTGATATCTACAGATATCAGATATACTCTATATACCAGTACACTGCATGTTTTTAAAGGATAATAACAGCAAAAATATAATGTATTTAGTAATTACAAAATAAATTATAATTAGAGATGAGCGAATCATCCAAAATTCGCTTCGCCGAATGTTCGTCAAATTTTTAAAAAGATTTCTACCTAATACGAAGCTATTCGGTTGAAGCTGCGTACAAATCATTTGTTTTTCTGTCGTGTTCTGCGAATAACGAATATACAGTTATTAAAGGTACGCTACTTATGTGAGAACGTACGCATGAGTGTACAAATTGGTATGAATCCTGAGCGCACTATTATCTAGCGATTGCGTAATACGCAGGCAACAACGATGCTAGGCCACGGCGTGCACTCCTCAGAGATAGAGCAAAGTTTTACAAATGGCATCCAGGCGTTCTTCAACATTTAGCTCTAGAGAGCTTAAATACATGGTCCAGCTGATGGACCGGCAGGATTACGATGGCAGAAAACAGTTCTCTGTCTTTCACAAGTTCATAAGCTTCTGCTCGTCTCAGCAGTGGCAGCACAACTGATGTCGCTGGCTTACCAAGCCTATGGGCCAATGAGAGCAAGCCCTTCCCACTAGGTCAGGTGACCGCTTTCTTCCCAGGCTTTTTGCCGCCTATTTTCCGCACGAGTAACGTACAGTAAAAGTTCGCTGATTAACCAAATTCGTATGCAGAAGCAGAGTATAAATGAACTTATACGTAGCATTAGCGTACAATTCATCAGACAAGTACGTAGTGTATGTGTACAAAGCTTTAAGAACATTTAAGATTCGAGCGAATCTGAAAAAATCCGGATTAGCTTCAGAGTAGATTTGGAGGCGAATAGATTCGCTCATCTCTAATTATAATAAACTTATTTTGTTTGTAGATGTACAATATGAAGGCCCACCCCTCTTCATGTCAAAGTGCCAGACTCTATAGAAATGTGCAGGGTCACTGCCTGGCCCCACAACTCCATTGGCCCTATAGCAACTGCTGAGACGGTCAACCTCCATTGACAGTATACTACTGACATAGCTATCTAGAGGCTTTTTGCCAAGATGAACTGGCAGCTTTACAACATTAAAAAAATAAAGAGTCTCATCCTCAACTATCACAAAAGACTGCAAGCTGATTCAAAATGAAGCAATACATGATATTGAAGAGGTTAGCCACTTTGTGTACAAATGTAGTGGAAACAGCACTATAATCAACTCAGCCTCAATAGGCTGTAATAAGGGCATCTGCATTGCTGTCTCCTGCTGTGCAGGGCTAGCTATTTGTGTTGACAGTTGGCTCCAATGGTCACTGATTGATAGGTACATGACTAGATTTATCCATCAGTGGCCTTTATTGAGTAACACTATTCACAACTGCCACGTGTACAGTGCCATGCACAGTGTTACTCAATGGATTCCGCTGATGGATAGGTCTACATATGTGATTGTCCATCAGTAGCCATGTTGGGGCATTATCATTATGTATACAGCTGTCAGCTGAAAGGGCTGGTGCTGCACAGAAGGAGGCAGCAAAGCAGATCATGCTCTTATTACAGCCTATTAGTAAGTTTTAGTGCTGTTTTAAGCACATTTGTAAAAGTTTGTATAGACTAGCTAACACCTTAAAGAATTAAGGGTGTACTAACATGTTATTATTTCCTTTATTGCTTTGGTTTGTTAAGTTTTTGTGATATTCTGTATTTTAAAATGGACTCATTGACAAAAAAATAATGCACTCAGATAGAAATGTTGAATTGCTGTAAAATTTGGCATGCAGTTATGTCTCAGGCAGATATGTAAGTGATTACAGGTATGGTCTAATTAGACATGGGTCTTGCCAGATGAGGTTTGTAAAAGTGCCTCCCCCATTGTCCTATAAAAGGGTCTCAGAGGCTGCTTCTGGGTAATGTACCTCTTGGTGAAAGATCATTGACTGCTAGACATGCCTCTGTGATGCATTTGCACACAATTTTCCCAGTTGACAGACTTTGAGAGAGGACATGTCATTAGACTGACAGAAGCAGGATGTTTGTTTCGACAAATTGCCTGCCATTTATGCCCCTAGCTGTTAGGAGGTGTTAGGAGCAATGGTTACTTAAGGGCATGTACACATTGAAAACAGTCTCCATAAGGCCCAGATAGACCACCAGTAGAGAGAATTGTTAGATCTACTGACAAGCAAGAGCAGGTCCCAAATATTCGTTGTCCACCATCCAGACACAGGTGGCACCTTCATTACACACCCCTGTCTCTGCCAAAACTTTTTCCAGGCACTTAGCAGAAGGAAAGTCATTATTGCCTTCTTTTGCAGAGCTGTTGTGAACAAGAAACATGGACTGCTACAGACTAGGCTTAGTTTGAGTGTGGTAAGAGCTTCAATCCTGCCTTTGCTGTTGTGATGATCTGGGGAGACAATGAATACTACAGTCACCCCTAGTAGTGATACAAGAACATTAACCACTCAACAATATGTGCAGGACATCCTTATGTGTTGTCTGTCATGACAGGGCTTCCAGCAGGTATTTTCAGCAGGATAATGCTCGCCCACACACAGCATGAGTTTCCAAGGAATGTCTCCACCAGATTTCAACACTTTCTTGGCATGCCTGGCCACCAGATTTATTGCCAATCAAGCATTTGTGGGACCAACTGGGAAACCAACTTCAGCAACTTACAAGTGTGTAGGATCTACAGGCATGTCTGCAACATCTGTGGCCAAATGTGGTGCAGGAGATCATATGGAATCTGTATGCCTCTATGCCCAACTGTATCTCATCTTGTATCCAACCTAGAGTCTCCTTCCAATTGTACAAACTTCCCCAATAAACGTATACTTATCACCTATATATCAACATTATATTCACATATATAAAGTTTTATTTGATTCCAATAACTCCTTCTTGGTACGCTATGTTTTTTATTTTTCTGTCAATGGTATTAAAAATACATAACATATTTTGTGAGAAAAGGGTGCACATTTCACCATTTCTGCCTGGGGTAAACCTATGAGCACAACTGTATAATTAGGAGGAAACACTCTTTATCGTCCCTTCCTTCCAAGACTATAATTTCTATATTCTTCAGAGGACAATTCTTCAGTCTCTTATGACAAGTCAGAAAGCTTCACTGGCATTTGTCTTTCTATTTGTTCTCATTTTATCACTAATGTGGTCATTTATAAAAGGAACTGTGGAATATTTCCTGCCAGATATTGGACACATCCTGATCCTAGAGCAAGACTCCACTAAGACATGATGTCATTGCCTCCAAATATCAAAACATTACAGCCCTGCAGCACTATGGGTGAGTCATGAGACAAAACAAGAAGTGGCTATCAATGGTCTTCGGAAAATGGAGACAAAAAGTTACATTACTGTGAAAAGAATGGCTCAGTACTGGCTATATATACATTGCCTTGCAAAAGTATTCGGCCCCCTGGAACTTTTTAACCTTTTGCCACATTTCAGGCTTCAAACAAAACGATATAACATTTAAAATTTTTGGTGAAGAATCAACAACAAGTGGGTCACAATTGTGAAGTGGAACGGAATTTATTGGATCATTTAAACTTTTTTTGTAATAATAAAACTGAAAAGTTGTTATATCTTTTTGTTTGAAGCCTGAAATGTGGCAAAAGGTAGAAAAGTTCCAGGGGCCGAATACTTTCGCAAGACACTGTATATATGTGTGTTTGTATATGGCTTTCATATTGCTATCACGATTTTAAATATATCAGCAGAGAAGATTTTGGAGAAGTTAAAGGAGTACCCAGGTGGGGAAATAGTGGATAAGATGTATATAACGTAGGGCAAAATAATGTTGGAAGCCTACATAAAAATCTACACTGTTGGTAGTGCTAAAAGAATAACTGGACACCTTATATGTTTCTTGAAGATGTTTTCTTAGTCTTCCAACTGGCATTCTCAATTAGAATGACTTATTCAAGAAATCCCCAACATTAAATAATGGTGACTTGTGCATCAGTCAGCATATCTGTTTATCATAATCAACACAAGCTCAAGGACCTCATGGAGGTAAGATGTTGATTGTAATTTGCATGAATGAAGCTATTAGGTATGAATAAACTGTCTCAGGAGAGGTGTTAGAACAGCTTTGTAAGTGCAGACAATGGACGTCACAACCCCACCTCTACTTAAGCTCAGTTTTTCCATTGTCCTGACAGCAGGTGTTGGCTCTTCTGTGATGGGCCATATGCTGATGAAGCTGCTGTTTTGTTTTCCCAGTGTACAAGTCTTGACACTCCTCCCTACACTGGACTGCATGCACAATATTGTTTTTTTGTGTTTCGGCACGGGGTCTTTTGGGTGAACCAGTTGCTGTCTCAGTGTGCTTTCAGGTTTAAAGCAGACAGGGATGTGATGTTTATTAAAACGTCTTCTGAGTTTTTCAGACACCCCAGCTATCTAAGAAAGAACCATGTTCTTCTGTCTACCTGGCTTTGCACCTTCACTGGCAATCTTGACATTCTTTCTTCTTTGTTTTAATCCACTCTGGATACTTGCAAGTTTTAGGGGCCCCTCCCAGGTGTTTGAATTCCTTTGTCTTAGCCTATGTGCTTACATTTTTTTTCTGCTTGGTGGTTTATGGTTCTGATTCATTGTCAATGGGGACAAAACTGAACTGAAGACAACGGAATGCTCCTGAAAGCATTCCGCTCCGTCTTCAGACCGGAGAACAAACTGCAGCATGCTGCGGTTTGCTCTTCGGTCCAGGCATCCGCACCAAGACGGATCCGGAATGACCCCCAATGCAAGTCAATGGGGGTGGATCCATCTGGTGTGACCACAATGGTAACCGGATCCGCCCTCCATTGACTTTCAATGGAGTTCATGACGGATCCGGCTACACATAGACACATACAGACATAGACATACACATAAACATACACAGACATATACACATACAAATACACATACATACTTACATGCACCCCGGCAGGTCTTCAGAGCGTCGGAGGGACAGGACGGCGCGCACAGGTGACAATTCCACCAGGCGCCCAGCAGAGGGCGCTTTGGGGATCGTCACCTGTGCGAGCCGTCCTGCTACTCCGGCGCTCCGAAGACCTGCCGGGAGCATGTAAGTATGTATGTGTATTTGTCTGTGTATATGTGTGTGTATGTTTATGTGTATGTATGTACTGTGTGACATGTGTGGGGCCGGAGCGCGGTTCCGGCTCCACACATGTCACTGCGGCAGGCCTGATCCGGCAGCACCCTTCACCTGCCGGATCAGGCCTGCCGCTGTTGTGAAAGTAGCCTAAACCTGATGTTATCGACTGCGATGAACTGTTCAGCGAACAGATGTACTCCTTGTTTTTGAATGTTAACCCAGGTGTTATCTACATGTGGGTGACTGGGTACAGTCTTGTAGAACTTATCCTTTCACTTAAAATAGGTGGTGATAAGACATAGGTCCAGCAAGGAACACACTTGATTAAGATTTGTTCTGCTGCTGAGGGTGTTGACTTGTGTAAACCTTGTCCTCGCTGGTTTACACAACCAGCTCTGTGGTGGGTATGCATGTGAAAAGGGAAGGAACATCATTGTCTCCTCTGTACCCAGTTTCAAACTTTGGATTTTATAACACAAACTACAAAAAAAGTTGGTATGCTGTGTACAAGGTAAACAAAAAACAGAATGCAATTATTTGCAAATCTCATAGACTCATATTTTATTCGTAATAGATCAGAAAACACATATCATATGTTGAAAGTGAGACATTTTACCATTTCACGAAAAATTTTTTATTTAGAACTTGATGGCCACAATGCATCTCAAGAAAGTTGGGACAGGAGCAAAAAAAGGCTGAAAAAGTAAGTGGTACTGATAAAAAAAAACTACTGGAGGAGCAAATTGCAACTAAATCATATGACTGGGTATAAAAAAGAGCATGTTAGAGAGGAAGAGTCTCTCAGAAGCAAAGATATGCAGAGGTTCACTAATCTGCAAAAAACAGTGTCTAAAAATTATGGAACAATTTCAGAATAATGTTCCTCAACGTAAAATTGCAAAGACTTTGAATATCCCACCATCTATCGTATATAATATCAAAACATTCAGAGAACTTGGAGAGATCCATATGTGCAAAGGACAAGGCTAATGGTTGGTAATGGCTAATGGATGTTTATGGTCTATTGGCCATCGGGTGGCACTACATTAAAAACAGGTATGACTTTTGTATTCCAGAAATCCAAAAACGCAAATTAAAGCTGTATCATGTAAAGAAGAAGCAAAATGTCAACACAATCAGAAACACCACCATCTTCTGGGGGCCGAAACTCATTTAAAATTAACTGAGGCAAAATGGAAATCACTTCTGTTCTTAGATGAATCAGTATTTGAAATTCTTTTTGGAAACAACGGACACCATATTCTGCGGACTCAAGAGGAGAGAGACCATACAGCTTGTTATCAGCGCACAGTTTAAAAGTCTGCATCTGTGATGGTATGTGGTTGCATTAGTGCCTATGGCGTGGGCAGCTTACACATCTGGAAAGGTTCAATGCTGAACAGTATATAAAGATTTTAGAACAACATATGATACCATCCAGGCTATGCCTCTTTCAGGGAAGACGTAGTCATTTCAGCAAGACAATCTTAAACCACATACTACATCCTTCTCATCAGCATGGCTTCACAGAAGAGTCTGGATGCTGAACTCGCCTCCAGACCTTACACTAATAGAAAAGATTTGGCACATCATGATCCCTGCATCAGGATCTCTGCTTGCTGTTGGTGAATATAAACATTCTTTTTTTTTTAAATACTGAATCGGAAAAGAAATCTGAAAGATATCTCAGATCCCCAAAGCCAGCCTCAATTCATTCCGGTGTGCTCGGCTATTTTCGGCAGTCCCATTGAAATTAATGGGAAGGGCACCGCTCAAGCTTGGCCACTACTCCATTCACTTATATGGTGCTTTCCGAAATAGCCAAGCCAGTATTTGGCTATTTTCAGCTCTCCCATACAAATTAATACAGTGCGCCCACACATGCACAGTACACCCTCCTTTACTTTGCTGTCTCCTTTCTAAAGATCCCAGAGCTGAGACCCGCAATTATCAGACACTGGGGACATACCCTAGTAATGTGCCCCCAATGTCTGAGGTGAGTCAACCACTTTAACTACTATTAATGTGTTGGTAACTGGGATATAAATGGGATATTACAACATGGTGCAGTAACATTTATGTTCCTCTATTTCAAGAGACAAAATTTAAGATAAAATGAGCTTCTTGAACATTCGTAAGACGACTTCAACTAATGGAATGGTCCATCGTATTCTAGCTGGGAAAGCCCCAGTAGAATAAGGTTGAGAAGCCTTGGTCTGGATCATAGAAAAGTATAAATAAATAGGATTCCCCTAGGTCAGACAATGAACACACCGACTGCTGTAGAAGGACAGCTTGATGGAGACCTGTTCATTCATAACACAGTCACAATGGGCTTTTAAGGAAAAGTGATTAAAGCGTTTGTGTATATCCTTTGGGATTGTGATTCGCAGTACAGTTCATATTACACTGTTCAGTAGTGTGTCCTGGATGAGACAGAGAACCCTTATGGGCATAGATTCCCAGATCACCAGAATATATGTGTTGCCTTGCAACAGCAAAGTTACAAGGAGCAGACAAAGAATCAGCAGCTGACATGTAAGAGCAAGGGGAATAAAAGTCATGTTACACAAGTGAAAACCCTATGGTGGGAAATCTAGTAGAGATTAATACCACTGAAATTCAAATACTAAAGTCTTGCATTGAATTCTCACTAAACATGGTCATACATTTGTTGAATACAAAGAAAATATAGTTGAGTGGCTCACCACTAGATAAAGTCAATGGATTCAGGGTGCTCAAGTCTCAGAGCTTCTAACCCCAGAGAAGCAGAATAAGTGCTAGAAAGGTCAAAACGAGGGGGAACTGGACGAGCACACCTTTATCTGAGTAAAAATAGAATCTGTCTGATTAAAATATATATAAAGTTTAATATACACACTAAATATACACACTTGATGAAAAATATATTGTATATTATATTGTATATCGGTTGTTTTGTTACCGTCTGGAGATGTTGCAGCATTTGTATTCTGTGATACCTGCTGGGTGCTCTCCCATCTTGTGGAGCTGGTAAGCATGCTGTTTTCCTCCTATTCGGCAGTTTTTGCTCGATGTGTCTGCTGGAACGGAGCTGGTATGCGCGGGAATCGCACGCGCTATTAGTTCTCCTCTCTGTGTACCTCGTGGCGTCCCACGTGGGTACCAGCTGTAAGTAAATGAATGGAGATGAGCGTAGTGCCGCGGGCCATATGAAATTATATATATTCCAGATAGCGATACCTAGTTTTGTCTATCAAACAAATTAATACAAACCAATGCAGATAAATAAATATATGAATAAAAACAATGGGAATAAAAGTTAAAAAATCAGGGAATGGGAGTGATAGAAGATACTGTATATTTTTATTTATTTCTTTTCTTTTCCATTTATTTTCTTCAATTTACTTTTCTTTCTTCTTATTTTTAGGTAGCTATTAGAGATGAGCGAGCATACTCGTCCGAGCTTGGTGCTCGTTCGAGTATTAGGGTACTCGTAAGTGCTCGCTGCTC